>JAGFMF010011791.1:7055647-7167073 GCA_019455555.1 Galemys pyrenaicus
CCCCTCCCTGGCCGGCAGCAGGGATCGAACTCGTGCTGCAGTGGCTGTGGTCTGCCTCATAGTGCGTTGCTTAACCCACTGCGCCACCAGGGAGGCCCCCAATACATTATTTCTTAACTCTACTTCTGGGAAGGAGTGAAACAGGACAGCAAATAATTCTACAAAAACCAAAACAAAAAAACACATACTTACTACCTCTTCTTCATTCAACATACCCAGTTTAAATACAGGCTTTGCTATTATTAATTTTGACTTTGGGCAAATCATCTTATTCACTAAGTTCTTACCTTATCTGTAAACAAAAGTGATTAGTGTTTAAAACTACAACAGTATTAAATTTTCAGAGGGAAATAATCCCATAAAAACTAAGAAAAGTTCTATAAATTTCTTTAAAGATTTATTTAATTATGCATACAAGAGCTGGGGTACGGGTCAGAGTTGTGGGAGGTAAGAGGATTTACCAGAGACAAGAATGGGGAGCAGAACAGGCAGATCGACTGAAGTATACTGCTGAGGAGAGCAGGGGGCCAGGCAGGAGAGGTCTGCTATGCCTTGTGAGTCCCCTCTCTGGCCAGGGATTGAACTCTCACTGCTGCACCATGGATGCTTCACAGTGTGGTGCTCAACTCGTTGTGCCACCAGGGAGGCCCCCCTCTATAAATCTAATTGGTGTTTTATAAACTTATTAAAAATTGGGAGGGAAGCTAGGTATACATTTATCATGGCTAAATGGAAAGAACATCTCTTATATTTGTATATTAAATCTGCATTTGCTTACCAACATATATTGCTGAATCTTCTGCTTTGTTTTTTCAGTCATGTTACGAAATATTGAACCAGGGGGAGCTAGCTGTATCTAGGTGACCACCAAGTTCAGAATAGTCCAAGAAAAGTATATAAATTGGAGAAGGTGACTTCATGTGCATCTTTACACTTTATCTTAGCCAAAAGGCCAGGAAGTGATTCATTTATATATTTTATCTTAGCCAAAAGGCCAGGAAGTGATTCATGTGTATATTTAGATGAGTCTTTGCCGTGTAATTAATACTTCTGCCTCTCTGTTTAATTCATTGTAACTAGTGTTCCTGTGTTTCTAATTGACTTTCAGAAGATCATCTTATTAGACAAAGGCTTATTGAGTATCTAAAACATCTGAAAAAAGTGTGCCAAACCTTGATTAGACAAATTATTATTAAGGCATTAAGATAATTTTAGGGTTATCTAATTGCTGCTGGTCTACATTATCTCTTAAGCAATTATGAATTGGTTATACTAGCCATGATGACACTAGTCTTGATAATACACTTTGAACTTCTTTCGTGTTATAAATGAATTCCTTGCTTTCAAAACACAAATACCCTTCTTTTAATTGCCCAGAAACCATATATTTATATAAATAAAATATTTCAATCATCTATGTCAAGAGAAACAAAAAATACTTTGAATGTGACTTGAATTTCTGATTCTTTAAGACTGACTTGCTAATTAAAACACTAGAAATAGTTATATCACTAGAATCAGTTCTGTGTTTCAGCCTAACAATTTACTCATAAACTTAATGCATATGAGGAACTGCTGACTTTTATCAAGTAAATAAATATAGATAAGTAATCAAAATCACTTAAATCATTTCATTGTAATAATAATATGCAAACAATCAGCTAAAATTTGTCTTGATTTTTTTTCTCCTCATAATTGAATAGTCAGCATTCACAACTCCAGAAAATAAATAATTTAATCATACTAAAGTTCCACTAGGAATAATACTATTTGTATAACTTGCCTTCACAAGGGACTAGGGAGTTGCTTAAAACACAGCTCTTAAAAAAAGGGAAATGAAGTCTCCAGATCTCTCACGCAAAATACTAAAACACTGAAGCTGATAGAACACATTTGATTTTATTATATTAATAGATGTTGTATTTGACTACTAGGAAACCTGTTTTCTATCTTATTTCTATTTTTATAATTACAAGTATCATTCCCCCGTCTCACCTTCTGTTTCATCAAATGAGACAGTATGTGGCCAGGCCAGCAGGGAAAGCTCCTGCTTTGAGCTTTTCTCTGAAGGCTATACATGCATCACCCAAATCACTGCTCCTACAAGGAAGTTAAAACATGCAGCTCCAAACGAGTTCCTTGTAAAATGTAAAAACATTTATCAATTACATATTAAAACCTAATAGGTTGATTTGATTCCAAATGTATAAAATACCTATAAGAAGGAAAAGATATTACTAGGAACTTTGATGCACTTTTGACAGATTGATCCCAATTAAGTGTATATAAAAGGAAGGTCACAGAAGTAAACCAACACTTACTAAAATTCATCATAGGACAAAGGTTACTGTGTCAACTTAGACATCCTCCAAATATCCCACAAACTAAAAAAGCATTCACAAAAACACATTATTCCAGCAGGCAAATTCAGTGGGATTGTTAATGGTGTCTTACTAATCGAGGACTAAAGAGCTGCTCTCATATTTATAGTTATTTTTATGAATAATAGTAAAAGAAAAAATTCAAATGTGTTAGTGGAAGTTATGTACAATGGAGATGATAGTCTATTAAAGTTTCATGGTTCTCACTTCACTTTCTTTCCTATCTGGTGCTCTGTTCTCTTGCCTTCTTTCCTTCATTATGCTGAAGTTATTAAAAGTGGCAAGAAACTAGGGACATTTATAGAAACATGGATGGAACTAGAAGGAATTAAACTCAGTGAAACAAGTCAGAAGGCAAGAGAAAAATATAGGATGGCTTCACTATTAGGAGGACTATGAAAGAACAACAACAACAACAAAGAATAGGCTCAAGGAATTGGGCAATTATAACCAAAAGTAAACAAAAAAACTCAACAAGACCAAAAAGCCAGGATAAACCAAAGGGACCATGGGTGGGGAGGGGAAGGGAGGAGGGCAAAGACGGGGATGAAGGCAGAGGGTGCACAAGGGATTGAGGTGATGATGCACGGGTGAAATGGTGGTGGGTACTCCCTGGGGACTACAAATGATGTCAAATATAATTAATAAATAAATTTTTAAAAAAGTGGCAAGTTTTCATAGAGAATTACCTGATACTGCTTTAGCCACATTGTATCCCTGGCTCTTCTTTTTTTTATTATTTTTTGAGGTAATGGTTTTACTCACTGCATATGACACAGAAGTATAGGATCTCAACCTTCCAAAGGTGTTACCACCAAAACACCCTTAATCACACTCCTGTCTCAGGGTCCTCATAATGGAAACTCCTCAGATACCTCCTTAGAGGCCCTCACTTCTGTCTTTACTTATGCCCATAAATCTTCTCAAATTCTACTTTGGTCAAAAAGATTCTTCCATTTATACTAATAAATATTCAGAACTTCCTTAAAATAAGATTATACTTCTCATACTTTTTTACTTCTTAACAGTTGTTGTCTCCCAAAAAATAAGATTCCATTAGTTTAGTTTGTGCATTAACATTCTAGTATACTGTGTATTCACATAACCTAGTAGATTTATGGGTTTCTGTGAATTTAAAATGCAATGAACTATCATATAAGATCATGATTTAAGTAAGTTGTAAATTCTCCAGAAGGCCTATATTCTAAATTAATGAACCAATAATACAGGTATGTAATATATTAGTGTGAATACTTCCTAGCAGTATAAAAATAAAATTACATAAGCAATATGGTTACTTCAAGGTTACACTGTAATTGTCTTTTCTAACATAATATCCTCATGGCTGGAGGCAGCCATTGAATGAAGGATTTTCATTAATGTTTTAATTAAAGATATATTTATTGAGTGTCCATACTATTTAAAAGATACTGGTAGTTCCAATGAGTTATAGTATTGAATAAAATACTCAATACTATAGCCAGACAAATGCTCATATGGATAATTGTAATAAAATTTGAAAATTGCTAAGAAAATTTTATTATAATAAAATTTGAAAATTTCTGTGAAGGACCAATGAAGAAGATATGAATTTTATTTATTATTCAAAAAGAAAATATAGGAATGGTTTTTGTTTTTTATTAGGAAAAAATGGAGTAAGTCAAGAAGAGCATAATTAAAACATTTTTGTGAATACTAAATGTGGGATGGTATTAAATTAAGACTAATGGACTGGGACATTTGAGTGATAAAATGGGCAGAATGATAAGGAGGTAGGAAGAGTAAGATCTACTGTATCAAAAGAAAAAAATTCTGTCATCCTAGGCACTGAAATGATTAAATTGATTTTTGCACAAGATACCCATGCATGGTATAGGAGTCACAAAGGCAGAGAAGTAGACTGTTGAATATTGACCTGTGGTTGCTATAGAGATTGAAACAAGTGATAATAGAAATGCAGTATGTGGGGAAAATATCTATATCTGAGAGTAAAAAAAATTAATCTGGTTTACCAAAAGTGAAAAAAAATCATTCTGTGAAAATATCAAATGCCAATAAGTTATTCTTGAACTTTTGCAAAAAATGAAGGGAATAATATATTGAAAAAACGCCATATACTCACCACATAATTCAGCAATTATACTCAATCTTGCTTCATTTGTATCTTCTCTCATACCACCCATTGCACAAATGTATCAATTGTTTGTTCTATGTATATGTCAGTAAATTGTGTTTTAGAAATATATCTAATGATTAGAAATAAAGCAGGGATGAAGGTCTACTTGCTTTTGTATATAAATATTTGCATGGCTTGTTCATTCCCTTTTTATACAAGAAATGTGGTTCCCCAAATTATAATAAAAAATCCATTAAAAATCTCTAAATGGAACCTGTAACTATATTTTCACCCTGTTCAGTACATTAAGTCTCTTTGTTTAAATTGAGGATATATTTAAGGTCTACTGACTGGAAGGAGAAAACTTACTGAAATTAGCTTTCAGTAAGTTAAAAAAATTGTCTGATTTCACAAAACAATACCTTTTAGAACATGTTAAAACATGAACTATGCAGGCCTCACAAGGAATGAGGCCAAGGCCAAGACCTTATTAAGAAATGGGCTTAGAAGAACTTACTAAATTTCCTCAAGGAGACTCTTGTTATACCATGTATATTGTTAATGTGAATTATGCTTTGTTAAGTCCCAAATAGTTAATTTTGAAATTAGTTCTGATATACAAATAATGTATAAATATTAACTTGCAGTTATATTTGAGGAATCTATTTTTACTAATCAAACTTTAAATGGAAATCTGGTATAATGAGCTTACCATATTCCTTCAGAATCCTATATGTGATGCAAAGTTTTATGTGTCAACTTGCTATATTTTCTGGAAAACTATTTCTTCATTTGGTGCAAATGTCAAACCAACAGCTATGCAAATATATATATATATATCTTTTTTTTCTTTGAGTCACAGAATAAGTTTTTTTTAATCAGCAACCTACATTGTATAGAATAAAAATATAATTAATACCACTTAATATTAGTTATGTATTACCCTTGTACTTCTTAAGTATTACTAAAGATATATTTGTATGAACAAAAAGAAAAAAAAATCTATCCATTAAGAAAAAATAAGGAACAGAACTAACATAAATATTTTGAATGCCTAATAAGACCTAAGCACTGTATTAAGAAGTGAGGAAATGTAAACTAGTGAGATAAACTTACACTACACATGAGACCTTCACACTCTACTGAAGTGTACTATAATTTTGATGTAATAAGTATTTTCATATACTTTTTAGTATTACCACTTTCTTAATTATACCTTTACCCAACTCCATCCCGAGTATCTAAAACCTCATGAGTTTTTCATAGAAAGGTCTTCAGTGTAACATCTGTTCTAACATCCTTTGCTATTGTTGGTAACTGCTGTCAGGTTAATTGTTCTTTAATTTTCTTTGGTGCTTTATCTAAAAGATAGGAGATCACCAATTTAGAGAGAAAATTCTGCTGTTTCTCTCCTCACTTTTGTGCTTGCTCTCAAACTCATTGTCTACCCCTAATTCTCTATTTGATTAACAGAGTATGAACTTTTTCAAATTTGGGCTAAAGAAGCATTTTTTTTTTTTATTTTGAAAAGTGACAATTTGTCTTCTTATCTGTGAAAAGAGGAAAATTAATGCATCATCCATTGAATCATTACTAGAATTAAATATGATAATACCTGCAATAGGGTAAAGACACGTAATCCAGTAAATGATGTAATCCCAAATGATAGTTTAGTTCCTTCCAAACACAGCCATGTAGGGACTATTTTACTGAACAATACACAGGAGCAAGAGAATGAGTGCCTTACTGACTCTAAATTAATAATTTAAACCAATTAGTTTCACTTATTTAATTGCATTAAAATCTGCCATGTGCAGTTGAGCACATAAATGGGTAAAATGCATGACTGTTTAGAGAAATGTTTGTGGGTTTTTTGTAACTTAGAATGTACAATCTAATGATAAAAAATGAGATGTGAATACAAATTTATGAATAATTTTATAGCTAACTTAAGTAAACTTAGAGCATGGTTGGGATGAGGACACACCTTTCCCAATGATTAAAGTGAAAGCAAATATTTGATTACAACATTAGTAAACACATCCAAACAATTCATGCTTTAAATTGCTCTTTAATTGTTAGTTTTTAATTTTAATTTTTATTTTTTTCTAAAGATTTTATTTATTTATGCATACAAGAGCTAGGGTACAGGCCAGAGTCCAGGGAGGTGAGAGGATTCACCAGAGACAGAGTGGGGAGCAGAACAGGCAGACTGAAACACACTGCTGAGGGGAACAGTGGGCGAAGCAGGAAAGGTCTGCTACGCCATGTGGGTCCCCTCCCTGGCCAGCGGCAGGGATCGAACTCGTGCTGCAGTGGCTGCGGTCTGCTTCATAGTGTGTTGCTTAACCCACTGCACCACTAGGAGGCCCTAATTGTTAGTTTTTAATTATTCTTAATTAAATCTCCATAATTACATTAGTTTCTAAGTGCTTTTACATCTTACCTGATAAATAATAATTGTTAAAGGACATATTTTTACAGGGCAGGGAGAGAGGCACCCCAGGACCCCAAAACCTGCCCTCTCTAAATAGGTTCTACTATCTGCCACCTCAACACAAAACATATAAGACCTTTAATGGAAGGAAACTTTAATATAATTAATGAACAATACAGAAAAGACAAAGAATCTCATTACTAAATCAAGCACCCAACGTTACCCATCCACTCATGGGTATAAGTCCAGCCCAACAGGATTGGCCTAAAACAAGGTCCAAAAGCCTGCCACAAGTCTGCAGCACCTTTTGGTGGACACCCATAGAAAAGGGTAGAAACAGTCAGACAAATCCGGGAGGAAAAGAGCAAAATCAAAATCAAGATAAAAGCTGCCATTGTTAACTTCTCCAGGTGTCTCTCACCTGCAACTGTGCCAAACAGTTCAAGACCAAAAAACAAGTTCAGTTTCTTCACATCTTTCTGCTCCATGTGCCTCCTCCAAGTCTCCTTTGTGTGGGGCAGGAACCTGGAACTTCCCCTTTTCCTGGGGACCACCCTGTTACAATATCATGATCTTTAAAAAACACTATGCATACCAAATGCAATAAGTTTAGAATATTTTGAACAGTGGAATCATGTCCAGAATAAATGCCCAGAAACACAGATGCCTCACTTGAAGCAATAAAGTGAATTTGAAATCATGAGTCATTTTCTTTTTTTTTTTTTGAAATCACTTAAACTGAGTTTCAATGAAGTTCTTAGTGTAAAGTAGCATAAGAAGGGTTACATAATTCTTTGTTCAAGCATGTGTGAGCTTTAAAAGCTTTCTAAAGTACTCTGAGCAAGAAGCTCCTAATTTCTGAAATTAAGAGCTGTTAAATGATGACATTTAAGTTGAATGATTGTTGTGAAGAATAGTGAGAGAGGAAAATCACCTGGTACATTGCTCATAAACAAAATAATTCTGTCTGAACACCACTGTGAATATTAACACGTATTGACTATTAACCTCTGACCTGCAGGGGGAGGAAAGGGACTAGAAGTTAAATTCATCACCAATGATTAATGATTTAATCAATTATGACTACAGAGAGAAGGCTTCATAAAGCTCCAAGAAGATGGGATTCCGATAACCTTCATGTTGGTGACTCAAAGTGTTTCCACATTTCTGTACCTGACCCCAAGCTCCATGAGAACAGATATGCCTGCTACCAAGCCCTTACTCTATATATTTCTTTATCTAACTTTTAGTTGTATTGTTTAATATGCTTTGTATTAAGCCAGTAAATCTTTTTTTATTTCAATTTTATATATATTTTACATTATTTTTCATTTTTTACAGTGTATAGTTCTCATTCCCGTGAAATTCCCATCACCAATTCACCTGTGCACCGTCACCATTGTCCCTTGTGCTCTTCCCACCTATTTTGTTCCTTCGCCCTCCTCCTCCCTTCTCCTCCCTTCAAGAATGTCTTAGATTTATAGTTGTCTGTTGATTTTGATTTTTTATTTATTGTAATTGATTTTTTCCCCTTAGTCCCTTGTTTGTTTCCTCTGCATTCCTCCTATAAGTGACACTATCCAATATTTTTTCTTTTCTTTCTGGCTTATTCCACTCAGCATAATCCCATCTAGCTCCAACAATGTTGCTTTGAATTGTATGAGTTTTTCTTTTTTGGTTGCTGCATGATAGTCCACATCTTCTTGATCCAGTCATCTATTTTTGGGCTTTCAGCTTATTTCCATAGCTTGCGTGTTGTGAAAAGTGAAGTGATAAACATAGGTGTGCAGGTGTCCTTTTAAATTAGACTTTTTGTGTTCTTTGGATAAATTCCTAGGAGTGGGATTGCTGGATCATATGGGAGTTCCATTTTTAGTAGTTTGAGGAGCCTTCACACTACTTTCCATAGTGGTTGGACCAGTTTGCATTCCCACCAACAGTGTAGTAGAGTTCCTTTTTCTACACATCCTTGCCAACATTTATTGTTGCTAGTTTTTTTTTCAATGTGTTCCATTCTCACTTAAGCCAGTAAATCTAATATGTAAAGTATTTCTCTGACTTTTTTGAACCAGACTAGCAAATTAGTCAAATCCAAAGTGAGGAAGCTGATCAAGCAATAGCACAAATAACTTTTGACAGCATCTAAGTTGTGGAAGAGCCAGTCTGATAGAACTGAACTCTTTTTTTTTTATATTTATTTATTTATGCATGCAAAAACTGGGGTATAGGCCAGAGGTGTGGGGGATGAGAGGATTCACTAGAGACAGAGTGGGGAACAGAATAGGTAGACTGACTGAAATATACTGCTGAGGGGAGCAGTAGGCAAGGCAGGAGAGGTCTGCTGTGCTATGTGGGTTCCCTCTGGGGCCAGGGATCCAACTTGTGCTTCAGTGGATGATTTATGGTGCTATGCTTAATCCCTTGTACCACCAGGGAAGCACAGGACTGAGCTCTTAATCCATGTGAGCTAATAGTATTCTCCAAAGTAGATAGTATCAGATTTGAGTTGAATTGTATGTAATTCAACTGGGATCAAAGAATTGGTAGGTGATGCAGAGAAAAAGCCCATATTGGAACTGGTGTTAGAACTGTAGCATCTTTATCTTTGTCAAAACTTGAACATATCAAGATGTCCTTTTCTGAGTGAAAGGATAAATAAACTGGTATACATCCAGACAACGGGGTATTATTTATCACTAAAAAGAAATGAGCTATCAAGCCTATACGAAGACATGGAGGAAACTTAAAAAGTTATTCACCAATGAAAGTATCCTCTGGAAAAACAAAAAAAAACAAACACATATTCTGTCCGATTCCAATCTATATGACACGCTGGAAAAGACAAAACCATAGACAATAAAAGAACCAACAGTTATCAAAAGTTAGATCAGAGGGATGGATAAAATGGCAGAGAACAGAGAATTTTAGGGCAATAAAATTTGGATGCATACTACAATGGTGGGTAAGTCATTATACATTTGTCAAAAACCATAAAACTGAAAATACTAAGAATGAAACTAATGTAAACTTTGGACTTAGGGTCATAATGCTTGACTAGTGTACACTGAATAATTGTAGTAAGGGTACCAGTCTAGTGAGGATGGCAAAGGAGGCCATGTATGTTTGAGAACAGAGCTGATATGGGAAATCTCTGTGTTTTCTGCTTAATTTTATTATGAATCTAAAACAGCTTTAAAAATTAAAATCCAAATGGATTTGATGCAGATGCCAAGCAATTTGAAAATAAGGTCATGTTTTTTAGATTAATTAAATTATTACTTTGGTGCTAGAAATATACATGAGAAACTAGGTATTTTAAGGATCTAAGGATATGAACACATTTAACTACTTCTAAGAACTACTTTCTGGTATAAATCTTAAGGACACTACTTCTAATATTTAATACGTTTTATAAAGACTTTACTACATTTACAGGAGAGAGAATACAACTGAATAGAGTTTGAATGACAATAACCTAAAGACCTCCTATTATTTTTACAGTACTATCAGATATATTTTGCAACATATTTTAAGACATTTAGATTTTCTTTACAAAAACAGTGGCCAATAGTAAGGTTACAAAGTTCACACATCCCCAGGAACTTAATTGGTTGACTGTCTCCAGTCTCATTCATTCAGTTCATTATTCTCAGTCAAAAGTCACAGTGGGATGACTTCTCACTAGCAGCCAGATGCCAGCATTCTATTTATCTTCCTTACATCTAACCAGATAGCATATATTTTACTTTCCTACTGTTAAGTCAAAATTTTCCAGCTGTGACATTACTGAATGCCTTGGAAAATGAAGAGATGTTAACAAGCCTGAAGACATATTTCATGAACTTAGTATTTACCCAAATTAATGTAATTATCTGACTTCTAGACTCATCAGTTCAGACTATATATATTTTTAAAATAATAGAACTCCTAGTTTCAAGAAATTAAACAATTTTGAAAGAGAAATTAAGATAAAACTAATTAATGATTATACTCTAGGACACAACAATCTTAAGTAATGAATTTAGCAACTGTAAATAGAGCCATATGAATAGATTAATGATACATTTGGCATCTGTAGTCACACATAATAACAAAAATAAAAGTAGAGGATGTTCTATTAAAAATGAGAAAGCAGATATCTTTTTGTTACTCACCAAAAAGACAGAAACTTTTTTCCCAGTTACTGTGTTTGAAACACAGGAGATGGAATAAAGGGATTGACTGGTGTCTTTGGGGCCTAAGGTCTTTATTTAAAATGAAAATCAATAAACTACCGCTCCTCTCCTTTCAATTTTAAGCCCTTTCATTTTGATTTCTTTAGTTCGTAAAACAGTATGGAACTTCAAACACAAAACATGGAAAACAAAAAAAGTCATTTTTTAAAGTTGTTTGCTTCCAACACTTTATACATTTGACTTCTGTTTTAAAGAAAATCCATTTTGAGTTTCATAGCATTAATCCTAGATTTATAACACCTGTCTAATAAAGTTTATTGAACTAATCACCTAAAATTTTAACCAGTACTAATGGATTAAGAAAGAAACTACTTGTTTATATATTCACTATAAATTGTGACTGCAGAATAACATCTTTGTATTTAAATTTTATTGAAATATTTACCATTTTATATCTTAATTAATATATATAAATACATAAACATATAGTAGGTCACTGAGTACCATAGATGAGTACATAAATTGAGTACACAACACTATATATGCATTTAAACTGGAAAAGTTTTGCAAATACAGTTAGTTCCACAAACGTCAGGATTACTCCACTGTTTCCTCTTTAATATTTTTAGCTAATAATTGAGGTATATAAAATTCTAACATTTTTAAAAATTTTATATAAACCTCTCAATGTCCCTCCTATTTGTCTACTCCCAGAATCAACTATTTCAAGATATATATATATATATACATATATGTTAACTAGAACTGACCTCTAAATTTCTAAATATTTTTGTTCTCTTAACTCAATTTTACATATAACATTTTTCTTGCTATTGTAAGTGGTATGAATTTTAGCTGCAACACAATGACTTAACTGATTTTTCATTTATATCAAATTATGAAGCACAAAAATATAGATTCTCTGCCCATGAGTGTGTGTGTGTGTGTGCATGTGCGTGTATGTGTAAGGTTGAGGGCACAGTGCTGGTTTTCAATGTGAGCTATTTTAGCATGTAGGTTTAATGCAGATAATATAAGCCCATTCATAAACTGGGATTAAGTAATCAAATTTGATTAAAGGTCTGGAGGAAGAAAAGGCAAACTGACATTTGAATGTTTTAGTTCAAGTATACATAATATGATACATGCTATATAAGGCAGGAAGTTACTGCTGCTATTACAACTAACTTATACATCTTTGATGATGGTGAG
This sequence comes from Galemys pyrenaicus, assembly GCA_019455555.1. Lineage (NCBI taxonomy): Eukaryota > Metazoa > Chordata > Mammalia > Eulipotyphla > Talpidae > Galemys > Galemys pyrenaicus. The sequence goes on from JAGFMF010011791.1 coordinate 7,067,969, forward strand.
CAGACACTGCCCTGGATAAAGATGCCACAAATTTTCTCAGCAATTCTATTTTACAACTAACTCTGCCTAGACAGCATTAGCACCAGAAAGATAACTCCCATCTCATTCCTACTTTTCAAAATTTAGTGAATTGTAAAATTTTTATTCTAGAACTTTATCTACAAGCAAATCTTAGGAATGTGGCTTTAATTCTACAAAGAAGAAACCGATATACTGCATGCAGTTAAAATTATACAGATAATTTTTGCTATTAGAAAATCTAAATATCATTATGTATTGGTCTTTTGCTTGAGCAATTTATATCATCTATAGAAATACATTCAATTTCCTGCCTCTGTAAATTAAGGCAAGTGGATAAAGGAAGTTGTTTCTTTACTTTGCACAGGTATACTTCATATCTGTTTTATCATGCATATTTATATCATGCCAGAGAACAAAATCTCTCACTTAGAAAGGGATCTTTTCCTTATTCAGCTGTGTAAGATTTAAGTGTGAATAATAAAGATCAACTGTTATGCTCTATCAAACTCTTTTTCAATTAATACAATTTCCCGATATCCATTTTCTGTGGTTAACTACTACTCCAATGCCTGATAAAACACTAGTGTTAATGATATTAACCAATTAATACACACATTGGATTTAATGTCATCATCCCATTGTTATTTATTCTCCCTTCATGTTTTGATTTTACAAAATAAATATTTCATCAATATTTATTGAAGGAAGGGAGGCAGGCAGCTAACATAGTAACATGATTTTTGGACATCTATATTCTATGTCTATATTTTTTATACAACAAAGAGACCACCCAATTCATGGTACAGACTGTTTTTAAAATACTCATTACATTTAATAATACATAACAAGGCTTTAGTCAACATTAAATGCATTTTTCATTTTTAAATATCTGTTTTATGTTCAGGTTGTACATTTTTACTTTACTGCTTACTTCTTTTGGATGACTGAGTTCTAGGAATTATTTAGAAATAAATATTAACTGTACAAAGAATGGAGAATGTAGAGTTTTGATTTTCAAAATATAATCTCAGAAAAAAACAGTATGTCACAATTTTCTAATGATCTCTTTGAATGATTTCTTTTTTTTTTAGATTTATTTATTTGCGCACACAAGAGCTGGGGTACAGGCCAGAGTCCAGGGAGGTGAGAGGATTCACCAGAGACAGAGTGGGGAGCAGAACAGGCAGACTGACTGAAACACACTGCTGAGGGGAGGAGCGAGCAAAGCAGGAGAGGTCTCCTATGCCATGTGGGTCCCCTTCCTGGCTGGCAGCAGGGATCGAACTCGTGCTGCAGTGGCTGTGGTTTGCTTCATAGTGAGTTGCTTAACCCACTGCGCCATCAGGGAGGCCCTCTTTGAAGTGATTTTTTTCATTAAATTTTATTTATTTAGACAAGATTTATTTATTTATGCATACAAGCACTTGGTACAGGACAGATGTGTGGGTGGTGAGAGGCTCCACCAGAGACAGAGTGGGGAACAGAACAGGCATACTGACCGAAATACGCTCCTGAGGGAAGCAGCAGGTGAGGCAGGAGAGGTCTGCTGTGCCATGTGTGTCCCCTCCCTGGCTAGCGACAGGCATCAAACTCATGCTGCAGTGGCTGTGGTTTGCTTCATAGTGCTTTGCTTAACCAATTGCACCACTAGGGAGGCCCTCTTCATTAAATTTTAATTGTTATTCAATTTGACAATCCAAATTTATCACATATTTTCTAATTATCTAATTAGAATTAATTACCATGATTGAATGATTACCTTGCTTGAATTTTAAGCGCTATAGCAGAACTCTAAACATTTTGAGAGATATATGTGTTTATATAAATATATATGATGTACATGTATATATGTTATATGCACTGCTACAAAAAAGAGGAAGATAAAATAAATATTATTGAACCAAAGAAACCAACCACAGTTATATATTAGCATTCATTTTCAAAGTTGTCTTTGAAGATCTCATGCATTAGGTAGAATTTGCAATTAAACTTAAAATCAGACTTTGCCATTTTACAAGTAGCCCATTTACCCCTTTCTAAAACTTTAATCGTAGGGTTTAACTCTTAAAGAATTTTGGATTACAAGTATCAAACTCATCCTCAAATCATTTTATCGCTTTATTGTTTCCCCTTCATTTAATTGGATTCTCTTGAGTTTAATTAGGTTTAAAGCATAGTGAATATAGAAAGAGTATGGTTGTTTAATGCACACATTCTCCCAAGTGGTCTTTACAAATTCCCCAACTTTGTTTAGTGGATATTCAATCACTTTACTAATTACTAGATGAAAACAACACAAAGCATATTCCCAACTGGTGGTTGATTATTACTATCATCTTATTATAGAAAACAAAAGATAATTGAACTAAGAAGTTAATAAAGCTTACAACATAATTATTATTCAATGTTTTTAAAGAAATACAGTAATATTCTACTCATCTTGTACTTACATTCTTGCCCAAGTATAAAATCAATTGCTAATATACTTTATCAATCCAAACAAATAAACTAAAATAATTGAAATGACTTACAAAATCATAAATAATATATATCCAATGAGACTCTTTTCTTTTGTCAATGTTAATCTCACTTTTCATATCATAGCCTACCTTCACTAAAGCAGATATTTCTATCTAGAAGCTATGGATAATCATAACAACAAGTATAAAACACTTGACTAAGAAACTCTTATTGACATCTTAAAGAATGAAGAAAAATAGGTTTGGTGGCTCAAGTTTAGCACTATAAAGCTATCAGCAGCTACTGAAGAACAAGTTCAATCCCCAGCTTTCACTGACTGCTCCTCTCAGCAGTGTATTTCAGTAGATCCACCTGTTCTGCTCCCCTCTGTCTCTGGTGAATCCTCTCACTCCCACCTCTGCACCTCTGGGTTGCACCCCAGTTCTTGTATGCATAAATAAATTAATCTTTAAAAAAAGAATGAAGAATGATATAATGCAGGGTACTATGTTTGGTAAAATTGTCACTAGTGATAATTAAGAAAACAGTTAATGCACTCAGTTAATTTGGCAAAACTAAAGAATGAGACTGGAAGATAATTATGTGTGTTTGTTTTGATGTTTGGTGTGCTATTTCAAGAAAGAAAGAAATGCTCAAACGTATTGGGTCACTTGCAAGCAGAAATGAAATGGACTAAAGAGTGTACACAGATCTTAGGAGTTGTAGGGAAGGAATAGGTGAGGAACACACTACAAAAGCCAGTAAAATATAAAATTGAACAATTTCTGGAGCAACCTGATTACTATGTCAAGAATTAAATAAAAATCATTAACATTATACTTACTGATAAAATGCTTATACTGAGTATGATAGCATATATCCATCCTTTCATTTGAAAAGCATGGATCAGGAAAAAATGACTAAATTATCACTCTCCCATGAAACCCTAAAATTCTGAAGGCTCCAAATTTAAGTAAAAAAATTATAAAATATGGCGCAATAAGGAAGACATAAAAATCCCTAGATAGTAGTTTCAACAAATGCATGTGGGTGTCATTATTAGTTCTCCGGTAGATTAGAATCAAATACAATATTGATAAAACTTGTAGTGAGTTTGGACAGGAAAAAAAATTAACAAACTATGACTATGAACAAATCATAAACAAATAAGTGAACAATAACACATAAACAATCTATCAAAACAATCTGTGAATGTAAACTCTTAAAACATCTCTAGACTGCAAACACCTAGGAGCAAAATGTAGACTTAAGAAAGTTGTTCAGAGGCCTCCCTGGTGGCACAAAGGGTTAGGGCACAGCACTATGAAACTATTCATAGCCACTGCAGCAAGAGTTCGATCTAGGCCAGGAAGGGGACCCATATGGCACAGCAGACCTCTCCTGCCTTGCCTGCTGCTCCCCTCAGCAGAGTATTTCAGTCATTCTGCCTGTTCTGCTCCCTACCTTGTCTCTGATGACTCCTTTCACCCCCTGCACCTCTGGCCTGTCCCCCAGTTCTTGTATGCATAAATGTTTCTTTTTTAAAAAAGTTGTTCTGCACACAAGCAGTTCCTATTTTCTAGTGCCTGTTTTCAGATATTTAATGTGCATAGCAAATACAGAATTTTCCAGAGGCTGGGGTTAATATTAAGGAGGAGAGTAACTAGGGGATTCTCTTCCAGATAACAAAATTGAAATAAACAGAGAGTCTAGATAAAGGCTCCAAACTATACCTTTCCACTTGTATTTCAAATTTGCTATGACTCAAGGAATGGAATGTGTCTTTGTCCTGTATAATTTGTTATTTTGTATTTGGAGGGGAAGTAGGGAGTGCAGATACATGCTTTCATCATTCATAATTATCTAAGTCAATAAGAGCTACATCAAGTCCTAATGTAGAGCCCATGAGCATCATTCAGAAGTTATGGAGTCTGATTCTGATTATTTGAATACACAATAATGGTTTTAAGAAGGAATAAGTGTATTTTTGCTGAATGCAATTTAAGGATGACCATGCAACTTGATATTAAAGTTAAATTTGAGTAGCAATGACATGTGTTATGTTGTCGTGAGTTTTATGAACTGTCTGATTTGCAGTTCCCAGTCTCACTGTACAGGTGACCATGAAATTGAGCAAGGATGCACTTGTCAAGGGGATGCGTCCATTAAACCCATCAAACTAGGACACTGACTTCGATGAACAAAATAGAAACTTACCTGGTGTTATCCCAGATTTGGGGCTGATTATTACTGCAGAATAAACTAACCCACAGTTTATAAAGCCATACATGAACATGACTTTAAGCAAATCTCAAATTCTCTGTGCCTGATTTTGCATATTCTGAATTGAAGAATGCTGTCCTTCCTGTCTGTGTGAGTTGATGCATGTGAAACTTCTTTTCCATTTTAATGTTAGGAAAACAAAATCATCATTATAGAATAATTCATTGAGAAGAATAAGATGTACAAATGATGAGGTTTCACATTCAGCTATTTAAAATTGAAAGAATTTAAAAGTGCACTCATCCTTTTGTAATAGTTCCCTAAACTTCATAAATTAAATTTATAATATTGTTGTAAATTCCCTAAAACAGAACAATTGGAAAACTAGTCATTCATTGTTTAATTAGATACTTCTAAAGAGAAAAAATTGACTATATTACAAAATAATTATGTATACGAATGTTAAGCTAAAGTCATATTTTTATATAAAAGGACATATTAAATCTTTATGTGCAGGTTAAAAGCATTTTTAATTATGGCTACATAAATTTGAGGGGAACATCATTGAATAAATATCTTCATAGGGCCATAGCATAGTTTTAAATCAGATTTACTGTGCAAGAAATGTGGCTAATATAATATTCAATGTTGTTCCCAGTACTAATACCATATTCTTGGCTATTGAGCATAATATTATTCTCTTGTACATGTGATGCATTCCCCACACAGGAGAAATTATTTTGAATCTATGCAGAGTGATGTTTTCTTATTTTGATTTATTATTTACTAAGTATATTTCTTAGGCATTCTTAATGCCATGTTAAAAACAAACATAGAAATGTCTCCTTTTTGCCCTTTAAATTTTAAATCTATGATCTAATGAACAAATCTCAAATTTTCAGTAATTTTTATAATTAATCTTAAAATATATGTAACAAATAATACCTTATACATACTTACATATTATATTACATTATATTGGAGTAATAATGCTAGATGTATTATCTATAGGAAATAGAATGTGATAAAGAAACAAAGAAGCAGATTTAATTAAAGTTCTTCCAAATACTGGTGATACTTTTAAATTGTTTTAAGTTTGGGGAACTTAATCAGAAGGGAATGAACAATGTAATAATTTTGGAATTTTCTTTGTCCTCTTCTGAGCCTTTGATTCTGTATAGGAGCACAGCATGTGCTATGGAAAATGTCCCCACAGTCCCATGCTTTAGTTCAGAATTCTTTGAAACCATTAGTTCAGTTTTAGCTCTAAATTAAGTGACTAATATTTTCTTAGAGAATTGCTGTAATTGAAACATATCAATCATAGCTATCAAGACTATGTATATCAAGACCCATACAAAACATGGCTTAAAATTTAAATATGTTACAGTGGGCAGATGGAACAATTGTCATTTTCTGTTTGAAGAAACTTTTGTTTTCTTTCTATTGAAGGAAAATTAGACACACATTTCCTTTATACTTTACTTCTGAAAATATAGGGAGAAACAATGATTGGGTGGGGGGGAAACAGGTCATATCTGCTCCCCACAACTCACAGTTCAGAACACGTTAAATATAGAAAAGGAAAATATTTACCTGAATATTGTCCAGACTGTCTTTAATACTCAGGATACGTAGGTTCCTAAAGTTGACAATTTTAGAACCATTTCACAATCCTTTTAACAATTTCTTGCCTTAGAAAATTGATTCATTGATAACTCCTTTTCAGAAGCTTACTTTCACAAACATCCACTGAATCAACTGTTTTGGATTTCCGATTGAAGTAGAATGCAATCAAGTTATTTTATGTCTGTGAATATGGTCTGGCATTTTTCACAGTCACAATTCTTTGTGTTTCAAATAATCATTTCCTATAAAGACAGAGCTTGGTGTAAACATGCTTTTCAATAATTTACTTTGGATATCTAATTTTTTCATTGAATGAACATGAATTCTAATGAGTTTTGTAACTTCACAGCATGTTTCTATTATATATTTAATGAAAAGAAAGTTAACAATGATAGATTGCAAAGTATCAATTTACTAATCTTTCTGGCACATTTTCTTATCTTTAAGAATTTTCACACTGAGTAATTTTATTCTACAAGAAGACATTACTTTTCCATTTTACCTACAAAATTCATGATTTCTATTGTTTTACTTTATCAATGTTCTTCATACAGATAACAAATATTTATTTGATATTTAACTCCATATTACTATTTCCAGAAAAACAAGTAATTGTATATATTTTAGCTTATATGCTCCTGCTCTCATAAGAAATACAATAAAATTATGACTATATATGAGTTACATTGTTCAACCTAATAAAATCCATCATCCTCTTTCCAGTTTCATCCACAGTTCTCACCTTTACATACTTGAGCTTTTATTATCCAGGTCTTCTCATTTGCTTTCTGTGATGTCTGAAATGCCTTCATCTCTGAAACACAGGAGGCTGGCTTCCTTAATTCATTTGGATTTATTTTTTTTAATAAAAAACATTAATTGTATATTTTTTAAAAGATTTATTTATTTATGCATGCAAGAGCTAGGGTACAGGCCAGAGTTGTGGGAGACGAGAGGATTCACCAGAAACAGAGTGGGGAGCACAACAGGCAGATGAACTGAAATATGCTGCAGAGGGGAGCAGCAGGAGAGGCAGGAGAGGTCTGCTGCACCTTATGGGTCCCTTCCCTGGTCAAGGATTGAACTCTCCTGATGTGGCACAGATGCTTCACAGTGTGGTGCCCAAACCCCTGTGCCACCAGGCGGCGCTCATTTGGAGAGAAAACAATATCCATTCTCCTTCTCTCAAAAAGTATTCATTGTCTTTTCCCCTGTAATCTGTGTGATTTTTCTTTTAGCCACTTGTTTTTTGGATGAAATTATGTCTCCTAAAAGTTTTTATGTTGAACATATAAACCACAATACCTCTGAATATGGATATTACATACTATTCATACTAATACATACCATTAGTATGTAATACATAGTATTCAGAGGTATGTACTTTAAATTGGCTAAATGAGGTCATTAGTCTGGGTCCTAAATCAATATAGCTGGTGCTCTTATAAGAAAATGAGGTCAGAATGTTACAAGACAGGGAGAGAGGCATCCCAGAACACACAAACCGGCCTGTTCTAAATGGGTTCTGCCATCTGCCACATCAAAACAAAACATACTCTAGTGAACAAGACCATTAAGAAAAGAGACTTTAATATAATTACTATGCAATACAGAAAAGGGGAAGAATATAGTTTCCAAATCAAGCATCCAAAGTTACCCATCCCCTCATAGGTAAATGCCCAGCCAAACGGGGTTGGCACAAAGCAAGGATTCTGAGGCCCAAAAGCCAGTCAGAACTCTAAAGTACTGTCTAGTGGGTACCCATAAAAAAGGGTCAGAACCGACCTGACAAGTCTAGAAGGAAAAGAGAAAATCAAAATCAAGATAAGAGCTACCATTTGTTAACCTCTGCACAGGTCTCTCACCCACAAATGTTCCAACAAGTTCAAGACCAAGAAGCAAGTGCAGCTTCTTCAATGTCTCTCTGCTCCATATGCCTCCTCCAGGTCTCCTTCCTGCTTTCCATCTTTCTTTCTTCCTGTCCTCTCAAGTTTCTTCTCCTTCCTGCTCATCTCTACCCTCCCTTGGGTGTGGCAGGGAACTTGGAACCTCCCCTTTTCCTGGGGACCACCCTGTTACAAGGACACACGCATATACACACACACAATATCATGTGAAGACAGTGAGAAGATGCTCAGCCACATGCTTTTCAAGGAAAATATGTCTGGAAAACCCTGCTGATCCCTTAATAATAGTCTTCTAACCTCCAGGACTTGCGAAAATAATTTCAGGTACTAAAGTCACCCAGTTTGTGGTACTTTGTTATAATAATCTGAGAAAACTAATTGAGCACTTAGTCATTCTATGACAATTTTTGGGTATATGATTATTTTTTCTGCCAATTTAAATGAAATCTCCCTGCAAATAGTATTTTAGTACACCTCTACACTCATCAGTTATACAGTTTTGGCAAAATAACTGATATTTCTTTAATAATTACATAAATAATTAAAATTGTGAATTGAACACACAATTGAACAGTAAATTATATCAACATCCTCTGGTCCTTCTGAGAGTTACCATTGTGGTTTTATTTTATCATAAGTAAAATTACTTTATCAGAATTTTTGGAAATCATTTGTTAAGCAGCAAGAAATGCTTAAAAGATTTATGAAGTATTGATAGCATTGAAGTTAAATTGGGCTCACATTAATTCTGCCTGTGTCAAAGCAGTATAGAGACATTTACTTTATTTCTTTTTTAATTTAAAACCTTCATAAGGGAGGTGTGTGTGTGTGTGTGTGTGTGTGTGTGTGTGTGTATAGAATGAAGGCAAATACATGCTTAAAGTTTCTAGGTTCAAAGATGGTACCTGCAATCTGAGTGTATACCTTAACAGGAAGCACACAGGACATAGCTTCATTTACTCTACAGCAATGAAGAGTCAGTGCATCCTTTTTTTTGTCTTTTATTCATGTCAGCTATTATATCACTTACTAGTCTACAGAAATGTTTATTGGAAATATTCCTAAATAGATAGACATGTATGCTATACAAAGGAAGAGAAATCTGTTTAAAAATACCAAGTTATAATTAGGCAAGTGATGGACATAAAAGAAATCCAAACTGAATAAGAAATAAAACTATTTTTATGTGCAGACCATATTGTATTACTTTTTCAGTTACAATATAGAATTTCAAGACTAACTCTTCTTGGATGTTTGTTTATTTCTGGTTCATTTCACTCCATTTTGAGAATATGCAATAAATAATGGAAAAATAGGATAAGTGAAAGGAAATATTCATAAATTAAAATGTAGATAAGTGAGAAGGGGAATGTGTGTATAAATATATTGCTCATTTTAACAACTAAATAAAAGAAAAAACTGAAGGAAGAAATGTAGAATAGGAATAAATGCTAAATATCAGTGGTTTTATTTTTAAAATTATTTTTATTTTAGGGCTTTCCCTGGTAGTGCAGGGAGTTAAGTTGCAGCACTATGAAGCAATCTGCAGCCACTGCAGCATGAGTTCACAAGTTCGATCCCTGGCCAGAGAAGTGACCCACCCACATGGCACAGCAGAACTCTTCTGTCTCATCCACTGCTTCTCTCAGCAGTGTATTTCAGTAGATCTACCTGATCTGCTCCCGCTCTGTCTCCGGTGAATCACTCCTACACCTCTGGCCTGTACCCCTGTTCTTGTATGCAATAAATAAATAAATCTTTGAAAAAATTCTTAAATTTTAAAATAAAAATTTACAAGTAAACTTTTCCATATAATAATTCAACTAAAGTTGCTATTGGAAAACATCATTTATTATTCTGCCCTCTTTTTACTTCTCATTTGGCCTGTAATTATATGAAGGGCCCTACCAGTAGAATGTTTCCCACAGTGTATTCCTATGAAATAATTACACCACATGGCATATAAAAGGTTTATAGTCAGACTGTTATTTTGGTTTCTTTAGCAACACAAATGCACCTGTTCTCAACACAATTAGGATGGGCTATATTGAAGATAATCAAAACAAATAATGAAAAATGGTTTGCTTGATTTGGAAAATAAGGCATAATGCCTACTCAGGCATTGGCAAAGCTTTGATAGTGATGCTGTGTAGAATTAACATATTTAATGAAAATTGATTTGTTTATGTACAGAGGTAATGGATATGCCTGCATAATTTCTGGGCACTGGCTCTTAGTTATTAATTATTATTTTATAATTTACCCAAGACAATTCAAGCCAAAGGTAGCATCTGTTTGGCACTGAGGTTCTGCTTAGGTTTAATTTTCCAGTTCAAGAGAAATAGCTAGAGAGAGTCAAATAAACTATTCAAGGTCACAAAAACAGTAATCTGCCTTGATTAGAGATCTGTAATCTACTGCAGCTCAGATAGTCAATTAGAGAAGTTTACCAGCAAATTAATTCCTATCCACATGTTATAAGAAGACTCAAGTGGGAGAGTAGATAAAGAATTAGAATGTTATTTTAAATAAAAATTCTTCATCCCATTTAAATTATTAAAAATATAACAATAATTGCTATATTTCCTAATATTTCTCACTTTATTCAGAAAACAATAACAGTTATTTTGGAATGCTTGTGCTGTCAATTTATTTCTTAAAAAAAACACTTGAATTGACATTTAGATAAATAAGTAACTTTATACATATGATTAAAACTGAATTTAACTTTAAAATTTTGGTTTAAAAAATACTCTAAACTATTCTTCATATTGGAATACCTAAAAAATTGCTAATATATATATTCTTGACATTTGCAAAGTGTTTTGTAGTTTAAAATTAACTGTGACATTTAATTTCTTTCCAAGAAATAATTACAATAGAGATTTTGTTAACATTAATACCTCACTGATCAGAATATTCAGATGAAGAATATCATAAAATTCATACAGCTAATAAGTGATACGGAAGGTGTCATATCTTTTCACTATAATCCAGGAGGCTATCCTACCTTGTTCTCTAATATTTAGTCCATTGTGAAGCTCAGAACTGAAATTAAACAGTATTGTTAGGTGAAATGAATCATATTGAGTTTTCCTGGTCTTTCTATTATACTGAGCTTCTTCATTAAAAACTACACTTTTTTAATGTAGTGTAAAATGTAGTGTAGCAATCACAGGCATACTCCTTTATGTAATTTTAGATTTTTATGGGAAATCTCTTGGGCACCAAGCAGTGCTTGAGTTCCCATTTTGGCTTCTCTTAAAATGACTCTGAGAATATAATAAAAATATTATTGGTATGGGATATTTGTCTTCCTTTAGTAATTAAATTATAGTACCAGTTAAAACAAAGCATAACACATCATATTGAAAGAAAATCTATCTAATTATAGTTTTGTCTCTTACACAATTATAGATAGCAAATATTCTGTCAATGGAATTCACAAATATCTAAAAAGGAATAATAGCTAGTGCTAATAACACCTACATATTTTAACTTGGTACTCATAAAATTGTGTTCATTTGCTTTTCCTTTTTAAAATTATGTTTATTAAGGTAAGACTGATATAGAACAAGTATATTGTGTGAGGTTATAGGTTCACATTTCTTTAGATATATGTTGTCTTTCTACACCTACTACCAAAGCACCAATAATCTTCCACCATAGTCCCTGAGCCCTTCCTCTCTTTTTTCCCACCTTGTCCCTCTTCCCTCCTCTAATAGTAGCCTCAATTCTACATTCTGATTTCAGTGTTTGTTTGGTTTTGTGCTTATCTGATACTTTGCATTTTTTTTTATAATACACATGTGAGTGTAAATATCCATAATGTCTTTCTTTTACTGATTTATTTCACTTAATAGAACTCTCCTTCAATTCCATCAATTCTATTATTTTTTTATTGAGGTAATGTTGGTCTAAAACTCTCTCTTCCCTAACCATTCCCGACAGCCTTACTTTATTCTCTTAAAGGTGTTCCTGTAATACTTCTTTAGTACCCTTATCATGAATACTTATTCATTCATGCATAAAATAGCTTTCATAAGTACCAGTCAGTAAGTCTTAAGCCAGTGTACAGAATCAGTTAGAACTTGGTGATGTGGGGTTCAGTACTGATTCATGTCATGCAGTGGAATATAGTCATAGCCAGTGACATTTTTGTACATAGAATATGAAATCTTCAAGCTTCCAAATTGTGTTTTCTTGCAAGTTCACTTATACTGAAATTATGGCATTTTTATATTTTTAAATTTTGAACTACAGTATTTGTATTTCAGATATGCGATTGTGGCATATATATCAGTTGATTTAGCTTATGTAATTTATAGGCACTCATTGGTAAAAGGAGCAAAACCGAGCAGCTAAGAATATAAATTTCCTTGTTAGAAAAGCTTGTTAGATCTGCTTTTTTATTGTATTATTTATTGAGGTAGTATTGGTTTTACAACATGGTATGTGATTTTAAGTATAGGTTCACAACTTTCAAATGTATGTCAGCACAACACAACCACCGCCTCTACCAAAGTCACCTGGGCATCCTCCCTGTTGTGGATTCCACTTTTACCCTCCCTCTCTGGAAGCCTCAATTCTGCCTGCAGTCACATTTCTAGGATTTATTTGGTTTAGTTTTGTTATCACTTTAGATTCTCTATATTCCTACTATGAGGGAAAACATCCGCTTTTGTCTTTCTCCTTCTGACTTATTTCACTTATCATCATCCCAAGAGTTCCATACATATTGTTGCAAATGGTAAGATTTTATTTTTAAAAATAGCTCTGTAGCGTTTAATAGCTTAATAGTATTTCATAGCTCAGATGTTTATATACCACATCTTCTAATTCCATTTTCTGCCATTGGACACGGTATTTTCATTACTTGGTTATTCTAACTGGTTGTGTAATGAACATAAGAGTGTATGTATCACTTCAAATTATGTTTTTATATTCTTTGGATGGATAACTAGGAGTGGAATTCCTGAGTCATGTTAAGTCTATTTGTAATACTTTGAGAAATTTCCAAACCATTTCCCATAGGAGCTGAACAACTCTACATTCCTTCCAACAGTGTATGAAGGTTCTTTTTTTCCATATCCTCTCCATCACTTGTTTCTGTTTGATTTGATAGGGGTCATTCTCTCAGCTTTGAGATGGTTATCTTATTATGGTTTTGATTTGTATTTACCTTAAGATAAGTTATTCAAACTTTTTTTACATTTATTTACTGTCCATCTGTGTGTCTTCTTTGGAGAAGTATCTACTTAACAATCCCACCCCACCCCATTTTTTTTTTTATTTAGTTAGTTGGTTAGTTGTTTTCTTGCTGTTGAGCTGTATGAGTTCTTTATAGATCTTGAACATTAGTCACATCATAGATGCATGATATATAAATATATTCTTTCTTTCAGTAAACTGTTTTCATTTTATTGAGAGTTTCTTTTGTTGTACAGAACCATTATAGTTTGATGTAGTCCGCATTTGTTTTTTGTTTTTGTTTCCCTTGCCTTTTGAGGTCAAGTCTCTATAGATAACAGTGAAATCAATGCTGTAATAAGTTGGCCTATGTTTTCTTTTATAAATTTTATGGTTTCAGGTCTTATATTGATATTTTTAACCTAGTTTGATTAAATATTTTGTGTATGGTGTGAGATAGTGGTTTAATTTCAACATTTACATGTATTTATCCAGTTTTCCCAATACCATTTGTTGAATTGACTCTCCTTTCTCCATTATATACTTTGGTTCTTTTGTCATAGTGTAATTATACATGGTGTTTTTTTAATCATTTGAAACGCATTAGCTGATTGTGAATAAATAAAGCAAAGAATGATGTGATACACACCAAAGTGTCTAAGACATTTACTAATATAATTCAGGAGAGATGATACAGTTATGATGAGTTCAACTAGTGTGTGAATACTGAAAGAGAACAGGTGTTAGCATTCATACCGGCTCTTTCAAGATTTGTTAGCTATGAATTCTAAACATTTTGAATCTTGTTTCAAAGACTTAAGTATTTACAATGTATTTATTAATCAAATATCACTATTCAGAGTAATTTGTAATATATTTCATGACATTCTAATAATTATAAGTTAATAGATCAAGAACACTTCTTTTTTGCTAAAAACAAGTTTGGTTGAATATAATGAGGAACTTACTATATTGAGAATACAATAATTAAGAAGTGTAATCTTGTCCCCAAATATGATTTCCTTTTGTCAAAGTATACACTGAAAACTCTTTCTCCATGTCTATATATCTCAAATGTTTATGATATATTTTATGTGGAAAATACACTATTTATTTCTGTGTAACAATGATTTTAGATAATATAATTTATAATGCCATTATAGACTTCTGTTAAGTATCTAGTGTTTTTTTTTTAATTCCCAGAGTACTCAAGACAATATTTCATTTAAAACTCTATTTCAAAAGCATATTTAGGGCCCGCCCTGGTGGTGCAGTGGGTTAAGCAATGCACTATGAAGCAAAACCCACAGCCACTGCATCACCAGTTCGATCCCTGCCACCGGCCAGGGAGGGGACCCACATGGCGTGACAGACCTCTCCTGCCTTACCCACTGCTCCCCTCAGCAGTGTGTTTCTGTCAATCTGCCTGTTCTGCGTCCTGCTCTGTCTGGTGGATTTTCTCACCACCTCCTGTACCACAGTGCTTGTATGTATAAATAAATAAATCTTTAAAGAAAAAAAACCAAAAGCATATTCAATATAAAACTTTTCAGTAAATATGTCGCTATATGACACATGTATTTGTGCATGTGTTAACTAAAAATGGGAGGGGCAATGCATGATATATGAATCATTCATGTAGTAGAGTCTGAGAATGGTGGAAAGAGAAAATTCCACCTGTCAGAATTAAAAATGGAAGAAAAAAGTTACTTAAGAAATACAAAGAAGGGGCCTCCCTGGTGGCACAATGAGTTAAGCAACACACTGTGTAGCAAACCGCTGCACTGCAGCACGAGTTCAATCCCTGCTGCCTGAGGAGGTGACCCACATGGCACAGCAGACTTCTCCAGCCTCACCTGCTGCTTCCCTCAGCAATGTATTTCAGTTGATCTGCGTCTTCTGCTCCCCACTCTGTCTTTGGTGAATCCTCTCAACCCCCAAGCCTCTGGCCTGTACCCCAGTGCTTGTAAGCATAAATAAATAAATCTTGAAAAAAATACAAAGAAGATAACACTGATATAGGTGTTAAGAAAACTTTCCCAGCAAAACTGCAAATGCTTTTCACAGTTCTATTATATATACGATAGTACTAGGAATCTATCACACAGTCTCTGAATAGCCCATCATTATTGACCCTTCACTTGACTTCTTCTCATGGCACCCTATGGGTGACTTTGTAGGTGAATATATCTAAGGCATTTTATTTCGTATACATCACAAACTAAATCTCTTTCTGTAGAGTCGAAGTCATTGAACCGTGGTTTACTTATGTTGTACTCTGGTGAATTTTGCTTTAGGAAACTCTGCAATAATTCATATTTTCTTGTTTTGCTTTTTTAAAGCCTCAAAGTGCTGGACAGTGCTTTGCAATAGCCTCTCTAGAGCTACGGTTACACAGAACATCAATCAAATATCGTGCTCATTTACTGCACTTTTCACTTCACATCTGATCAAACTGCTGGCTATAAATACGAATCAAATGGAAAGGAAAATGATGCTTTTTTTTGGTTGATAAATTTCTCTGCCACTGATGAGCCTTTAAATGCAATTTACTTATTTTTCCTCCTCTTCTTCCTTCCTCACTTTTGTATTTAAAATTTTACATGCCATCACCTACTTCACTCTGAATTGGATTTTAGTTTGAAATTATATTTGTTAAATGAGCCAAATAGAAAATAATCTACATGGAGCCAAGTCAATTAATGTAAGGCGATAGAGAAATGATTTAACTAGAGATTTTGTTATTATAGGTGATATAAAGAACAATTTAAAAGAGTACATATATCAGTACTTCACTAACTTTAACATGCATTGGAACATTCTAACATTATTAAACTGAAATCATGAATCAGGAGACTTATGATTCTACCCTGAATTCTGAGTTAATAGTAAGTTTATGATGGATGATAATGTTCTTGGACCATATTGTAACTGTTAAGAGAGTTCCACTATAAACATGAGGAAAGAGTTCTTTATGTAATATGAAAGGTTCAAATATGAGTCATTGAAATGTGAAGCAAATATATCCTATCACTTAATGGGATTAGTTATGTCAAACACTAATTAATTAATGACATGTATAACTACCTATTTAACACAAAAACAAGGTAGTGCTATTATAGTTGAGGAAAAGAATCAAAAAAGGACTTTGGCCTTATGCTTCAAGTATCTTACACTTTATATAATTGTAAATTTTAATAAGTATGTTCTCTTTTTTTGTCAGTAAGTAAATGTTTGTCAGTAAGTAAAATGTTAATGCATTTTATCATAGTTCTTAACAAAATTCAAAAAAGGAAACAAGAACTGTTACCAAATAATGAATTGATCTTTGTGAAAACTGTAGTCGTATTATAAATATAAGGTAATAATACATAGGGGTTTTAGTCTATTGAAATGCATTAGCTGGTTCTGATTATTTTTTTTAAATTTATTTTATTCATGTAAGCCAGAAGTGTGGGGGTAAGAGGATTCACCAGAAACAGAGTAGGGAACAGTACAGGCAGATCTACTGAAATACACTGCGGAGGGGAGCAGTGAGTGAGACAGAAGAGGTCTGCTGTGCCATATGGGTCAGCCCCCTAGTGGGGATTTAACTGGTGCTGCAGTGGCTGGAGATAGCTTGATAGTGCTGTGTCTTTAACACCTGCAACACCAGAGAGGCCCCTGAATACGTTCTTAAACCAAAAACTTGATGTGATAGACATAAAAATCTATATAATTAGTGAAAGTCATAGTGATTTGATATTCTTTTTAACCCTACAGAATTCTAAGTCACAGATAAAATAATCTTAATTCTTTTATGCCACAGATGTTACTTTTACGTCAAACATGATAGCCCCTTCTCTTACTTTATTGCTAGTGACTTTTGAAGGAAAAAAAGTTATGGGGTGCCTGTCAGAGGTGTCAGACCACTGAGGATTCAGGGAGCCCTAGGCTAAACTCTAATGTATAAGAGAATATCTTTCTCCATCCTCAGCAATTTGTGAGAGTACTGATTTCGTTCAGTTTTGCCTTCCACCACATCCAGTTTTTTACATATTTAATGCATTATCTTCATAAAGCTTTGACTTGTTCAGAAACCTTAACTTTCATATTTCACTAGTGGCCAAAAAACTCTAGTATGAAAATTATATTTATTACTGAAATTTTTTCACTCTATTCTTTATTTTTAATCTTAGTGTGTTTTGTAAGATTCTGATATAAGGTGTGAATTAGATAAATTATTTTTATTAATGAATAACCCTCTGAAAATTTCTGCTCCTTGACTAGAAAATGATTTTTAACTAATGTGAGGTCTTCATATATCTATATAGATGGATTTTCTGCATTTAAATATTGCTTTTAACTATTGCTAACATATGATTTTGGACCAGTTACAGAAAATCTCTCCACCTCAGTTTCTTAATATAAAAAAAAACCTACTTCATAATGTTACTATAAAAATTAAATGAGTAAATATATACAAAAGTTTGGCATGATGCTTGAAGTATTGGTAATTTTTTCTCACTTCAATTTTGTTCTAGTCACACTGAAATCATTTCAGTTTTTCAATGTTCTTCTGTTTCCTTCTTAGATTAAATGGATGGGATTTCTCTTGATTAGAAAGGTTCTAATCTATTTTCCTTGGGAGAAATATTTCTATTTTTCAGTTTTCAGTGTGATAATTTTTTTTTAAAGATTTATTTATTTATGCGTACAAGCACTGGGGTATAGGCCAGAGGTGTGGGGGGGGGGGTGAGAGGATTCACCACAGAGAGCGGGAGCAGAACAGGCAGATCAACGGAAGTACACTGCTGAGGGGAGCAGCGGGCACAGCAGGAGAGGTCTGCCGCGCCATGTGGGTCCCCTCCCTGACCGGCAGCTGGGATCGAACTCGTGCTGCAGTGGCTGCGGTTTGCTTCATAGTGTGTTGCTTAACCCACTGCACCACCGGGGAGGCCCTCAGTGTGATAATTTTTATAGCAACATAACACATCACAACAGACCATACACCTAAAAAAAGATAACAATGATAGCTTGGTTTCTGTGGGTTAGGAGTCCATATATAACTCAGAGGTCTACAAGCAGGGTATAGACTAGGATGTATTTATTCTAGAATCTGGGGACTTGTAAGCTCATTCAGGTTGTGAGTAAAAGCAATCTTTGTGGTTGTAAGATTGAAATCCTTAATTTCCACAGTAAGGTCACAATATGGCCACTAGCTCTTTCAAATCCATCCATAGAACCTCTCTGGCTTTGAAACTATATTTCAAGTCTCATCTAGTTAAGTCATGTACAATCAAAATAATTTTGTTTCGGCTAACTTATGACAAGTTATTAGAGTTGTTAAATCTCTTCTCCAGATAATGTCCTGCCCACAACCTAGTTCTGTCTTGCATAAGGTGTGTATTTTTCGGTCTTGTGTAAGGAGTGTATTTTTGTTAGTTCAGGTGCTATAACAAAGTACTGCAGACTGGATGACTTTTAAAAAATAGAAACTTATTTTGCATAATTCTGGAGGTTGCACGTCTGAGACCAATATGCCACTCTGGTCAGTTCTGGAAGGGATCCTTTACTGGTTTACTCATTTCAACTTCTCAGTATATCCTCATGGGAAGAAGACAGAGAGGGGGAATAAGAGTCCTCCCCACTCCTGTAAGGGCACTAATGGCCATCATGATGGCCCCATCCTCATTAGCTCATCTATATCTATTACCTCCCAGTGATCTCACCTCTTATTCTATCACACTAGAGGTTTGCTTTCAACAAAAAACTGGGGGGAGTGCACATTCAGTCAGTCTACAATAGAGTGCACACAGGAAACATGAAACTTTGGGTCATCTAAACAACCTGAGTACCACAGCACATCTTCTGTTTTATTTCTGTCTCACTTACAAAATGTATTAATCATCAACAAAAGCTTCCCAAGTGTCTCAAACCTTTAGATTTTCAAAGTTCAACTTTTCATCATCTAAATTGTAGGGTACAATTATTCTCCATTTTGTGGGGCAAATCTAAAGGCCCCAATACCTCTAATATGCAAAAGTGGGGCACACATGGAATAATAGCCATCATCATTTAGTTCAAAATGGAAGACAATGAAATAGATTTGGGCTTTTAATGGTGATCTTAGTGTAATTTATATGCATATTGATTCTCAACAGTAAATACTTGAAATTTATAGTGTTATAAAGCAAAGTTACTTTATTTTTTTAAAAAAGAGTAGAAAGTAAATATTAATCACTTGACCTTCTGAATTTTGAAATTTATCAGAGCAAAGGTTAGGTGCTCCTTGATTAGGTTTCAAAATCTGTTGTTTCCATGTATCTTAGCAACAACTCTGGAATCTTGGTTCTAACCTGAGTCATTCTTCCTTTTCATGAGAGGTATTACATGCTTGCAGTTGAGTAATTTTATTGTATGCTTTCTTGCCAGAAGAATTCTGGGACTGGCATTTTTATTTCATTACATACTCTGTCCCTTTCAGTCCAGACTGACAGTATTGTTGAAACAATTTTCTCAAGGACTCCATGAGTTTTCATGGATTTCAAGGGTATTATTTTTTTTTAAAGATTTATTTATTTATGCATACAAGAGCTTGGGTACAGGCCAGAGTCCAGGGAGGTGAGAGGATTCACCAGAGACAGAGTGGGGAGCAGAACAGGCAGACTGACTGAAACACACTGCTGAGGGGAGCAGCGGGCGAGGCAGGAGAGGTCTGCTGCGCCATGTGGGTCCCCTCCCTGGCCAGCAGCAGGGATCGAACTCATGCTGCAGAGACTGTGGTTTGCTTCATAGTGCGTTGCTTAACCCACTGCGCCACCAGGGAGGCCTCAAGGGTATTAAATTATTAGACAAAAGCTACAGCCACAAATCTTTTTAGCTCCAGCTAAGATGGCTGAGAGACATTGTCTTTCCTAGGGACCCTATGGTCTATTTGAGACATCCTACAAGGCACACTTTCAATCTCTTCAAAGAACTCCTCATGTCAGAGTACATCCTGACATTTTGATTTTCATGAATTCTTAGCAAAAGTTTGTATATTAACACTCTTAGTCTGTTTTTCATGCCTTAATTTCAGTAGCCATTTCTAAATATCAGGATGTTTTCTTTTTCAAAAGTTTAAGAATTTTTAAGATCATCCCAATGTGGTTCCTTATGTTTTACTAGTGTTTCCTTCATTTTTGTTACTCTTCTCACATTTCATTACAATCAAAAAGACGAAACCAGCCAGCACCTTAACCTCTATGCTTGGAAATTATCCTTAAATATATTCAAGTCAATGTTTAATAACTTTCTCTTTCTATATAAGTGTAGGACACAATTTGGCTAAGTTTTCCACCATAACATAATAAGGATTCTATCACTTGCAATTCCTCAAGTTCTTCTTAACTTTACAACATCCTCATATAAAGATGCCTATTAGTCCTTGGCAAAGGATTGATTTTTTTTTAGTTGAGTTGCTTATTATTGCAGTAAACTATGCCACCACATGAGTAAACCAAAGTATCCATTCTTCTGTTGAGAAATGTTTGCATCATTTCCATTTTGGATCTCTTGTGAACAGCAATATTATCAACATTCCTTTAGTGAAGATATGAGACATTTTTATTGGAAACATCACTCTGAGTTTTAAAACATCCATAATTACATGTGATTTGCACTTTCTCCATTCTCTGTTCTCCCACCCTGTCAGTCCAGTACTTCTCCCACAATGAAAGTATTTGCAGTTGCACCACATCTTTTCCAAAATCATTAATGTTTCTCTAATCCTGTGTAAGAAATTAGGACAAATATTGCTCCTTAACAAATCGCACTTTTAATTTTTTTTTTTTTCTCACACAGTTCACATTCTGAGTCATTACATTTAGCTGAATCATCTATTTAGATTCTCACAGGATAGCAATTAAGGTGTTAGCTGGGCACATTTTACTTACATCTAAAGTCTTCTTTTAAATGCATGCAAATTTTTGGCTGAATTTAGTTCCCTGGGGCATATGTTTGAGTTTTTCAACCACTACAAGTTGCCTTTTTTCCATAAGAAGTCCCAGCAGGAGAAGCATTTCTCAGTATTACAGGACTCAGCAGATTACATTAGTTTTAAGAGGTTCATAATTTTCACTAATTCAACATCATGTTATAAGGGCCCTTAGAGATATCTCTAAAATGGTCCTTGTCCTTTGCTATATATCAGTAAAATAGCATAATCATAGTAACCTCATTCATCATAGTCACAGGTCCTAACATCACTCAAGAGAGGTGGAAATTAGAGGAAAACTTGGGGGCCCAACTTTCAGCTAAACCATCACTTCTAATTTTCATCCATTCTATATCCTCTCAAAGTATCAGAACCTTTATTATCCAGGAACTCTAGGGACTATTTGGATACATGACTGCTCTTTTTGAGGTATCTTTTCCATGTGCCCTTGCAAACTATTTAATACTCTTGATTTTCAGTTTTTTAGTCTACTTATTGAAAATAATGCAAGCCTTCATCTCTCACATGGAAAACATGCTGTGAATTCATTGTAATTATGGATGTTTTAAAACTCAGAGTGATGTTTCCAATAAAAATGTCTCATATCTTCACTACAGGGATATTGATAATATTGCTGTTCACAATAGACCCAAAATGGAAATGATGCAAACATCTCCAGGGAAGAATGGATACTTTGTTCTGTATTCATGTGGTGGCATAGTTTACTCCAATAAGAATAAACAACTCAACTCAAAAATACAGAAGAAATTCTTGCATAACATATTTTGGGGAAAGGTAAAACATAAAACAGATTGCATTTATGTAAAGTTCAGAAGCAGGCTAAGGTAATTTACAAAGTCCGAAAATAGTATAACCCTGAAGGGAGGAGTAATGATTGCAAAGGAAATTCTGTGGTGTGATTAATTTCCCATTTTGTGATCTGGGTCTTTTTTTTTTATATAATTTTGCTCATTTAGTGAAAATTCATTGAACTCCATTCTTATATTGTGTGTGTAATATGTATGTCAATAAAAATCAAGAATATATAAAATAAATAACCACACAAATATATGGAAATAAAATATACTCAAATTATAAAACTAAAAATGAAATGATTATAATACATGTGAAAAATAAGATTGTTATATTATCTGTGTACACAATACTGTTGAATGTTTAAATATTTTACAAATAGTATCATATTACAAAGAATTTTGAATTGTCTTTATCAACTCCTACATTTTGAAACATAAGCACATTTTCTGGAATAAAACTGTCTCTTTTATTTCCCATAGAAAAGGTAAAAGAGGAAATTCTGCCCTGAGGCTTTTTTTGCTGTCACTTTCATTTTAACACAGAGTTTTGGGTTTATTATGGTAGAATTGTTATATGCCCTATAGCACCTCAGAAAACATTAGTGGGTTTGCATAGTATAGGTTTACATATGTCATTATTAAAGTACAAAACAAAATATATATTTAAAGTACATAACCTTAGAGTTTATTTCAGTCACTTTGTTTACACAGGACAAAATAAATTGTGGTATATCATTTTAACCCAAGAATAATTGTCTCAAAAAATGTTTTTGAAGGTCATTAAATTTATTGAATGATTTGAGACATGCTTTGATTTGAGCATTAATTATAATGTACTTTAGAATGGCACTGATTTTGACACAAAATCTACATTCAACATTCAATACTAGAGAATCTCAATTGCCTAAATGTTCTTATTTTGTGTATGTGTAAACCACTCGACATCAATTTCATCATTGCTATGCTAGCAGTCTGTGTTGAAATCAATTAACTATACCATGATTTAAACCAATGGTGTCAAAGGTCTTGACTAATTAATATATTTGCATTTTGTTCTTCTGAATTGTCTTAGATTTTGTTTCTTCTTAATCTATTTATTCTTCTTAGGTACTCCAATATATTGTTTCAAGTTCTATATCTATGTGGTTGACTTCTTTAATTATTATTTTTAGGGTGTTACATCTAACAAATTATACAACCTGGGTAGATGCAGATACTTATCTCAACATCTAAAAAATGATTAAGGGGCCTCCCTGGTGTCAGAAGGGGTTAAGTAGCAGTACTGTGAAGCTATCTATAGCCACTGCAGCACAATTTTGATCCCCGGCCAGGGAGGGGATCCACATGGTGTAGCAGACCTCTCCTGCCTCCCCACTGCTCCCCTCGGCAATGTATGTCACTAGATCTGCCTATTCTGTTCCCCATTTTGTCTCTGATGAATTCTCTCACCCCTGCACTTCGGGCCTATACCCCAGTTCTTGTATGCATATATAAATAAATTTAAAAGAAATAAAAACTGATGAAAAGGGAAAATGAAAAACAATAAAAATAGGCAAAGAACTGAATAATCACCTTGATTAAGAAAACATAGAGGGAAGGCTTTCAGGTACATGAGAAAATGCTCATCATTACTTATCATCAGGGAAGTGCAAATAAAATTACAATAAAATGCCAGCTCATACCTGTGAGAATGGTCCAAATCAAAAAGACCAGAAGTAACAAATGTTTGTAAGGATGTGGGGAAAAAGGGAACTACATACACCATGGTAGAAACATAGACTGACCCAGTTTCATTAGAAATCCATGTATTAAAAATAAATTTATCATATGATCAAGCCATTCCACTTATAAATATCTACTTGAGGAATGCAAAAACCCTAAGTCAAAAGGATATACACACTCCATTGTTCTCTGCTGGGCATTTACAATAGCCGTGTTTTGGGAATAACCTAAGTACCCAAGGACAAATTGGTACTTTAGGAAGTTGTAGTATATACAGGATGGAATTCTACTGAGCTAGAGATTTAAACCTTTGCTATTTGCAACAATATGAATGGAACCAGAGTGGATAATGTTAAGCCAAATTGTCAAAAGGATAAAGACAAAAAACAGATGCTTTCACTTATATGAAGAATGTGGAGAAACAAAGCAAAGGGTCAGGCAAAACCACCAACAAACCTTCAATTTGACCAGTATTTGCACAATCAGAATTATTGAGCCCATTGTTAGAAGCATCTGCTCCAGAGCTAGTGGTACTTCTCAGGCGTGTCAGCTCTGGCCTGGAGGAGGGAACTTCAGAGTCAGATACATAAGTACCAGCCAGTGTCGCTATGCTTCAGATGCCCCTACTAGAAATTTCTGAATTTAAGTTTTTATAACTACTTCCTTTTATTCCTTCAGCTCTAGAGTAAGGAGTTGCTTCATACAATTGATACTTCAGTGACATATTAGAGCTTATTTTTACCTTCAAGTTACCTAGATAAAACTTCTGTATCTAGTTAATTATTCTTTATTTTAAACATTCTGTTTTTCTTGTTCATTTGTTTTCAAGTCAGCAATGGACTCTCTGCTTGGGAAATGACTGGAATATCCAATGCTTCTCAAAACTAGATCATACTTTTTATATACAACACTTATTAAATAGAAAGCCATGAAGACTTCTTGGAGATTTCAGTTCTCTGATTCTGGGTCTGGCAATAACTATACTTTTAAGAGAAATCCACATAACTCTAAAAGTGATCCTTTAAGCCCACAGAAAGTCATTTAAGCATTTCATAAATATATTTTTGCAATCTAAAGCCATTTGAAATAACTTTGTTGGAGGCAAGCCTGGAACTTAGTGTCTTGTTTTAGAACTTCATGTATGTGATCTAAGCTCAGCCAGAAAATCTGGGCTAAATAGTAGAGGAACTATTTTCAAATATAAGGATAAAGTCTACAAATAATAATCAGTAAAATACCAGTTATCAGATTCACTAATGTTTTGGGCAAATTATCTTCATTCATAGATTATAATATTTGCCTCACAACTTTTTTACATAAATGACCACCGATCAAAGGTAGTAAGTAGGGACCCTCCTTTTTTTTTTTAATTTTCCTAGTCAGTAAAACTATACTGTAAGATATTTGCTGAATTTTAAAAGGATATAATCATATATATGTTATCATATATCTCTCTATATTAAATATTTAAAATATATCATCTTTATAATTTAATCTTTTAAATTACACATGAAATATGTACAACTTTTATCACTCATCTAATCTAGATTGTGTTATGCCACATAAGAAGGATTATGTAATCAAAAATTAGTAAAATTCTACTTAAATAGAGGATGTGTTCATAATATACTATTTGAGATCTAACTAGGTTTTAAGTACAGTGCTATAATACACTCATTCAGAGGTTTCATTGAGTGCTACAAACTCTGCATCTGAGTCTACCCATTAAAATTTCCCTTTTAAGTTAACTGTGTTAACATCATTTGTAATTTAGTCTCCTGAGCTGAAAGAGTCCCCTACTGCTTGTCTGTTTTAGTGTTTAATTGCTTCACAGACTCCCAAATTGAATTCTATAGCAATTTACTTTGCTCTCCTGGTGAAACTGTGAGATTTTCAGCATGATTTAAACAAAAATGGAAATCATGATATGAAGAGAACTCTATGCTAATAAGAATAAAAGCAGGGATTCCTGAAACACTACTTTCTTTCACTTGATTGAAGGCTAACAGTAAATTAATATTATAGAATTTTTTTCAGCATATCATAGGTTTATTTCAAAGAGTTAATGACTGGCTGTTTCTGTATTTAAGCAATACCCAGTTCAACAATCCAAGACCACGTTCACCTACCTGGTAGAGTATAATGAATGAACCAATGTGTTACAAAGATCTTATAATCCTCTAAAACAACTGCACTTTGCACAGTTTTCCTAAGAGGTATATATGCTAACAGATAAGCGTGCATTGTACTATGTTTAACTTCAAATATCTACTGAATAGTATAAGATGTGAAATATTGGCTATCTATAATGTCATCAAAAGAACTAAATGATAAATAAAATTTCAAATAAATGGTATGCATTTTGTATATAATACAGATTTCTAAATTTTAATCATAAGAACATTTTTTACATTGGAAAAATACTCAGTTGAAAACATGAATCATATTTAATATTATGTATTTGTGTATGTTTTGATTCAGTCCCAAAATATCATAGGACAATGACATTTTAAATAGATTCTTGATAAGTATTAATAATTAGAGGCAAATTTAGTTTTCCAAACTAGAGCTATATCTGACACTCAGAAATTCAAGAATAACTTCTAGGGCCTCCCTGGTGGTACAAGGGGTTAAGTTACAGCACTGTTAATCTATCGACAGCCATTGCAGCATGAGTTCAGTCCTGGCCAGGGACGTGACCCACATGGCATAACAGACCTCTCCTATCTCCCTGCTGCTCCCCTCAACAGTGTATTTCAGTCAATCCACCTGTCCCACTCCCTACTCTGTCCCTGTGAATTCTCTCACTCCCCCACACCTCTCACCTGTACCCCAGTTCTTGTATGCATAAATAATTTTTTTTAAAGAATAACTTCTAATACTGAAATGGACTGTCCTTTACCATCTGGAAAGTAAGGCCAGTCATCTACAGTGTTAGAATCAATTAAATTGACATTTGATTTGACTGAGTTCTTACTCAGTGGTCTTTTATGTAAAACTTTCTCATATAAAAATGCTAATGCAACTTTAATCAGTAAAATGCTACATGGAAAGAGAATGTTGCCTAAATGTGTATATATTGTATAGATAATTGTGTAAATTAGCACCTAATCACTGAATCCTTGTCTTTTCTAATTCACCCCTTTTTAATTCTGATTGCAGATTTTTATATTTCAGAAACTCTAGGAGCTGTGATAATGAACTCTTAATATATATATGAATATATATATATATATATTTGCTGTTCAAATGATCTATTCCAACAAAAAATACAATGAGAAAATATTCTATAGTTTTAGTTATAGATCATATTTGCTAATCATTTTTATTATTAGCATTTAGAAGGTGGCTAGTTCATGAAACAGTGAATTTGAAATTTATTTA
Source organism: Galemys pyrenaicus (assembly GCA_019455555.1). Taxonomy (NCBI): domain Eukaryota; kingdom Metazoa; phylum Chordata; class Mammalia; order Eulipotyphla; family Talpidae; genus Galemys; species Galemys pyrenaicus. Next base: position 7,095,277 of record JAGFMF010011791.1, read on the forward strand.
AATTTTAAATTAAATGAAAATGTTACAAGGCAGGGAGAGGGACACCCCAGAAACTCCAAACCTGCCTGCTCTAAATAGGTTCTGCCATCCACCACATCAAGACAAAACATGTAAGACCTTTAATGGAAAGGAACTTTAATACAATTAGTGTACAATACAGAAAAAAACAAAGTATATAGTTTCCAATCTAAGCATCCAAAGTTACCCATCCCCTCGTGGGTATATGTCCAGCCAAACAGGTTTGGCACAAAGCAAAGCCGAAAAGCCACAAGTATAAAGCACCTTCTGTTGGGGACCCATAGAAAAGGGTCAGAAACAGCCAGGCAAGTCTGGGAGCAAAATAAAATCAAGATAAAGCTGCCATTGTTAACCTCTACACAGTTCTCTCACCCATGTCTGTTTCAACCAGTCCAGGACCAAGAAGCAAGTGCATTTTCTTCACATCTCTCTCTGCTCCATGTGCCTCCTCTAGGTCTCCTGGCTCTCCATCCTGCTTCCTTCCTACTCTAATCTCTTCTCCAACTTCTTTTCCTCCCTGCTCAGCTCTACTCTCCCTTGGGTTGGGCAGGGAAACTGGAACTTCCCCTTTTCCTGGGGCCCACCCTGTTACGGTAAGTCACATGACTCAAAGTCAACTGTATTCATAAGACAGCATAGATCTAAATTATTGTCAGTTAAATCTATATTATGTTTTCTTGTTCTTTGAAACTCTATTGTTTTATTTGAAACTCTATTGTTGTGAACCATTTTTGCCAAACTTCCTGGAAGTTCAAGCATATTATATCCAAGAATTAGCTGAAAGCTGGTCTTAAGAAATATTAGCTATCATAATTTTTTTCTCAGTCCAACAACTACAGAAAAGTAACAACTTTCTTGAATTCTTCCAAAATGTAAGAAGTGAGTTCAGTTATGAATTATATGAGGTTGTCAGAAAAGTCTATATCTTTCAAGCAAAAATGCATCATGACTTTTCCAACAGCCCAGTATGTCTTTCTTCATCGACACAATGTTATATAAAATGCTGTAATTTTACATGATGCAGTCAATTATTTTTGTAGGGTTTTGAAAGCAATTTCTAATTTTGCTATTAAAGATAAAGTGTCTAAGTCATTTAAATTGCATAAAACATTAATTAGTAATGAAGATAATTCCTAACAGAATGCTGCTGTACAAGAAGACTGAATATAGAGTAATAGAGTTGCAGCATTGTTTTGTTTAATTTAACACAAATTTCAAAATGTTACTTGTCAATATTAATCATATAGCATTATCTATAATTTATATAATTTATACATAAATATATCATTTATATTATGTTTATGTATAATATTATATACTTATTTTCTATCATTCAAACTCACTTTTAAGAAAATACCATGCATGTCAATAATATGCTATTTACTTATTACAAAAATTGTGCCAGAAATAAGCAGACACTCTTTTTTTTAAAGATTTTCTTATTTTTTTATTTTATGCATACAAGATGGGGTACAGCCAGAGTGCAGGAGGTGAGAGTATTCACCAGAGACAGAGTGGGGAGCAGAACATGCAGATGGACTGAAGCACACTGCTGAGGGGAGCAGCAGGTGAGACAGGAGAGGTCTCCTGAGCCATGTGGGTCCCCTCCCTGGCAGGGGATCAAACTTGTGCTGCAGTGGCTGCAGAAGCCTCACAGTGCAGTGCTCAACCTTCTCTGCAACCAGGGAGGCCCAGAAATAAGCAGACACTTTGATCACATTGTTTCTTACTTAAAATAATGCTTTGAAAATATTACTGCTTTTCTTTTTCAAATACATACGTTTGACTATTTTGAAATATTAAAATTCCAAGTTATGGAATGTATGAATATGTTAGTGTATACATTTTGTGTATATGTGTATAACACTACATACTAAATTTTAAAAACCATGAATAAAATTCATAAATGAACCTTTGCATGAAACTCCAAAACACATTTAATAAATTATCCAATTATACCTTACTGTTTATAAATTTAATGAACATTCCTATGGTTAGAAATTTATTTGTCTTTAAAAGATCATCTCTGTATATTTTAAATTAGTCTTACAAATGTTGTCAGTGATCTGCTATTTTAATTAAAAGTATTGATCAAGTATCATTATATTTCATTGATATTAAATCTACAGGGAAAATAATACCCATATTATTTTTCTCTTGCATATCAGTAATATTAAAAATTCAATATAGCATTTCCAATTTAGTCTGTTTTTAAAATTTGGTTAATGTGAACATTTATTTGAGAGAAACATTTAATAGCATTTACTATATTTATAATGCCATCACTTGTTCCAAAATATGTCTAAATTCTTAGGAAACTGAAAAACAAACCTATAAAACAAAATATAATAAAGGTATCTTTTTATTTTAAGGCTCATAGTTCTTAGAGAAACATCAAATGCTCCAGGGCATGTTTTTTCTACTTAATTCTTTCTGTTTGGATTTGTATATAAAGCTTTATTCTATAAAGTCACATAATATAGAATTAATATAAAAATGGAAAATACTGTGACTTAGGAAGTTTTCAAATAATTTAAATGTTTTTCCTTCTTCAGGTTATGATTTTCATGCATTTAATCACTGCTCTATTTCATAGAATCTCTAAATTTCATTAATTAATGATTAGCAAAACATTATTTTAATACATCTCTTCTTGAAGATGTATTTAATATATCTCTTACTGACCATTGGTGTGTATCCATTTTAGTATTTTGGAGTATAGGATCCCCCCTTTAAAATGTAACCACAGTAGAACACTTCCACCCAAGCACCCATAGTCCTCCCCGATACTCCATTGTGCCTCATTCCTCCTCTTCCTCTGGATGTCTCAGTTCTATTATCATCTTTCGAAGATTGGTTTTAAAATTTATCTTTGACCCCTTGTTTGGTTTCTCTGTATTCCATATATAAGTACACCCCTCCACACACACACACCTCTTTTGTTTATTTCTTGATATCAACATCTTTAAAACATTGTGATAACTATGCCACAACTGAATTTGCTTGCTTGGTTCCTTATGGTCAGAATTTTTTGTTTGTTTTGGGAGTCATATAATATAGATAGGACAGAGAGTACAAAAAAGTTGGCTAAGTTAGTGTCTCAGTCTATGAAACTCACTATTGTTAGGCCAATGCCTCTTATTCAGCTCACACCTGTGACTGTGAAGAAACTTCTTATAGCAAGATGATGGAGACTGGAAAGGCCACAGTCAGTTCAGATTCATGGAGTGATAAATTTAAAGTATGAGTGCAAAAGTGGAAATGATGTGACTAAAGTATATTACCACCTAGGGGTTGTCTTAAAAAAGCCAAGAACTGATGAGATAGACAAACCCTCCAAGAGTGAACAACATAGTAGAGGAATCATCCATTCATTCTGGAGTGTGGCAGTCTCTGTCTCTTCAGAAGCGGACAGTAGGCATGGGGATGAAGGAAACATGACTGCTATCCACCCCTGGCAGCCTAATTCTCAGCATCCCTCTTTTGCCTCACCACCATTCCAAACCCACATTTCATGAGTTATCAGAACTTTTAAAAAATATACCATAAAAAAATACACAAAACAGAGGCATGGAAATATTCTCCCAGTCACAGAATTTCAGTTACTGCCTCTGTACATGCATTTTGTGTCAAAAGAGATGTGACTTGTGGTTAAAGTGAATATGCTAAATGGGTGGTTGATGATGCCTTGGCTGTTTGGTCAGCTTCAGGAAAGGAAAGAATAAACAATTATTGTGAATTGTGTTTGGGAGATAATTATATAGAAATGTGCAATTATTAGTTTCAACACTGTTTAGAGGATATTGATCACAAAAGGAACACTAAACAAATTGGACAAAATGAACAAGCCACTCGATATCAGCAAGCCCTTATTATTGATCACTCAGTTATCTGCATACCAAGCTCTTAAATGTTGCACTTATGGTGCAAGAATGAATTTATGGATATTCCCAACAGTATAGTACCACCAACTTAACAATATAGCAAATACTCAGAATGTCAAACATAAAACATGCCAACAACTGAGACAAACACCAAGCACCCTCTTGAGATGACTAATCAACCACCTGGTTACAGGTGAACTATATTAAATCACTTCCAAATGATAATTTTAAAAAATCATTTATTTTCATCCTAATAAACAAATATTCTGGATATTAGTTTTCTTCCTGACCAAAGAACCTCAGTCAACTCCACTGTTTAAAGATTTAGATAGTATTTTATTCATTGACATGAGTTCACAAAACATCACCTTCAATCAAAGTTCTTATAATAAGGCAGATTTGTCACTATGCATATAGACACAATAAACATTGTTGCCATTATATCACAACCACCCAGATACACTATAATACATAGAAATATATTACCTTATATTACATAATACATCATAAATTATTTATTTTTCAGTTCTATTCCTCTGACATGGTTTGTCGTAGAATATAATTTATAAATTCATGTAAAATTTCCACCGGAAAATACAATCAGAGGGAATTCTCTTAGTTATCAAAATGACAGGTAAAAGTTGGTTCTAGACAATAAAAAGGCTAGTGCTTGCCTGCTGGTCAACAATGTCAGATTCCAAGCTGAGCTCAAGCAGTCTGCAGTCAACCACAGCAGCCACTAGGCTAAGCCCAGGGCTGTCCAAGAGGCCAGCTGTAGATCAGCATGGAGGGTGTTGAGCTTGAACAGCAAGCTGGCCCCAGGCACAACCTGGACATTGCCAGGACCAACCTGGAGGCCAGCCCAGCATAAGCCTAAAGGCTACAGAGGTGGACCAGGGGGCTCTATGGAACAGCCTAGAGGCTGTTTGGCCCCAGGATCTACCAGGATGCTGTGGAGGTCGACCACCAGGCTAGCTTAGGTTCAACTGAAGACGTCCAAGTTCAACCAGCACACCAGCCCCTGTGATATCCTGCATGCTGTGTCTGTCAACAAAAGCCAATCTAGGATCAGCCTAGTGGGTGGCTAGATTGACCAGAAATCAGGTCCCCAGCTCAGCCTGGAAGCAAACCTAGAAGCAAAGCTCAGCCTGGAAGCCTGTGTGGGATTAACCTGCATAATGCCAAGGTTGATCAGGAGGTCAGCCTTGGCTCTTCCTGGAGGCCGATGATATCAACTAACTCACTTGCCCTGGGGTCATCCTTAATGCTACCAAAGTCAAGAAGTAGACTTTGCCATTTCAGCCTGGAGACTGCTGAGTTAAACAAACAGGCCCTGCCAGAGCTCAGACTGGTGGTACCAACGTGAACCAGAAGACTGCCACAGGCACAACCAACAGGCTGCTGAAGTTGACCAGGAGGCTCAGCATAGTACCTGCCAAGGTCAATCAGGAGGCTGGCCGGGCCTCAGGCCTCAGGCTGCCAAGGTTGACCAGTAGACTGCTTCAGGCACAGTCAACAGGCTGCTGAAGTAAACCAGGAGGCCATCACAGGCTCAGCTTGGATGTTGACAAGATGGACAAAGAGGCCAGCCTGGACTCAGGCTATAGACTAACTACATCATCCAGGAGGACATGACATTCTTAGACTTCAGGCTACTTAGATGGAACAGGAGGGAAGTCCATGCTCAACTTGGTGGCTGACTAGGTCGACCAGAAAGCCAGTCTGGGGGTAGCCTTGAGGCTGGAAAAGTCAATAGGAGGCTGCCAAGGCTCAACCTAGAGAATTCCAAGGTTGATCAGGCAGTCATCCCAGACTGAGCCTGGAGGCAGGTGTGGTCTACTATCAGGCAGACCCCAGGGTCATTCCGAAGGCTGCAGAGGTCAACAGGCAGGCCTTGCCAACAGGCTGCTAGAGGCTTCTGAAGTAGACCAGGAGGCCCGCCAGGGTTTAGTCTGGGTTTTGCTGAGTTTGACTGCATCCTAGCCCAAAACCTAGAGGTGCCAGCCTTGACCAGGAGCCTAGCCCTGGTCTCAGTCTTGAGGCTGCTGAGGTCATCTAGGCCAGCCCAGGCTCAGTCAGGAGGCAGGTGAGGTCCATCAGAAGTCTTGTACCAGGCTCTGATGAAGGTTCCCAAGGTTAACTGCCAGCCTGATGATTTCCTGCACCTGGACTCAGCCTGAAGCTCCCAGGATGAAACTCATAATAACCCTGGGCTCAGCCTCGAGGATACAGAATTCAGAATACCATTACTAACAGGATCCATTCCCTAACCCACACCAAGCCTGGAGGCTCTGAAGTCAAACAGTTGATGAGTCCTGGACTCCCACTGGAGGTACTTATGATGAAAGCTCTGCCCAAACCCTAGCTGGATATGGACCTGGACTAGGTCTCTGCCTAGTGGGTCCCATGTCAAACAGTCAGTTGTCACTAGATTCTAATTCAACTAAAAGCTCCCAATGTGAAAGAGCAGGACTGTCCTGACTCAATCTGGAAAACCTGTTTTCAAAAACTAGATACCCTTAGGTTAGGGTTAGACTTCAAAGTCTACCCCAAGGTTAGAGCTGGGCTCAGCCTGAAAGCTTCTGAGGTGGACCAGCAGGCTGGCCCCAGTCCTTAGTTACAGGCTGCCAAGGTCTACCAGTAGGCTGCATTTGAACAGGCTTAGCCTGGAGGTTGCCAATTTTAAACAGCAGCTTAGTTCTGGCCTTCTGCTGGAGATGCCAGATGTTGACCAGCTGATTGTCCCCAGCCTCAGCAACAAGGCTTCTGAGGCCAACTAATAGGCCAGTCTGGGACTCAGCCTGCAGACTCCTTAGGTCAACCTCTAGACTGGAATTTAAAACTATTTTTCTAGAAATCCCTTCTCTGCCAGTTTTTCATTCAGAGAGTAAAAAAAAAAAAAAAAAAGAGAGAGAGAGAAAATATTCTTAAAATAACTTGGAGTGCAGGGGCCTCCCTTGTGTCACAGGGGTTAAAATCTCAACACTATCAAGATATCGCCAGCCACTGAGGCCTGAGTTCCATCCTCAGCAGGGACCTGACCCACATGGTGCAGCAGACCTATACTGTCTCATCCACTGGTCCCCTCAGCAGTGCATTTCAGTAGATCTGTCTGTTCTGCTCCCCACTCTGTCTCTGGTGAATCCTCTCACCCATCCCACCCCAAACCCCGTACCTCTGCCCTACATCCCAGTTCTTGTAGGCACAAATAAATAAAACAATCTTTTTTAAAAAACAGAAATAACTTGAAGTACAGAAGTGAAGCTGCATTCACTAGTCTCTGGAGGTTATTGAGGCTAGATTTATCAAGAGAAAAATTCAGAGGTACTGTTAACTATTGCTTGCTTTGCTGTACCCCATAGAGAGATAACAAATAGATACCAGTAGGTTCCTACTTGTTTTATTCACTGACTGTGCCACCACCTCCTTCTCCTATTTTCTAGGTGGATTATCTTACTTCAGACCCAGCTCCAGACACAGATGCAGTTATTCTTTCTGGATTTAACCTTAAATGAAGTAACTAACTGTACCAGAAATAATTCCTCAGGGTTAAAAATTGGGGATGAGAAACTTCAAAATCTTGAAATTTCATTCTCATCTGATTAGCGTCAAAGGCACTAATGTCCCTGTTACCAGTGTTAAAAATGATATTGGAGTTCCTTTTCAAGTAATGGGAAAAGTTACTTAAATTATCACCTCTAAACACCTATAATAAATTTATAATGAAAATAATTTGTCTTTTATCTTCTGCCATAATGACATTTTCATGAAAATAAGGAGCATAGAGGAATTGGGGTGGTGGTGTTTGTATCTATACAAAATAAGACATTTGGAGAAAGAAATTTATCAGAACAAGAACAATTCCTAGGTCAAGATCCACTTACTCACTGAGTGCCTTGAAAGAAACCCTTACTTACTATTACCACATGACTGAAATGTTTCTAATTTTCACCTAATAAAAGGAAGTAATGAGTTGAATTGAAATTTAACCTTGTTTTTCTAAACTACTTTCTAAACTGTTAGAAAATAGTTTAGACACTAGGGTGTTCATAAACTATTCAAGAAATGCTGACATTCAATCAGAAACTTTGAAGATGATTATGTTAGCAAAAATATACTTATATGTCATCTTCTGTATTTTATATAACTATATATTGCCTAAAACTTACTTTTGTACCTGCATAGTTAATCTTTTTATGCAATTATAAAACAACTTTCACAAGAATTATGTCAAAATAACATTTTTCATTGGTTGTGGTGGCACAGTCAGTGAATAAAACAAGTAGGAACCTACTGGTATCTATTTGTTATCTCTCTATGGGGTTCAGCAAAGCAAGCAATAGTTAACAGTACCTCTGAATTTTTCTCTTGATAAATCTAGCCTCAATAACCTCCAGAGACTAGTGAATGCAGCTTCACTTCTGTACTTCAAGTTATTTCTGTTTTTTAAAAAAGATTGTTTTATTTATTTGTGCCTACAAGAACTGGGATGTAGGGCAGAGGTACGGGGTTTGGGGTGGGATGGGTGAGAGGATTCACCAGAGACAGAGTGGGGAGCAGAACAGACAGATCTACTGAAATGCACTGCTGAGGGGACCAGTGGATGAGACAGTATAGGTCTGCTGCACCATGTGGGTCAGGTCCCTGCTGAGGATGGAACTCAGGCCTCAGTGGCTGGCGATATCTTGATAGTGTTGAGATTTTAACCCCTGTGACACAAGGGAGGCCCCTGCACTCCAAGTTATTTTAAGAATATTTTCTCTCTCTCTCTTTTTTTTTTTTTTTTTTACTCTCTGAATGAAAAACTGGCAGAGAAGGGATTTCTAGAAAAATAGTTTTAAATTCCAGTCTAGAGGTTGACCTAAGGAGTCTGCAGGCTGAGTCCCAGACTGGCCTATTAGTTGGCCTCAGAAGCCTTGTTGCTGAGGCTGAGGACAATCAGCTGGTCAACATCTGGCTGTTATCACAGTTGTAATCTTTTTGTAACTGGTTACAGTTGAATGAACATAGGTTTTCTAAATTATGAGGTGGTATTCCCAGGACCCCGTCAGTCAAATGAAGTAATAATGGGCTTGCATTTTCTCAGACAATTATTTTTTAATATAGCGACTGCCATTCCAGCACTGATGGAAATGATTGAGTTTCCTTCACAAAGATTGAGTTTAATTTTTTTCTAAATAACTACAAACTACTTTGCCCATTTTAAATAATCATGGATTATTTGAATGAATTAATATGAATGAATTAATAAATGAATGATTAGTAGCGCCATACTATCCCATGAAGTTCTAAAATAGTAAAAATCAGGGGTCTTCCTCCTGGCTCAGGGGATTAAGTCACAGCACTGGGAAGTTATTGGCAACCACTGTAGTAAGAGTTTGATCCCTGGCCAGGGAGTTAATCTGCATGGTACAGCAAATCCCTCCTATCTTACCTGCTGCTCCCCTCAGTAGTGTATTTCAGTCAGTCTTCCTGTTATGCTCCCCACTCTGTTTCTGGTGTATCCTCTCACCCTCCCACCTCTGGTCTACACCCAGTTCTTGAATGCACAATAAATAAATCTTTAAAAATATAAAAATAAAATACTAAAAGTGGCATAAGTATTTCTAAATCAAAAGAACTTTGTAGAATATTTACTGTTTAAATAGAGGCCAGTAGACATGATTTATTTTTGTTTCATTTATGTAATTCTCCTATCCCTAATTATCTTTAGATATTGGCAATTACTTCTTATGTGAACTTCAAAGTTTTAATGGAGTAGCTTTTATTATGAACAGGTAAGAATTCTGAAAAAGTTACATGCAAGAAATAGTTTTTCTTGATTTGTTATAGCAATCATGCTTGAAAAAGGATTCAGAAATTGCCCAACTCCATCCTATTATATTTCTGGTAAATCTGTGATCTGAACCATCTTCTGTTTGCAGTTCTGAGTTTCTTATTTCTCTTTAGATGTGACCTCCAGTGTCCAATGTTCAGCTGAGACATCTGCTGGTTAATATACTAACATTTCTGTAGTAGATTTAATTCTTTGGATATAACCACATTTATGGAATGCCAGTCAATTTGGAGCAAAATGCAGATTTTTCAATCTACAATTCAATGAGTTCTTGGCAAAGATTTCTATAGCAAATTTAGGGTTTTCACACAGGAAGACAAGAACACAGACAATATAGTGGTTGTTCCCTCCTATATTTTAATAAATGAAGAGGCATGATCTCCTTCATTCTCTCTCTCTCTCTCCATATATATATATATATATATATACACGCATATATAAAACCAGTTCTTAATTTTAAAGTTTTTATATTTTCCAAAGTGTTGTTTTTGGTGTATTCCTATGGTACATACACACAGATTTGTAAGACCTATGTAACTACAGATTTCAAAACGAAAAGGGAAAATGTCATTACACAAGTTTTTAAAATAATTTGTACTTCTGTGATATAAAATTATCCTCTATCTTCTATAAAAAAACAGTTTAATTTTTCACATGCAGCACAATATTTCATTACTTTAGAACTCAATAAAATGCTCATTCAAATTCTTAACCACAGGGAATTTTATGAAAAGCAACAAAATTTTACTAAAACTTGTTTGGTAAATTATCCATTATCCCATTTTACAATAATATTGTTTACTTTAATTAGTGTTATTCTCTGTTTTTCCTGTTTGAGAGAAGTGAGGTATCTTCTTTGGTATAGGGGTACTTGAAACTAATTCTTACTCAAATTTGCTTAACTTTTCTTTTTATAAACGAGTTTTTTTTTTTTCTTTTTCAGTTGAGGTGATAATTGGATACTCCCATTAGGTATTACTATCATAGGGTACCCACCACAAATCACCCTTTTTCTTTATCTAGCTCTTAGTTTAGTTACTTTATATTCCATGTATTAGTGGTATGATCTGATATTTATCTTTCACTTATCTTATTTCCTTTAGCATCATCCCTTTCAACTCCATCCATGTTTCTGAAAATAGAATAAGTTGATCTTTTTGATCACTTCTCGATCTACTCATCTGTTTGGGACACTTAAGTTGTTTCAGTAATTTAGCTAGAAAACATTGTGTTGTTAAAAACATGGGCGTACAAATTTTCTTTCAAATTACTGTCTTTGAAAATTTTGGGTAAATGCCTAAGAATGAAATTAGTGGGTTAAATGGAAGATTCATTTTTAGTGTTTTGAGATGTATCCATGCTGCTTTCTGTAAGGTCTGGACCAGTTTATATTCTCACCATAGTGGAGGAGGGGCTTTTTTTTCTTCACATACTTGCCAGCACTTGTTGTTCCTGGGACTTTGAATATGGGTCATTCTAACAGGTGTGATGTGGTCTTGATTTACATTTCTCTCATATGAAGTGATAGTGAATATTCTTTTCATGTGCCTGTTTGCAGCTTATATGTCTTTTTTGGACCAATGTCTGTCTGTTTCTTCTGACTGACTGTTGTTCATGATTAGATTGCTCGTTTTGTTTTTATAGAGCTTTATGAGTTCTTTTTTTTATCTTTGTTATCAGCCCTTTGTCAGATGTATGGTGTGCAAATATTTTTTCCCATTCAGTAGGTGTTTTTTCATTTCAGTTATGGCTTCTTTCACTATGCAGACACTTTTTAGTTTGATATAGTTCCAGTTGTTTGTGTTCTTTTTTGCTTTCTTGCTTTTGGGGATAAATCCCTAAAAGGATCATTCCTGCTTATGGAGTCTCCCAGAAGGTCAAGCTGCCTTTGATGAGGTGGGTGGGTGTTGGTAATGTCTCCCTAGAGGTTGCAAGGCCTCTGGGTACTCTGGCATCTTCCATTGTGTGGGTCTAGGGTTTCCACCCAGCTTGGCAGGCACTGACAGGATCTCGAGGGAGGTTGTGAGGTCTCTGCCTAAATTTGTTAAACTTTCAAACTATTGCATTAGTAATTTTTAAATAATTATTTGTATTGCTACAAATTAAGAAAATCCTCAAAGACTACTCAATATTTATAAATGGTGATTTTTATATTAAATGGAACCTGGTTGTGTGATAAAAAACATGCCTTTTATTTGGTTGTCCTTCAAATTTAAAATTTTGAAGTTTAATTTTATTTTAAATTTTGTATATTGTTTTGGGCAATTCTGAATCCTTATATGGAGTTACAAAAGGACAGATTTCACATGGGAAAAATAAATACCTAAATCTTTCTTTTTTGTAATTAAAAAAGTTCATGAACAACAAAATAAAATTTAATATTACAAACTCATGCAACTATGGTACAGTTTATGAGGGAATATATATGTAAATATTAAGCAGTGAGTTATATGTATGCCTGTGTATGTAGTATTTCCTGGTCCCATTTATTCACTAAATAACAACAAATATTGTAAGTTGACAAATTTGCTCAAGGGGCTTTTGGATGCAGAGGATGAGGCTACAGTGGTGTGTTTATTAGTGAAGGGCAATACTTTCCAGTGTGGTCCTCTCGCAATCATTGGCATCACACATAAAATAGTGAAGGGTTGTATGTTTTTGATTTCCTAGGATTGGTATAATTCTTAAAACATTTTTTTCTTGAGAAAATATTTATTAGATGAACCTTTCCATTTTAACCATTTTAAGTGAATGATTCAGTGGCATTAAGTATATTCAAAATTATTAGTATTTTGAGATTTTTTTTTGTCATCTTCAAGAGCTCTCTGCACCCATTAAACAATTACTCACCATTTGCCTTCACCCTAGCCACCTAGGCACTCTCTTCTACATTCTGTCTCCGAATTTGCCTAGTCTGGGTACCACATACAAGTGGAATTATTCTACATTTGCTTTATTTGTGTGTGACTTATTTCACTTAGTGTAATGTTTACAAGTTTTAATTAAAATGCAAGTTAATTATGAAAAATCTCTCAGGTCTGGCACGTTACTGTAACATGAAATATATTGGTAGTGCCTCTGATTCGCAGTTAGACTTTCTCTATGTTTAATCTCAATGTGCTCATGACAAATCTATTTTCTCTAGTAATAGGGGAGAGGTCAAAATTTTAACTGTGTTTTTCAAAAAATTCTATCCTTACAGCATTTTTGCCTGCAGAGAAAGAACTGTGTGGATTGTAGTAAAAGCTATAATGGAGACGTGCAAATATTTTATTACTATCAAAAATGCTGGAAAAAACAAGAGAAGATTCACTTTGCTAATCAGATTGCCTTTATTTTTCACAAAATATATTTTATGTTAATCTCCTCAAACCTTTACTCTTTTCTAAGATGTAATGCAAAGCACAACACAGACACATATGCCAGGACACATACACTTTAGATGGTATGTCTTTGTAACATTATTCTCCACATTCCTGTACCTACACAACATAGAGAGACATTTGAATATGTGGGGAAAATTTAGGCATTTGCTATGGGTGCATTTAAAATTAGCCTATGCTTAAGTGCAGATTCTATTATTTCTTATCATTTTGACATGCAACAACCTTGATGGAACTGGAGGGGATTGTGCTAAGCGAAATAAATCAAAAGGAGAAAGACCAATATCACATGATTACACTCATGTTAAAATGGGAAAACAAAGCAAAGGAACAGACAAAACAAAGTTGAAACAAACCCTAGAAATCTAAATGTAGAATTGAGGTTATGAGAGGGATAACTTCCCAACAAAGTGGGGATGTCTGATGAACTATGGTGGAAGACTATAAATGCCTTGGGGTGGGTGTGATATGGTAACATACAACTGAAAAGGTGTTATCACAATAAAATGTAGAAGGAAAGGAAGGAAGGAATGAAAGAGGGAGGGAGGGAGAGAGAGAGAAAGGGATCTATTATTATAGACAGAATGAGACCTTCTCCTGAAGATTTCATTGCCTTAATCCTCCAAAATCTTAAAGGTTATTTTGTGTGGCATAAATGAACTGTCTTATGCAATTAAAGTCTTGTGACTTACTTAGCACAGGGAGAATGCCCTGTATAACCTGCTAGGTTATGTACATGAGCCCTTAAAACAGAGAATTTTCTCTGGCAGAAAGGATGTGGCAGAAGGTGAGTCAGAGATTCCAGCATGAGAAGGATTTCAGGCTCCACTGTTGGCCCTGGGAGAGAGATTTCTTCCTGCAGAGACCAGAGAAAAACCTCTGGGAGCTTAGGGTATCTGCCAGCTGACAGGGCACAGAAAATGGAATCTTAGTCCTGTGGCTATAAGAACTTTGGTTCTGCCAACAATCTGAATGAACTTGGAAGTGAATACTTCCTAGAGTCTCCTGAGAAGAGTCCAGTTGGCTGACAGTTGACTGTGAAATCCAGAGCAAAGAAAGCAGAGCCAACTAGAACCTGTGACCTACAAAGTTTTTGAGTCGCTAAGTTTTGGTTGCTTTAAGCCACTAAAATTTGGTTATTTATTATGGCAGTATTATTATGAGTACTATAATGAGTACTATTATTATCTTCAAGTCAGGCACCCTTCTCAGAAAATGAGAAAAAAATGACACTATGTTGAAAGTATGTGTACATTAAGTATTTAAAGTGATAGATTGCGCCTCCCTGGTGGTGCAGGGTTTAAAGTCTCAGCACTGTCAGGCTATCACCAGCCACTGTGGCATGAGTTTGATCCCTGGCGAGGGAGGTAACCTACATTGTGCAGTCTTCTCCTGTTTAGCCCACTGCTCTCCTCAGCAGTGTATTTCATTGAATCTGTCTGTTCTGTTCTCCTGTCTCTGGTGAATCCTCTTATCACTGGAACCTCTGGCCTGTACCCCAGCTCTTTTAAGCATAAATAAATCTTAAGGCAAAAAATTTTAAAGTGATAGCCAATTTTTGGCCACTAGTCACCTTTACTGTGTGTGTGTTTGTGTGTGTGTGTGGTATATAAAACACTGATCTCATTTAATCATGCTGGAGACATAACATCTACCTGATTACTTAATACTTTTAATCATCTTTGTGACAGTGGAAATTGCCTATCAGGAATGGTTCTAATGTTGAGGGCAAAAGTAATGGACTAATTCCAGATGATAGGCATATGCTACTCTGAAGGCAAATAAAAAAAAACGTTATAAAGTTTTATATATTTCAAGTATTCTACACTTTTATTCAATAATTAGCTGATCATCTTGCAAAATGTTTCAGAATATTCTGAAATAGTGAATAAAATTATGAGTCTCTATTGCTCATTTAAAAAGCTATTCTGACAACTGCTTTCCTCTAATATTTTTAAATGTAGTCTTATTAATGAAAATATAATTTATACTTTTACTGGATGACTTTAGAATAGATATGATTTCATGCTCAATACTTTATGATAGAATAATTCTTTGTTTCTATAAAAAAATATGCCAGAAAGAGATCTTATATCTTGTAATAGATTTTCATTGAGTCTGAAGGTTCAATTTTATTTTCACAGTTGGATTTTTTAAAGCAAGAATGAACATGGTTTTCAATTTTGATAGATAATTCTGTATTCTTTTTTGGATCTCAAATTGATTTGTGGATGTTATTGAAAACTCATATCAGAGGTTGTATTCATGTGTGGTTATAACTTTGAGTGATATGTTTCATTATTTATTAACTTATTTATTAGACAATAAATAATAAGTGACTTTATAGTATTATTGTTTTTTCCTTTTTGTTAGTATCATTTACTAAGTGTTACTTCATTTGAAGTGATGTAGAATGAAGGAAAATGTATCTGAGACTTTTGATTATTTGCATTACTTCCTAAATAAAGTAACAATTCATTTTGGAGCAATATGAATTTTATTCTGTGATTTCAAAAAATATGGAAAATATTTTGACACAAAATTTTCAGTAATGCAATTATGACTTAACAAAATAGCTTTGAATTCAATAAAAATTTTTCAGAGTAAATGATTTTATAGTTTCTGTTCTTTCTCTCATTTTTTAAAATCAGTAATCTGGTCTTGTACATGAGCACATATCAAAGGCTCCATAAATGTGTATCCATAGTCTCTGCTTAAGAGAGAAGAAATAAAATGTTTGTTAGTTTCATATTAATCGGTTTTTGTTTTTAACTATTCAATTATATTTTACTAAGGTAGGCTTACATTTCTGTTTCTTTCTCAGATTTATCAATTTTAATTGTGAGATTTTAATATATATATTTTATAACATAAATCACTGATTATAACTTTTGTCTGAAAATGATGTTTTCCTACAACTTTTCTACCAACAAATTCTATATTCCAAACATTATTAATGGTCATCAGGCCAAGACCAGTTAGTTCATTATATTTTCTAACTTGAACAGAGGAATCTACAAATAGTATTTGGGGCCCAAATACTATTAAGCTCATTTAGTCAGAATTGATTTCCTGTACTAGGGAATATTCTGAACCCATCACATAACATTTATTATTGTCCACATTATTAGATAATTTCATTACATTTTAACATATATAACTATAGTTTATTAGTAGTAATATAGTTATTTTTAATAATTATACTAATGCTTATTCCATATGGAGGTGATCATGCATACTCAAATTAAATTAATTAAGGATTGCAAGGCAAAATATGACAGTATAGTTAATGAATGTATTAAAATCAACACCTAAGTTTAGAATTTTATAAAAGAGGCAATTATATTGGTGTGCTATGATTTATGATTTGCTCTGCTACTCATTGCTCAGAATTAATTATCACCCATACTTTAAAACTCTCTCTCCCTCTGTTTAATTTTCTTTTCTTTTTCTTTTTTTTTTGTAGTTGAACCAATCAAGTCTTTATTAGAGTTTCATGCATGAGGAACCCACTACTAGGAAGGAGAATTTAGCTCAGATGTTTGAAGGGAGTTAGGAAGAAATGTTTATTATTTAATTTTTAACTGAGTTAGCATGGGTTTATAGAACTGTTTGTGTTTTTGAAGTATAAACTCTGCCTCTGTAGGTGCTATTACCATAGTGTTCCCACAATCCGCATACCTAGAATCCACCACCACAGTTCCTCATGCTCCCTCCACACTCTGTGATTGTTCCTCCCACTCTCAATGTCTCAGTTGTATAGTCAGCTTTGAAAACTTAATTTTTGAGTTTGCCTTTATCTGTCATTTTTTCTATTTTCTCTATATTCCACATATAAGTGACACCATCCGGTATTTACTTTTCTCCTTCTGGCTTATTTCACTTTACATAATCCCTTTCAATTTAGTTGGAAATTTTGTCTTATGACCAGTTCAAAGAAGTGTGTGATTTCTTTAGAAGACTAGAGCTATCCCTGATATTTTATTGATCTATTATCATGGTACCTATAGAGAATTTCACTAGAAATTAAAAATACACCGAACAGCAAATAACACAAAGCCACAATCATTGCCAACTTTTGCTAATGGCTTTTTCTTTATATATATTATTTTTATACAAGGGGGCATCCCTGGTGGTGCAAGGGGTTAAGTCATAGCACTGTGAGTCTATCTGTAGTCAATGTAGCAAGAGCTGGATTCCCGGCCAGGGAGGTGACCCACATGGCACCACAAACCTCTCCTGCTTCACCCACTGCTCTCTTCAAACAGTGTATTTAAGCTGATCAGCCTGTTCTGCTCTCTACTCTGTCTCTGGTGGATCCTTTCAGCCCCAAACCTCTGACCTGTACCATGATTCTATGTAAAAATAAATAAAATATTTTCTAAAAATATAAAATATGTGCATACAATCATTTTTTTAATGCAAATGTCTGACTTAAGCATTGATTAAGGAGGTAAACAATTCATATATGACTATCTTAAGCAGCACACACCAGTCAGTACTAGAGAAAGCCTGGCCACCTCTCAACACCTGAGACTCCTTTATTTTAGACATCTTGTTTGATTGTTATTAATGACATTTTGGCTACTTGTTTTACTCTTCTGGTGCTTTAAATTCCTGATTTAAATTTTATTTTTTTAAAAGATTTATTTATTTATACATACAAGAGCTGGGGTACAGGCCAGAGTCAACGGCAGTGAGAGGGTTCACCAGAGACAGAGTGGGAGCAGAAGAGGCAGACCACTGAAACACACTGCTGAGGGCAGCAGCAGGCGGGGCAGGAGAGGTCTGCTATGCCATGTGGGTCCTCTCCCTGGCAGGTAGCAGGGATCAAACTCATGCTGCAGTGGCTGTAGTTTTGCTCCATAGTGCGTTGCTTAACTCACTGTGCCACCAGGGAGGCCCCCTGCTTTAAACTTTAAATTCACCAAGAATGAGCCCATAGAACCCCTAGGCTGTTTCCCTCTCTTACTGCAAAAATAACAGACCCCAGGTTCTCATTCAATCTTGCCTCCCTATCTCTCTCTGCCCCACCACCTCTCCTTTTCTCCTCTCTTCCTCTTTCTTGTTTTCTCTCTCTCCTTTTATACTCTCTTTTTTGCTGTACTCCTCTCCTTCCATTTCTCCCTGACTTCACTCTGTGACCCCATCAGCATTCTGTGCTTTGTAAGACCTGTGAATTATAATTTTACACCCAAAGTTCCCTGATAGCTATTACTGAGAACATCTTAATCATAAGGACCACACCAGCCAGTCCAGCCACAACATTGGTTATCAATAGTTTAAGACTGGCACAAAATAAGACATTTAGACATTTTTATCTAATCACCATGTAGATAAATTCAGCAATTATGGCTTAAATTTAAATTTAAGCTACATTTTATTTGAACATGTTATAGAAAAAAAACAATTTGAAAGTAAAAAATATCATTCTTTCTTCTGTTTTCACACACTCCAAAAGTACCTATATCAGTCAAGCTAATTTGTTGGATTTAATAATGAAAAATATAAGTATGGGCAGAAAAACGATGGCTTTGACATGATGAAAGAATGAGGAAATTTAGGAAAAACACTTGAATCAATGTATATAAAAAGAGGTGAGAATGAAAATGAAATAGTTCATTCTGGTTAAGAAGTACATACAGGTTTTATAGTTTAACTTGGCATGCACTCAGATCAATTTGGATTTTGAAGTAGCCACTTAGTTATGGAAGTAGTGATATTTAAAATAATAATATATAATATAAAGAAAGTGAATATAAATTATAAAGTTATGAAAAAGAAACATAAACATTGTTATTTACAAGATAAAGCAGAAAACAAAGATCTTTTTATTGTTTTTTATCACAGGAAATAAATATTTTTGTACACATCAGAGAAAAGTGTACTAATATTTAAGAAACACTATTAAGTTTATCAAGACATTCTTTCCATAGTATTTTCAGATGTCAATATTAAGATATAAAAATCCAAAGCACATCAGGCCCTCATTTATGAGGCACTCTAGAACTGTTCAGAAGAAAGTAAATACCCTAATGATTTTGCATCTCTTTGATTTTCATAATCTGCATTTATAATAATTTTATTTGATTATGGTAATAACAAATTATTTGCTCAATTCTTGTTTAATTAAATTGGTTAGAATGTGTTCATTTTTCTATTTTCTAAAAGGGTTTGAGTAGAAACATTTTTTTCTTTGATGGTTGAAACAAAATGAAAAATAGCTTTATGTGGTAGAAAAGTGGTAATCCATAAAACTAATCTTCAGAATCTAATGATATGGTATGTCATATGGCAACAGAGGCTTTGTAGATGTGATAAAGTATATGGACTTGAGGTGGAGAGATTTCTTTACTTACATTGGGTCCCATCTGATCAAGTGAATCTTTAAATGCAGAGGGTACTTTAAATGTAGAGATTAGAGAGAAAAATGGGCAGATAGAGGAAAGGTCAAGAGCTGTGAAATGTTGATTTTGAAAAAGATGAAGAGGCCGTGAAACAATTTAGATTGAAGAATCTTCCAAAATCTGTAAGCAGGCATGGAGACCGATTGTTCTTTAGAATCTTTGGAGTCCCGTGTAGCCTTACCAACACCATGATTTTACTCCAGTGTGACTTGGTCTGACTTTTGACCCAAATTATTACTTATACAGTAGTAATTTTGTGTGTTTCGACCCACTCAGTTCATGTTAATTTGTATGGTAACAATAGAAAACCAGTATGACATGAAAAAAAAGTTCTCCAAAAATATTGGAATGCTAGTGAGCCCATGGTTTCCTTACTTGAGCAAAAAAAAATTAAAAAAAAAATTTTTATAAGAGGTGTAGGGGGTGAGAGGATTCACCAGAGACATAATGGGGGAACGGAAGAGGCAGATCAACTGAAATACACTGCTAAGGGGTGCAACAGGCAAGACAGGAGAGGTCTGCTGTGCCATGCGGGTCACCTCCCTGGCTGGGGATCAGAATCATGATGTAGTGGCTGTGGATAGATTCATAGTACTGTGACTTAGACCCTTGTGCCATCAGGGAAGCCCCAGAACATAATATATTTGAAATTCAATAAAATTTAAAATAAAGTTTGAATCTATAAATTGAAGTACCACAGCACTCTGAGGGAAAAATCTGATATAGTATAATCATCCCCAACCACAGATATAAATTCCTTATTTCTATACCTTCCAGTTAAGGAAACAATTTGTCATTTATGTATTTGAAACAGTATGCAATGATTAAAACTAGAAAATAATATTCTGCACAGAGCAGTCATTCCACAGAAGGCAGAGGATACATGTTTATAAAATTATACAGTAAAGAACTCAGTAGATAATGGACAGGCCAGAATGAACTCTATTCTAATGGGTCATTCTAGAATTCAGGTTTCTTCAATCTAGTTTTATCAGGCTTTAGGACATTTTATATATTTATGTGGCCAAAACGGAATCATTCATGTTACTATTGCAACTTGCAAGAAGGAAGTAGGAAAACAAAGATGGACAGCTTCCTCTTATGGATATGATCTGCAAAAGCAAATCAGAGACCACAATGTTGCTTTATAACCACATTTTTAGAAGCAAAGGAGACTGCTAAAATAAAAAAAAGAAAAAGCAGACAAGAAATATGAATCAATTAATAGTGTTTATTCAACTATACTCAAGTTTCTGTTTATGTCTTTATGAAATTTCCAAAGAAATTACTAGTTACCAAATATAGCTCATTCAGGTTCTTGGTATTGTTCTTTGAAGTAAGTCAAGATACAGCCCTTTATTTCCTGGTGGTTAATACATTCAAAGACAATTGTTTATTCCACCCAATATAAATTGGTGAAATAACAAGATAATTGCTAATAAATGAGTGGGATAATGAGAAAGCATAAATATATTCTAATAGTAAATATATTCTAATAGTTATCAATCTCCGTTAGGAGAAATTGGGAAAATTCATGGCCCTGAATGGAGAAATTTCCATGATTATTTGATGATATTAGTGTTATTCTTAAGGAATTACTTTTTCCGTTATCGTCCATGCACCTTTGTTTCCCCCTGTAGAAGATCTTTCTAGTCCATGTCCTCTTTGGCCCCAGATAAAAAGAACACTGGAGTCTATAAGCTAAACAGCCTTTGAAAACTGGTGATTGTTTATGCATCTTTGGGATTATAGATCCTCTCAGAGATTTTTGGTATATGTAGTTCCCATGATTTCAACAGCCGCAGGTCACATCTGGTGACAATCCTTGAGAGGCCAGCTGAAACAGCAGGCTTGGAGTGAGTTGGGTAGAGTAGTGCCATTCATCTCTTTTTCACAGATGAGTTGGCTCCTACTGTCTGGCACTTAAAGGGAGGCTCTTGAAAAAAGACAATGAATGACAATCCAATCTCCTGCTGTTAGGGCTTGAGAATCATTTGGGTTTTCCAATTCTGAGGCCTACATTACCAAAATTTCAATCAATTTAAACTGTAAGCCATATGCATAGAAATTTTCTTATAGCAGAATTGAATTCCTTTCTATCTATCCTTTCAAATTAACTGATTTCTGTCTGAGTCAGTCACATCCTTTTATCTGTGAGATATATTAAGGATTATCAATCATTTTAGTTTTCTAATATCATTTATAGAAAAATAGGTTCAATAAGCACATCCACTGTCTTCTAAGTTATCATGGCATATTTGCTTTTTACAGTGTTAAGTATATCATAAAAACTAATTGATGATAACAGCATGAGTCTCTTTAATCAAATAAAGAATGATCAGCAAAAAATTATGTGAACAATATTTATGTTGTTAAATTTAAATGTGGAGGTAAAAAACACATGCAAAGATCTTTCATATGTGGCATGCAACTTCCCTCTGTAAATTATAACAAATCCATAGGAACTACAAATATAGACTCTTTAAATACCCAAATGATTGCTAATTGTATCAGGGTAGTCCCCAGGAAAAGGGGAGGTTTCAGGTTCCCCGTTAGTACTATTATAATAAATAATTCATATTTTAAAAAAGATTTATTTTTTATGCATACAAAAACAGGGGTACAGGCCAGAGATGTGGGGGTGACAGGATTCACCAGAGACAGAGTAGGGAACAGAACAGGCAGATTGACTAAAATACACTATGAGGGGAGCAGTGGGTGAGGCAGAGAGGTCTGTTGTGCCATGTGGGTCACCTCCCTGGCTGAAGATCAATTTGTGTTTCAGATGCTTCATAGTGTAGTGCCTAATCCCTTGCACCACCAAGGAGGCCCGTAAACAATTCACCTATTAAAAGAGTTTTCTTCACTGTTTACATATATACATAAAACATAAGAAATAGTTGAAATAACAGTTGCTTATACTTAAGAAAATTTGAACATAGCAATGCATATTTTATTCTTCTGTCAATATATTTACCATATAATGCAAAATTTCTAGTTAATTTGCATGCCTATATATATATTTTAATGAGTCTGTATTCATCTTGAAAATCCAGAAATGTGAAATAAAGCTTTTGGAAGCTCTATGTATTTCATGAATTTAACCCATATTTGCACTGAAACAATCATATAATATTCAGCTGTCTTTGACTAAGTTTCTAATAACTACAAATGAATTAATGCAAAGAAGTTACTTTTGTGGTTAATAATATTCACTATTTTAACTTTCAGATCATGTCACCCTGACTACCAAGAGGTTTCTCTATCTTGATAATATAATGTGAATTTTTAAATTATTTATTTATTGGTTATTTGATTGTTTTTGCACCTTTTGAACATCGAGAACTAATTATAGTAATCTAAGTTTACACTCTTACGTATTCCATTAGAAATACTGAAGTCAAAATGATATGAGGTGTTACTCGCAGTGTTCATTATTTATTTCTTGTCTACTCTTGTTTAAAAAATATTTGTTCCTAATTTCACAAATACTGAGTTCAGTGTCTGCTAATATTGAAAAGCCATCTGCTAATATAAAAAAACAACAAAATAAGAGCATGAATGTTATCATTTCCTGTTTTATGAGGTAATAATTTGATTCCAACTAATGAAAATAAAGACAAAGCAATAAAAATAAGGATAAATACTCAGAAAAATAATTATAACTATTATTTTTTTCTGTCTTATTAAGGGAATTTCTCTTTCAGAAGACACTTCTAAAGAAACAAGATTTGATGAAAAGAAAGAGGGACCCTGCACTATTTGTATTAATCATTAGGAAGTAGCTCCAGTGACAAAATGGTCATTTTCTGACTTTCAGTGGAATTTCACATTCTCTGTAGGTCTTTATGGCCAGTCTCAATTGGCCCTTTTTGTTCTTTTAACCTCAGCCTTTTCCATAACTCCAAAGAAATATCTGAAAAGCAGAAATTAGGAAAGAACATATATTTATATTCTGTCAGTTTAACAAAATATAAATCTAATCACATCTTGTTTGCTTCTTGCTTATTTATAGGTTTTAGAACATAATAAAACCATTGATTTTATAGGGTGAAAAAGCATGGGGGGTTGTTTATCTAGAGGGTATGGGAATGGGGTTTATAAAAACATGTATTATTATATTAAAATGTCATTAAATGCAATAAAAATAAGGTAGAATAAAAAATTCTGGAAATAAATTTCAATCCATATCAGTTATCTAGGCAGGTTTCACATTTGATTTGTCAACAGGGGCAATCTTTCTCCTGTCATTCCATCACTTTTTACAGATTTGTTACAGATTACATGTGCTCATTCAAAGATCAAATATCTTGGAAACCATAGTATCTGTCCACTTACTATTTAGTCAACTATTACCCCCTGACTTCTGTTTCTGTGCTTACTTGGAAAAGTCTTAACCCTTAACTAAATCCATCTCTTTTGGTACTGTTTTACTAGCATCCATTTCCATTCAGGTGAAGGTGACTAGATAAACACACACACACACACACACACACACTCCAGGCTAATTTGTCAATTAAATTGATAACCATCATTACAAGAGAGTGGTAATTCTGTCTAGCAAGTGCACTAACTTGCTGATCCATTCATTTGAAGATATGCCATACATACATACACACTTGTATACTATTGCAAACACTAACAATGAAAGTAAAATGAAAAATGTCTGTTTCATGTTATATACATTTCATTAATACCTCAATTTTGTAACCCATTGTAAACATACAATGGATGATATTCACTCTTAAATAAGAAGGAAATCCTGTCATATACAATAATTTGGATGAATCTGGAGGGCAGAAGAACAAATGTTGCAAAATTCCACTTATCTGAGACATCAAAATTAGTGAAATTAAAAAAAAAACAACACCGGAATCTTCATTACCAGGGGCAGCAACTGGGACAAGTGTGGAGGTATAATTCAATGGTTATAAAGTTTCAGTAAAAGAACATAAAGTTATAGAGACCTGCTGTGAACAATGCACCAAAGTTAACAATCAAAATACTGTATTGTGCATTTAAGTTTTTAAGAGCATAGATTTTATGTCATATGTCTTACCACAATTAAAACTCACTTCATACTCACATAATGCATCTGCTTACTCTCTATTTTTCAGATTGTTGATGCCCCATTAGAAGTTATGATGATTTCTGTTTATATTGATTATCTCATGTTAACTAACAAACATGAAGATAACCAATTTTTTCAATAAAATTTTTATTTTTGAATGTTTCTATACTGTATTTAGGAAATGATATTCAAATAATATTTACTAATTAGAAAACTAGATTTTTTAGTATTTCATAACTAAATTATTTTTACACTAGCTTTGAAATTTCAATTGAAACTTTTGGCACATTCGTTATTATTATTTAAACAATTTGTCACTGGGGATTTTTTTTAATATTAAGATTTAAATTGAGAAATAATGACATTCATTTAACTAATCTAATTACATTTTTAAAAAGATTTATTTATTTATGCATACAAGCGCTGGGGTACAGGCCAGAGGTGTGGGGGGATGAGAGGATTCACCACAGAGAGCGGGGAGCAGAACAGGCAGATGGACTGAAATACACTGCTGAGGGGAGCAGCAGGCACAGCAGGAGAGGTCTACCGTACCATGTGGGTCCCCTCCCTGACCGGCAGCAGGGCTCGAACTCATGCTGCAGTGGCTGCGGTTTGCTTCATAGTGCTTTGCTTAACCCATTGCGCCACTAGGGAGGCCACTCTAATTACATTTTTGAAGGAAGTTCCAATATAATAATATTTTTATCTTTTTTGATGTTATCTCACATTTGAAATAAGACTCCAGAAGGCAGGGATGCTCTTGAATAATATAGCTATGTCATTATTCAATGGAAAGTGTAAGAAAACTCTAATATCCTTGTTAGGGGAAAGACAGTAAATCAGAGCAGTATGCTAAAGGTGTAATTTTGATAGATTAAGAAGGATTAATACCTAGTCTCGAAAACACTACATGTTTCCATATTTAGAAGATCATTTGTGCTGCAAGAAAGTTTCATTTAATATATCATTTGCTTAACATCTAAAATCTAAAGCTTTTTGAGCTAAATATCTAAATTCCTATAAATAATACAGGAGAAAATAAAACTAGATCATGAACTAAATTATTCACACCTGCCTAGGTATAATCAACTTTAGCCTAAATATCTTTGGTAAGTAGCATGTGAGAGGTAAAGGAATCAGGCAAACAATTCATTCAATCATTCAATATAACTCTATGCTTGATACACTAATTCAAAAGGCTGATCAAGGCTTAGGGGAATAAACAGATAAAACATGCATTGTTTGAACTCACAGATGACGTTGAGAGAGAACAACCTAGTTAGGCACTAGGATGACGAAGATTTGAGAAGGACAGACTAATGGCAAGATGGGAGAATGATGATAAATATTTTCAAGAAAATGAGGTAAATTGGAAATGTTTCTACTAGATACACCGCTTATCAGCCTTTGGAAGGTATCAGACTATGATATTGTTAGGGGGAAAAGATGTCTAGAATGAACTCTACTAATAGGTTTATGGGCTCCACCCCCCACTCCAAACCAAAGATATCCAAGACACCAAGAACTGGGGCTTCCCTGGTGGTGCAGCCAGTTGAACCAGCACTGTGAAGCATGTGCCAGCACTGCACAAGCTCAATCCCTGGCCAGGGAGGTGACCCACATGATGCAGTACACTTCTGCCTTTCCTGCTGCTCCCCTCAGCAGTGTATTTCAGTTGATATGCCTGGTCTATTTCCCACTTTGGCTCTGGTGAATCCTCTCACATCCTGTAACTCTGGCCTGAACCCCAGCTCTTGTTTACATACATAAATAAATCTTTAAAAAAAAAAGACACCAAGAACTACAAATCCCATAATGTCATCATCACCAAAGGTAGGATCACTGGGACATGAGGGTGGAGTTAAGTAGCTAGGTTTGGTATAAAAGCAGACATGTGAAATTTGGGGGTGTCTTTGTTCTTCCAGCTCACAGTGTGCTGTGGGGTTCCAGCTCAGCGGAACTGGTAGGATTTACTCACCATTTATCTCCCTTTCTTCTCCTGAGTTATCATTTCTTCACTCCTACTTTTTTTTTTAAATAAACCCTTCGTTAACCATTTTTGTGTGTGTGTATTCCTGCAGTTGAATCTTATAAGTGCCTTTTAAGTACCTGGGTGAGGTCCTTCAGTCAGGCACTCATTTTATTTCAAGGTTGTCCTATAACAAAGGAATAAGATATATATAGTGCGTATTTTCTTCCTTACCTGTCTTTGAGGACTACACAGATTCCATCAACTCCTCTTAGAAATGTTTCCTCTTTCCTCCCTGCTTAAAATAAGGAAGTAATAGAATTTAATCTATATAAGCATAGACACTGATGCCAGTGTTTTCTACCTTTATGGTGTTGGGCAAGTCCTTCAAGGATTCTTATATCTCAGTTTCTCCCTTTGTAAAATGGAGGTAACAAAGTTACTTAATCCATAGTATTTTTTGAGAATAATAAAAAACGTTTTAAACATAACACTCATTCTAAGCAAGAGGTGTACATTTTTTAAAATGCAATTCTATCTCTTGAATAAATGATTATTCAAAATAAAGAAGTTAATATACATTTTTACTGATATGACCGTGTTTCAGATGAATTACAATTCCAATTTATCTTAGGGAAGCCTAAGTAACAAGTAATTCCTAGCAATGATTTTCTTCAGGTACAAGGAAACATGGGGTGAGGAGGGTGTCCTCAGACTGTGGCTCCATCATAACATGGTAGCATGACATGTGCTGAGTCCAGAAATTAGAATGCATATGAGCTGTATTTGTCTCCTTTATTGAGTACCACCAAAGACTCTTCCACTTCCCGGACATTGATGTCAAGAGTCTGGAGTTAGCAGAAGTTCCAGGAACCAAAGAGAACTACATAGAGTCTGAAACATGTGACCACCAATGAGGTTTCCTACCCAGTTCCAATAGTGATCTTGTGATTTGATGATCCTCTTAATTTTATTCAAACAGAGTTCCAGGGCTGCCACTCTGCCAAAACAAGTATACTGAAAGTTGGGGATTCTAATAATTTTTAAATTCTTGATATTAATGAACTCAAATGGATGCAATGAATACATTAAATGGATTAAGATTCATTTAAAAGTTCAAAGAAAATGACATACTCATGTTGTTCATAGAAAAAAAAAACATTAAACATCTTTACTTATTTTGGTAAAGATGCTATATTTGTATCTTTTTCCGTATTTGAAGAGACTATTACTATTTCCAGCATAAAAGCTGATATGAAAAATGTGTGTTAATGGAGCTCATAAGCTTTTTTTAAAACTATTAATCACTCTTGTATATCCTATGCATGTTCAATGTTTAGTACAGCCATTCAAACTATATTTTTGTTTTTGCTACTTTTATATATACTGCAAAAAAGGTAAGTTTTACGGAACCCCATGTCAGTTCTCTCATATTTCCTGAATTCTTTTTTTAAAGATTTTTTTTTTTACTTTTAAGACTTCTTATTTATTTATGCACACAAAACTGGGGTGTAGGCCAGAGGTATGGGAAGGTGAGCGGATTCACCAGAAACAGAGTGAGGAGCAGAACAGGCAGATATACTAAAATGCACTGCTGAGGGCAGCGGCAGGTGAGACAGGAGAAGTCTGCTGCTCCATATGGGTTAGCGTCCTAGCTAGGGATTGAACTCATACCAGAGTAGCTGGCAATATCTTGATAGGGCTGAGATTTTAACCACTGGGCCACCAGGGAGACCCCTGTCCCAAATAATTTTTAACATATACCCACAGTAATGAGTTACAATGAGTTAGTGTTCTATTTTATATGTATATGTATATATATACACATTTACATATATACACACTTCTATTATATATTATATACATATTTATATACCTTTAAGCATTTATACATTTAAATATATATTTGTATACCTATTTCTATTATATATATATATTCTAATATATATATATATTTTTCAGATCATCCCAAAAAAGATAAGAAAGTAATCTCCCAGAAATCAGACCCCAATCTCTAACCCCAAAAATTGAATTTGTAAAAATGATTTCCTTAGCCAATACTGTGATATTGAACATAAACTCAAAATTTTTCTTTCCTAAAGAAGAGATCATTTTCAGGTGGAAATTAGATTCTCTAATAGAGAATTTTAGTTCAAAGTGAATGTTCTCTTGTATACGACTAAAAAATTGAATTTCTCTGAGTTTCAATTGAGGTGATATAGGCATTAGTTTTTGAACATTAATGCAATCAAGTCAGTATCTTGCATATAGCACCAGACAAAACCTGTTTAATTTTCCCTCATCCTTTGAAAGAAAATGCAAACAGGTGAGTTGCTACATATATTTACATTACTATAAACTCCTGTTTAAAATACTTTAATCTTATATCAAATACATTCTCTTTTTTAGGGCAGTTAGATAGAGCAGGTAGGGTTGCTCAGAATTAAAATATAAGAAGTTAGGATCTCCCTGGAGGATCAAGGGGTTAAATCCCAGAACTATGAAGCTATTAGTAGCAATCACAGTAGAAGTTTGATCCCCAGTGAGGGAGCTCACCCACATGGCACAGCAGAACTCTCTTGTCTCCCTGGCTTCTCCCTTAGCAGCATTTCAGTAGATCTGACTGTTCTACTTCCCACTCTTTCTCTGGTGATTCCTCTTGATTCAGTAATTTCAGGTTTTCAGGCCTAGTCTCTCAGTCAGGAATGGATCCCAGGCTGCAATGGAAGCACTGAGTTCCAGCCCCTAGATCACAATGGGTTGGTGTCTCACTAAGCCACAGCAGAACTTCACTGATGCTCAGGCAAACATGGAGGAGAGCCAGATATTTTTAGAAAAAGAACAAGTTTATTTAGGAGAAAAGAAACTAAAATAAAGTCGGACTCCCAGGCCAGTGGAACGAGCCCAGGGAGGGGCAAGGGAGCTGAAGTTGAGTGATTTGGGTGCCTGGAAATATATATGCCCTCTTTCCCTAATAATTCTAAAGCTCTCCCAGTCTCTTTGTGATCGGTTAGTTCTCAGTAGTCTCACTCAATGTCCTAATGTTTCTGTGCCCAGAACTAAGTCTCTGTGTCCCAGCCCTTATCTTAGCATACTTTTCTTTATTACCCTTTTCTGGACTATCCTGTTGCTCCTAGTCCTGGGGCTGTTTGATTATTCCCCTTTCGAATTTGTTGGAGCCTTCCTTAAACTTCCTGAAGTCTGGGCCTACACTGGCCTTGAAGCTGCTTAATAATCCCTAACTTACCCTATTTGACCTAGGACTCACTCATACATGCACACAAACGCACACACACACACGCCCCACCCCCACACCTCTGGCCTGTACCCTACTTCTTGTATTCATAAATTAAGTCAATCTTTAAAAAAAATAAAAGATAAAATAAAATATAAGAAGTTGTAAATTTGTAAATCCTCCTTAATGAGAGAAAATAAAATTATTAATAATATTTTCAGAGATTTACATTAATATTAGAAATATTATTTATTATATGATAGCTATATAACATACATCTACATATTGTGAATATATATAACTATATATTGAAATTTACACATTATTATAGGAATTTTTTCTAATGAATAAACATAAGCATGTACAATGTAAAAATACTTATCTATGAGGTATTTTTTATAATTAAAATGAGTAAATAACAAAACTGTGTTAGTAAATTATGTTATATTTTTGAAAAATAATTATGATTTTAGAATTAGCTGACAATGGTGATCCATGACTGTATTAAATATTGAGTTAATGGAATTATAAATTAATTCCAATTTTACTTATTTAATATCCATTCTAAGCCTTCTACTACCTATTTTCCCTTTAGTCAAGATTCTGAGGCAACTGGAATACTACTACATCCAAAGCAGAATAGATTTTGTGGTACAATTTCAGACAATGAGTTGAAAGAAGAGTCTGCTATCTTATATAGTCACTACTTTCTCCATTTTTTTTTTAATTTCATGTAGCTAGAATTATATCAGCCTTTTTGGTACCTAAGAGGGAAAGGCAAAGAGAATCACTAAAATATTTAAATAGTTCTTAAGGCCAAATGACTAAACCGTCTCAACAAACAAGGAAAACCTTTTTAACTTTTTGTTTTATGTGAGGCATATACTTATTGGAAAACATTGAGTTTTAAGAATCTGTTTCTTCTCTTCCTTTTCTTAATACTTTTCTTCTTCTTTTTTTTCTTTAACATAAATCTGTCCTATTGTTTGTGTCTCTTGAATGCAAGAGTCACCCTGGTGGGAATTCAAGGGGGTTGGAGGTAAATTCAACACAGTGATTAATCAGTGGAAAAATTGGCAGTGGTGATTCACTGAAAGCTCAATGCAATTGGACTTATAGAGAATTGTAGAAATTTACATGAATGTAAATGGACTTGATGTCTTTTTTTTTTGGAGTCAGTGGGTTTGGAGAATGGGGGTCTTTGGGTTTAATCTGGGAAAGGGAGCTCTGCATGGTGTATTTCCCAGGTGAGTTTCTCCATGGTGAGTTTCTGCATGGTGTATTTCCCAGGTGAGTTTCTCCACAAGACAGAGATTAATAAAGCGGGTTTATTAAGGAAAGGGACAGATGAATAAAGGACACTTGCATAGACACAAGTGGGCAAGAAGAGCTGCCCCTAAAAGGACAGGTTTGCTGAGAGAGGCCTGAATGTTACAGGTAGAAGGCCTTGAGGAGAGCTGCCTCTGCTGAGGGAGGTCAGTGAGGAGAAGCCCCGGTATGGTACAGGTCACAAGCAGGCAGGAAGGCTGCTGCCCTACAGAGGAGAGAGTTGGTGAAAAGAACCTGCATAGACACAGGTCGCAAAAGGACTACTACCCTGTGCCAGTGCAGAAACTGCACTGATACAGACTTCTCTTTGGGAAGGCCTCACTCCTTCATGGAATGGCTTGTTTGTTGTTGACTTTGAGCAAACTATGTAGAATTTGAAAGGGGCCAGAGTTCTACAATGGCCCTCAATGACACTCCCTACCTGCTTGGGTCTTGTACTTTGTGATCTAGGCATTGGTGCCTAAGGATCTTAGTTCCTATACTTGGGTTAATGGTTGGTAATCCTTTCTAGCCCCATCTCCAGCTCTTGGCATTGTGTAAGTCAGGTTTCTGAACTTGGGGCTCCTCATTTCCAGTTTCTCTATTCTTAGCCTCCATCAGGCTTAGGTCCTATGGAATTTCTTTACAGAAGTTAGTCATACTGTAGACAGAAGGTTATTTTGTTTGTATTCTCTACTAGAAATCCATCATATATTTTAAGGAAAAACATAAGGAAACTTCTTAAATGTATGAGAGATTTACTGTATAAAACTGTGATGTATAGCAAAACAAAAATATTTAAACAACTGTTGAATTTTAAAATTCC
Source organism: Galemys pyrenaicus (assembly GCA_019455555.1). Classification (NCBI taxonomy): domain Eukaryota; kingdom Metazoa; phylum Chordata; class Mammalia; order Eulipotyphla; family Talpidae; genus Galemys; species Galemys pyrenaicus. The sequence continues at coordinate 7,127,214 of JAGFMF010011791.1, forward strand.
AAGTGAAATGATTTGTGTATGTGTTTTTCACTTTTAGAAAGGCCATACTGAGTCTGATTTTAAGTAATTCACAAGGTGTTTATAGGTTTCTGATGAAATTAATCCACCATAACTCACAAAGCCTGTCTTAACTCCTGTTGGAATCTACTTTTCTGTCAATAACATCTATAATTCCCTCAGAAGCTCCTTGTCTGCCCTAATACTCTGCAGGTAGGGCTTGTTGCTATGCTGTCAAGCTTCTCAACCTCATTCTTTCCATTCATTTACCTAATCAAGCAAATGACATGACTTCTTACTTGATCTGCCTGTCATTTTGCTTGAGTTTTATCTCTTTCATGACACTATCCTGTTTTACATAATTACCTTTTTTATATTATTTATATTCAAGGAGAGAAAACAATAAATTTTGCTGGCAATTGTCTCACTTTGGTGGTTAATCCAGTGTCCTATAGATTCCAATTTTATAGTAAGTATGCTTTATTTATGAACTTTAATTTCAATTTACTTTAAGAGAAAGATGGCTTGTTAATTTTTTTATAATAAGAATACCCTTAGTTTATTGCTAAAATGATTTCAGAAAGAAAAAACAACTGCTTTTATTATTACTTTCCCAATCTATATAATGCCCTTACAATAACCTGGCAAAGAAGAAAATATGAGCAGGAATAATGCAATTTTTAAAAACAAAAGAGCAGCAGCACAACATGAACTGCAAGAGAACAAACTCAGCAATTCAAATGATAAATATCATTCTGCTTTCTCGTTTTATTTTGATTTTTCAATATTGCATTTAATAAATGTCTTTCTATATTCCGCTCAAGTTACTAATGATATGTTCAACTCTATGCGCAATACTTTGAGAGCCCTCTGCTGCACACCAGAAATATAACAGTAGAATGTTATAGACCCTGGAAAATCTGCAGTGAGTAATGTCTAGTAGCTACTCTACATCATGCTTTCAAAACTACATCATTGAGGTCGCCTAGGCTATAGTACCACAGCTTGAATGGTGGTTTTGATTAATATGTGTACTAATTAACTAGACTTTACTCTCTGAGCCTGCTAGCTATAAAACAAAGCTTTATATTTGCATGAAAGAAATCAAGATCCAGTCTTCTCTGATTACTTGCTAGTGTATTCCTATGCTAGTTATTTTGTTTTTCCAGACAACTTGGGTCTTTCTTCATTTGCTGTATTTAACTTACTTGTTGAGTTACTCAATTTTGAGTATAGTGTTTAATGCATTAAGTAACCCCATTCCTCCCTCCCTCCCTACTTTCTTCCTTTTCATTCAATTGCCCTTTCTTTCCTAACACCAAAAATAAACATAAATAGTTTATGAATGCAGGCAAAACCTTTCTTCAGTCTGATAAAGAGAGGTCAGAAAGACAAAATTGAAAAATTCCAATTTTCTTTGTGTTTCAAGAGTGACACACTTTTTCTAATAGTATTCTTATTGTTTCAGACAGAGGAGACTTAATCCTCTACAGTTTCTCTGTGACTTGTAGATCAGAACTTTAGGAAGAATATATTATCTCTGATGGAGTTACACATGCTGATTGAAAACAATAACTTTCTCACCTTGATTTAAGGGAAATAAATGCTTGCACATTTTTTTAAAAGAATACAAACTAAAACTTACATGTTTAGAACCTGGCTTTGGGCTTCTCATGCCTGCATCTTCAGTGTAATACATAGTTCCCTACACACACAGTAATTTCACAATATGTCGCTTGTGTGAACAGCTATTAGTGCTTGGCCTGAATACATGAGCCACAGAGACACTAACCCTTCATTAATTCTCTAACATGCTCACACAGTGCAGTAATGCCTATGGAAATCATTATAACCTGAAGCTGATTCAAGAAACTTTATTTCTCCATAAAATAAAATCCATAGCTTTTTGAAAATGTTATGGCTGCAAGCTCATTGAGGATATATTTCTGAAAAGTGTAAACAGTCTAAATTCTTGTAATGAAAAAAACAGACTATAACTTAACCTCTCCAATAACAAAGAATTGTGTGTGTGTGTGAATTAATTGTACAGATTAAGCTAATAATATTTTCACTTTCAGAAAAATAAGAATTTAATTCAAATATAGTTTTATACTGATATCACTATGCAGGATAAGATAAAGTTCTAATGATTTTTTATTAACTTTATCATGGGTTTAGTAATATTGATTTAGCCCTAGTTACATGAGAAATTGACCAAGTTAATCTTTATTTCTGGCGATGTGGGGGATCATATTAATAATATCTTTAAAAATATGAAAACTTAAAAAAAATTAAGTTGAGAAATTCTCTTCTCCTGGTAAGGCAGTATTTAAATTAACGGCTTGCTCTGTAGTTTTACCTCTTGATTTTCTCAACAGGAAATACAAACCCAAAATCTCTCTCTCTACCATCACACCATCACAGTCACTGATCATCTTTCTTTCCCTACATTTTAGTTATCTAAATCACTTTGAAGCCTTGGACTTCATGGGTATTTTGAGATTTAAATTTCCATGATTCACATGTTGTGAGAACATCTGCTACTCCCCCCAAACTAATTTTTGAAATATAAAGTTTACTCTTGACTAATGATTCTCCAGTGGTTCATTTAGGAGAGATTTTCACAGAAAATAATTACACCAAATGTGAGCAAAAATGAATTGTGTATTTAAACCCCTATGAAATTATAACCCACCAAGACTGAGAGGTTCACAGTAAACAGAACAGTGGTGAAATGTTGGAAAGTATGAAAGACTGTAAGACGACAGGAGATGAGGTTGTGAAATCCTCTTTACAAATCTAATAGGGCTACAGAAAAAAAGTTGAGAAACAAAAATAAAAGTAGTACTTTTCCAACAAACGTTGAATGCTATAGAATGCATGAAATTAACAAAACAACAATTCTGACTAGTTCATTTGAAAGAAAAAATAGCTAAATGACTTGTGATTTATAGGTATAACAGAAAATAAACACTCAAAGTCCATCCATGTTATCACAAATGACAAGTTTCTGTGCTTTTGGTAGCTGAATAATATTCTATTTTTTAAAAGATTTATTTATTTAGGCATACAATAGCTGGGGTACAGGCCAGAGTTGCGGGAGGTGAGAGGATTCACCAGAGACAGAGCGGGAGCAGAACAGGCAGACTGACTGAAACACACTGCCGAAGGCAGCAGCGGACGAGGCAGGAGAGGTCTGCTACTCCATGTGGGTCCCCTCCCTGGCCTACAGCAGGGATTGAACTTGTGCTGCAGTGGTTGTGGTTTGCTTCATAGTGCATTGCTTAACCCGCTTTGCCACCATGGAGGCCCCAATATTCCATTTTGTCTGTGTGTGTAAGTTTTCCACATTATCCATACACCTGTGGATGGACAGAAACTTATGTTATATGTCAATGTTACTTCAATAAAACATTACTTATGAAAGAGATGGGCAGGTACATAAATTATATACTATCAAAAACAAAAAGAAGATCAACACTGAATCTGGCCTTTGTAATGTCTAGAATCAGGATGGATCACTCTGTCTACATAGCTGTTTCTCACATGCATTGCTCCCCATTCTTTGTCTCTTGTTCTAGTTCTCTCTTCCATCTTGGCATTGTTGTTTCTTTCCCATCACAGGTGATTTTGTTAGAACATAGGGGCCAGAACAGCTAGCAGCCCAGAGTTCACATCTTCAGGTCTTCTCAAATAGAGAAGAGATAGATCTTATGTAACAATCCCCATTATAAAATATGCCAGGGAATTTTTTGGATCCTTCCTGGGTATTTACCCTTCTCTTCATGAAAGACTTAGCTTTTTTTAAAAAAAATAGCAAATAGAAATAACAAGTATAATACTCATGAGACAACAGAAAATTTAATGTTCACAAATTTTTCTGAAAAAAAAATTATCATATTCTTTATAAAGATAAAAGTAAAATCCTTTTAAAATTATTTTAAATAAAATCCTTTTAAAAAGTAAGACACTGGTGAAGAAGCAAATTTGTAGATGTGTGGTTAGTTTAAAATTTAATTTTCTAATATAAGGAATAAAAATTATAAAACTATAGTTCAGATCAAACATAACTTGTAATCTGGAGGCGTGTGACATTAAGAGTGCAGGTGTATTTTGGAGAAGTAGAAGCTATTGTTTAGAGCGTGCCCAGTAAAATAACACAGACTATTTTTTTAATGGATTTTTTTAAGTTTTATTTATTTATGCAGATAAGAGCTGGGGTAAAAGTCAGGAAAAAGCAGGTAAAAGCAGGAGGTGAGAGGATTCACCAGGGACAGAGTGGGGAGCAGAATAGGCAGATAGACTGAAATACACTGCTGAGGGGAGCAGCGGGCGAGGCAGGAGAGGCCTGCTGCGCCATGTGGGTCCCCTCCCTGGCCGGGGATCGAACTCACGCTTCTGTGCCTCGGATGCTTCACAGTTAGGCACTGCACCACCAGGGAGGCCACAATAACACAGGCCTTTAAAATGAAGTGGCAAACACCCCTAAATGACCTAATACAAGCAAGTAGTTGAACTTAGAGTGGTAATCATTCCACTCATAATTCCATTTCACAGAATAGATACAAATAAAACCATCATGCTGCACACTTTTAAATTATACAGTAAGGTATATCAACTGATTCTCAATAACACTGGAAGCAAAATAGATCAAATATCTAATAATAAAATATGAGGGATGGCTTCTAGGTTGGTGAGCTAAAAGGCTTGCACATGTGCCAGAGAGCTAGGACCCAAACTCCATGAGGACAAGCTCCTGTGTTCCAAACCTGGCCCTGTGTCTCTCTTCATGTTGGAAACTTTCTTAAAACCCATCAAAGTAGAATAAGCTGCAGTGTACTCACACCTGAACACTATGGAGAAAAGACAATGAGCTATCATCACAGGCAACAAAATGGATGCTACTTAAAAATGTGATGTTGACTGAAGGAAGCCAGACACAAAGTTGTCCATAACCTAAACAAAACAACTCTTCCCACTGGCCCCAGCAGCCCAGACACACATCCAAATAACCCACACTAGTGTAAGAGCAGTTGGATGTCCTGTGTACAGGCCCACGCCATACCCAGTAAACACCCAGAATGGAGAAGAAGGGAGGCACATGCTCAACAGAAAGCCCCATCTGTGGTAGATCAAACCCAAAGTAAACAAAGGGGAGAAAAAAAAAAAACTATAAATGTTCAAGCAGACCTTTGGGAACAATATACCACAGAAAGAAAATCAGTCTCCGGAACCCAACAACACTGACCTGTGAGAATTTTCCTCCTTTTCATATGAAGAATTCAAACTTTCCATAACTAAGAAAGCAAAAGAACTTGAACAACACAAACAAAACTCAGAAAAACAGATAAGAGGTATACAAGAAGACACAGAAAAGGTCTAGAATGCTATGAGAAAGAGTCAACAGACAGAAGATAGAGAACAAATGTTAAATAAGAAAATAATAATAATAAAAAAACAAACTGCAGAAAATAAAAAGATAAATGAAGGAGGTAAAACATTCTGGGAAAATCCATGGAAACTGAGTAATAACTTTAGTAAAAGAAAGTTTATGGTGATTAATTACAACTTAAAGAAAAGTGTGAATACAGTGGCCTTTTTGGAAATAAAAGATTTTCATCTTCTACAGCCAGAGGGAGAAAAATACTTAAGTTCAGATCCAGCACTTAATTGCAAAGCTAGTGAAGCCCCAGAGAAAGTTAAATTCTCAATGTTATTAAGTCCTCTACACCAAGCAGGAGACCCAAACTTGAAAGGAGACTGCAATATGTGCAATAGGGATCTTTGGGTCATCCAGTTAAAAAATGTTAAATCTCTAAATTTCCAAGAAATTCTTGGACCTGCTCCCTCCTTTTGGTTAAAAACTAACTGCAAATCTTAGCTTGAAGACAACGAACAACTAGGTTTGTCCTTCCTAGGAAATATGTGTTGCCATCAGAATATCTTCCAAATGATAGAGGACAAGTATAAAAACTGAAAAGGGGGCCTCCCTGGTGGCACAGTGGGTTAGTGCTGCACTGTGAAGCAACACAGCAGCGTGAGTTTGATCCCTGGCCAGTTAGGGGACCCACATGTTAAGGCAGACCTTTCCTGCCTCGCCCGCTGCTCCCTTTAGCAGTGTATTTCAGTCGATCTGCCTGTTCTGCTCTCCACTCAGTCTCTGGGGTGTCCTCTCACCTCCTGCGCCTCTGGTCTGTACCCCAACTCTTGTAAGCACAAACAAACAAACAAAAAAAAAAAAAAAAACAACTGAAAAGGAGGCACCCAAAGATCAGAAACCTGACTCACACAATACCAAGAGCTGGAGGTGGGGATAGAAGGTATTAACACAGACACTAACCCAGCAATGGAAACTAAGATCTTTAAGCACCAGTGCCTAGGTTACAAAATATAAGACACAGTTATCTGGCTGCTGTGAAGAGTGTTAAGAGCTAAGACCTGAAGCAGAAGATATGGAGATTGAGGGTCATTGTAGAATCTCTGACTCCTTTCAAATTCTATCTACTTATCCAAAACCAACAGCAAACAAACCACTCCATGAAGGAGTGAGCCCCTTCCAAAGAGAAGACTGTACCAGTGCATTGTCTGCACTGGCACGGGGCAGCTGTCCTTCTGTCCACCTGTGACTATGCAGGTGTTGCTTTTTGCCAACTCTCTGCCCCTCCACAGAGCTGCAACCTTCCTGCCTGTCTGTGACCTGTACCATGCTGGTGCTTCTGTTCAATAAACTCCCTCAGCAGAGGCAGCTCTCCTCAAGACCACCCGCCTGCTTGTGTCCATACAAATCTCTTTCTTAGTAAACCTGTCCCTGTGGGGTCAGCCCTTTCTTTCTGCCTGTTTGTGTCTCTGCAAGTGTCCTTTATTCTTCTCTCCCTTTTGTAATCAACCTGTCCTCTTCGATATAACTAACATTTCTGTCATGGAGAAACTTGCTTAGGTAACTCACTGGTGCTGCTAAAAGGGGAGCGCTGGTGAAATCTTTTCCAGAATGAACCCAAAGACCCCACTCTCCAAATCCAACAACTCCAAAAATGACATCACTACTTTCTCTTCATGATGATGGGTTGAAGTTGTTTTTGGAGTTTTTGGGTTTGGAGAGTGGGGTCCTTCGGTTTGTTACAGGGCAAATCTGATATATAATGGGTTGCCTGGCTGTGGATACTCACCTGTGTGCTTAAAAGGCACTTATTTATAATAAAACTCAACTGCAGGCACACACAAAAAGGTTGATAAAGGGTTTGTTTACAAAAGAAGAAGGGATGAAGAAATGACTAACTCAGGAGGAGAGGGAGATAAATTTGTGAATGTGTCCTACCAATTCCACTGAGCTGGAACCCAACAGCACTTTGAGAGCTGAGGAAGAACCAAGAGAGCCCAAGTGCCACATGTCTGGTTTTATACCAAATGTGGCTGTTTAACTCCACCCTCATGTCCCAGGATCCTCCCTTCAGTGATGATGACATTATGGGATTTGTAATTCTCGGTGTCTTGTATATCTGGTCTGGAATGGGGGTGGAGTCTAAAAACCTATTTGTGGAATTCATTCAAGACATCCTTTCCCCTAACAGGCTCATTCTGGGAGAAGTTTCACCAGAGCTCCCTTTTTACCAGTACTGGTGAATTTTCCAGGCAACTTTCTCCACCACATGAAGATGTTAGTTATATCCAAAAGGACAGGCTGATTATAAAAGGGAGATCAATGAAGGGAAGCCCTGGCATGGTTCAGGTCATGGATAGGCAGGACAGCTGCTGCCCTGCGGAGGGAGAGAATTGATGAAAAAAAGCACAACCATAGTCACAAGTGGGCAGAAGGGTGACTGCATGTGCCATCACAGAGATTACACTGATATATTCCTCTCTTTGTGAGGGGCTCACTCCTTTGTGATTTGTTTGCTGTTGGTTTTGGATAACTAGGTAGAATTCAAGAGGGACCTGAGAATCTGCAATGGCCCTCAAGCCCCATATCTTTACCTCTGGTCTATGCCCTATGACAGTAAAGGCAGCCTGACACTTTGCTTGGGTCTGTGCCTTTGCCCTTGAGGGCTTGTAGTTCCAATAGCTACCTTAACGATTATGTTAATCACTTCTACCCCCACTTCCCACTACTGGCATTCCTGCTACTGGCATTATGTGAGCCAGGTTTCTTGTCTTGTGGCACCTCCTTTCCAACTTTTCTGTTCTTTTCCTCCATCAGGATCATGTTGCATCAACACCCAGTCACAGCAATGTTTGTACTATTAAAGTACTTAATCAATACACAAAGGTTTTTGCCAGATCTCACCATTTTTTATCAGCAAGACACAATAAATGATATATGCAATGGGTCTCTTGGGAGTAGATCCAGGAGGTAAAACATAATATTATATAAAGGGGAATGTATGAGATAACCAAGGATTTAACAGCATTAGTTGAACAAAACATTCTGACAATAAAACTTGAAATCTTGGGACAGAGACAACCAAACTAAGTCATGTTAAAATGTCAGACTCCCATGACTGAATTGGGGAAATATGTAGTAAAATCTCTGAAAAAGGGACATATTAGCATGAATAGATGCTGATCATTAGAAGGAGGTGGACTGCTGTTCCACAAAAAATGGCAGAGTATTTTCCCACAATTGATCCATAGGATGCCTCTTGACACTGTTTTGTGTTAAGAGGCATTCCTAATTTGTTTGGACAGTTACTATCTAAAAGTAAAAGTCACAGGTAAGAAAAGAGTTGTGACATGGTGGTCCCCAGGAAAAGTGAAGAGTTTCCCTGCCACACACAAGGGAGGGTGGAGCTGAGCAGGGAGAAGAAGCTGCAGAGGAAACTGGAGAGGGAAGAAAGCAGGAGAGAGAGCATGAAGGAGACTAAAGGAGGCATGTGGAGCAGAGAGACATGTGAAGAAACTGCGCTTGCTTTTTAATTCTAGACTGGTTGAAACAAGTGTAGGTAAGAGAACTGTGAAGAGGTTAACAATGGCAGCTTTTATCTTGATTTGATTTTTTTTGCTCTTTTCCTTCCAGACTTGTCTGGCTCTTTCTGACCCTTTTCTATGGGTACCTGCCAGAAGGTGCTTTAAACTTGTGGCAGGCTTTCGGGCGTCGGTTTGGGCCAACGCTGTTTGGCTGGACATTTTCCCACCAAGGGATAGATAACTTTAGGTGCTTGATTTGAAAACTGTATTTTTTGTCTTTTCTGTATTGCACACTAATTGTATTAAAGTTCTTTTCCGTTAAAGGTGTGTCTTACATTTTTTTGTCTTGATATGGCTTATGACAGAACATATTTAAAACAGACAGGTTTGGGGGTCTTGGGCTGTCCCTTTCGCTGCCTTGTAACAATCGGGTACAGGCCCTTCAAGAATGGGAGTTTGTGTCTTCTGTCAGATAAGTCAGCTAGATGAGCAAGGTATGACTGTAGTAGAAGAAAGAGACTGTGAATATAGTTGGGACTGAAGACAATTTTCATAGCAGGTCTAGAGTAGATCTTTTAACCTTTCATCCTGGAAGGTTCCCCAGAAAAAAGACCATCCACATTACTGAAGGAGCCACTCACAGATGGGATGAATTGATTATAGAAGGCAGGGACAGCCTAGAAATGCTAAGCGTGAACTGTAGTGAACATCTAGGGGTTATTCAGTCTTCCTTTCAAGACAATAAAGTTATTTTCCCAACTTTAGCATGCTGGTAATTACAGTGATGTTCTTTCTCTCCAGAAATTTTTCTCAGCTAAGCAAGATGTCTTATAGTTTGACAATACAAACCAAACTATGCTATTTGTATATTCAAAGGTCAATTTTTATATGTATAAGCACTACGATGTATCTGGCATGAAATGAACTTGGATCATACATGCATACGTGCATATGTGTGTATTTAGTTCAGAGGTGTTATAATACATAGTTGAATCCTAGAAATATTTAGAATAGTCTGTTGTGATAATAATACTATAAAAAGGTTTGGAATACTTTACTGTTGATAAGAAAGTGAAGTTGTCACTTTTGTTAAAATTTCAAGTCATTAAAAACAAAAGTACACATTGGAGGAATATAAGAGAACCAAATACTGGATCAGGGAAAAAATAATAGCAACAAAAAAATTAAAAGGCGGCTATAAATCAGAGACATTCTGTAGGGGAGGTGGGGGAAGAGGAATAAAAATAGGGGAGGAAAGAGCACAATGGGCTTTGGCAATGGTTCACGGGTGGATTGGTGGTGGGAATTTTGTAGGAACTACACCTGAGAGTAGAAAACAAACACTGCAGAGAAATGAAAAATGATGTAAAAAATATATAAATATATTATATTTTTAAAAACTCACAATAGTATACATGAAAACAGTCAAAAATCTCTCAGGAAGGATTTGGTGATATGAAGATATAATTAAGATTGAAGGAATTATTCATACAGATAATAGATTAGGTTGTGAATTGAAAAAAATTACTAGCAACCACATTTTATAGGTAAGAAAACTAATACTAAGATTTACTTGTGAGAATGTCTCATGACAGAAATAGCAATAATAAAATGCTTTATCTTCTCAGTTTTATACTAATTATTTAAATCATAGTTCTTAGAAAATTTTAGAGGAAACATGTTATAAATTCTGATCTATGGCTGAACTCAAGAAAACATAAATATTGGTCATTATTTGTCTGTCTTGTTTTTTTTTAAATATTTATTTTTCTTTACTTATGTATATAAGAACTAGGGTGTAGTCCAGAGGTGTAGGGGGTTGAGAGAATTCACTGAGACAGAATGGGGAGCAGAAAAGTTGAATCTACTGATATACACTGCTGAGGGGCACAACTGGCAAGACAGGAGAGGTCTGCTGTGCCATGTGGGTCAGTTCCCTGACCTGGGTTGAACAAATACCACAGTAGTTGGCAATAGCTTGATAGTGCTGAAAATTTAACCCCTGAACCACCAGGGAGGCTCTTGTTTGTTTGTTTTTAAAGTCTTACTGGTTTAATACATTGGAAAATGAGACTTAAGAGTTCACCATGTTGGTGACTCCTATCATAATTCCCTATCCAAAAAAAAGTGAATTTATGGAGCTAACAATAACCAGAAGTTAAATTAGTACATTGGCCAAATTAATTTTACAGCAAATGTAAGTTAACTTTGATTTTAACTGAATGTATAATAAGAAGATGTGTATAAATTGAAGCATAAAATTTAAACATCACTGTTTCCTCAATATTTCTCAAATCTGTAAGAACCTATCTATAACTTCTAGTTGTCCCTTTAAATTTGTGATCTTTGAGATTTTCTGAGTTTCCCTTTGTCATCTCAATTGGTAGAGATCTCTTGAGTCACATCCAATTTTAATTGACCTCTGCAAACTTTGCAATCATGAATCCAGAATTGATTTTTTTCAGTACCAATTACACTCATAAGTCCAAAATTTGCATGTCTAATGATTTATGGAAATGTTTACTTGAACATTCATTAAAAAAAATCTGAAATCATCATCTCAGCTCCAACCATTTACCACCTTCTCCCAAACTCTTCTAGTTGCATTTCCCTTTCTGTTATTGACATTTAAACAAGAATTCGATACTTGTTGTTAACAGCTCTACACTTTTTTCTTAGTCAGTCACAAACTCAAGTTTTTTTTTTTGAAGATTTATTTATTTATGCATACAAGAACTGAGGTACAGGCCAGAGGTGGGGGGGGGGGGGCGCTGGGGGGGNCAAGAACTGAGGTACAGGCCAGAGGTGGGGGGGGGGGGGCGCTGAGAGGGTTCACCAGAGACAGAGTAGAGAGCAGAACAGGCAGATTGACTGAAGTACACTGCTGAAGGGAGCAGTGGGAGAAGCAGGAAAGGTCTGCTGTGCCACATGGGTCACTTCCCTGGCCGGGGATCGAACTTGTGCTGCAGAGGCTGCAGATGCTTCATAATGACGTGCTTAACCCCCTTGTGCCACCAGGGAGACCCTACAAACTCATGTTGATGCTGCTTCTTATTCTCTCAAACTGTCTGTTTCTCTTTTTTCCAATGCTACTATTGTAAACTCACTATTGTGAAATTTGTCTTTGCTTATTATATCTACCCATATTGTCTATCTTCCTTTATGTTTGATTGAAATGTTAGAAATATTGAAATATTTTATTTTTAGACTAAAAATTGATAAACACTTGACTTAATCTCCCTAATATATCTGCCCTTAAGTACAACATACTTGTTCTTACTCTCTGTATCTGTGCTCCCATATCTCTTAGGCCATGTGAATATCCCTAAATAGTTCTATGTCTGACAGCAAGAATACTCTGTAACAATCTTTGCATTCCCATGTTCTTTCTAGTAAATAATGAACAGCAAAATTTAGCACTTTTTTTTGCATCATAAAATAATAGACAGTCTCTCCTTTGATGATTAAAAATACTCATTACCTGGATTTCAATAGTCTCATACACTTAAGGAAGAATTAATAAAGAACTCTTTCTACTCCTATGATCGTAAAATGTATAGTTAACACAACTATAGTAAAAGTCATCTCTATTCATGACAGTTTTAACAAAAACTGTATTAGTGGGGTGAATTTGATCTGTTGTTGTATGTGTGCATGTTTGGTTGGTTGAATTCTTAACTGATTCTTTAATCTGTGATAACAGTTTTGCTATGGCATCGCTGTAGACATTCCCTAAGCATTGATTTTAACAACTATGATTTTAGCAAAGTTGTATTTCCAGTGCAACAATTCCAAATCAAATCATGAAAACTTTTCATGTTCCCACAGGCTTGCTTACACATTTGACTTCTTCATGAAAGGATTATGAACCTAGGAGAAGTGTACTAAACGCCACAAACATCTGCGACCAACTTTGAAAAACAAATCTCCAGTGACAAAAAGCTACATTAACAATAATAAACAAGCGTTATTATAAGCCACGGGGTAGTGGATGCTTGTAGGCAACAATAGTTGACCAATGCAGTTTTATAGTACTTTAAAAATACTGGCATATCTGAAGTTTTACTGAAGTCATTTGTTGTTAACTAACCCCTGAGATCACTTAATGAATTCAGCTTAATTTTGCATTGACTTACCCATTGATTTGAAAAACTACAAATTTTTGGCGTACATCTTCACCTCTATGTCAATACAAATTTTAATTTCCCCAGAAGTGAAAAGTGAATCTGTACTGGGTAAAACAGGGAGAGAACACTGTTGAATAGGTACTTGGGCTACATAGAAAACAAAACAATCAGTAATTTCATGCTAAAAATAATAAAAGATAGAGTTGTTAAAATTATTTAAATTGATCTGGGATTATGTACAAAATTAAACATATCATTTTCATTTTGACTTTTGAAATATATGCATGCTTTTTCTGAAATAATTATTCTACTAGAAGCTAATTATTAGAGTGAGACGGTAAGCTTATGATTTATATATGCTAATATTTTTTCTTTATATTTTTAATTATAAACCAAAAAATTTTTGGTAAATATAATAAATTTGTATTTAGTGGTACATTACCTCAGTCCTTGAATATAAAGTGACCTGTGCTAAAGCTTTACAAATACTCATACTTGGCATGAGGTTCATATGTCTGGTAACATATTCTGGATTTTAGATCTTCATGATTCATTAAGAGCAAGCAAATTGCAGACTCTAGGTTAAGGGACAATAAGTGTGTCTATATTTTTTTATTATTCAACTGCTATGACATTTTATTTTTCTAATGCAATAGTAGCTAATACTTTTGTGTACTATAAACATGATGTCTGATAACTGTTATCAAAACATCTTTTCTTCAGTATATGCCATTTCTTAAATGTTTATTTTGATGTCTCCCCAGAGGTATAATTGAATCAAAGTTTGTCTTGTTTATCCTATATATATTTCTAGGTCTAATATTTCAAGAGTCATTTTCTTCTTGGTTATTATCAGTTTCAAAATCTATGGAATGTGAAGATAAAACATACTTTATATTTTGTGATAAAACAAACATTATAAACAAATGGTTATAGACACTAGACAGCCCTGTTGAAGGCCTCTGGGTAGTTCCTGGAAAAGGACTTTGATTAAAATTGTCATCTATCACCATTTCTAGAAGTTACGGGGAGTGGGGCCTGCAATCTTGAGGGTTCTGAGAAGAATACCAAACAAATTGATTATGTTTTGACAGGAGAAATCCACATCAAAACGTTGAAACTACCTTTTCTATACTTTGATAGAAGTCTTGCTTATAATTTGATGGAAGCCTACATAAAGGTGATATAAAACGCAAAATGAATCCACTTAATATATTAGCCAAGGATAAGCAAAAAAGATTAACCCTGTATGTACCATGGTCTATAAAGAGGTCATCCCTTATGGTGAGTTTTATGTTCTGAATTTTATTAACTTTTAGACTTTTTATTCACATAATAACACTTCCAAAGCCATGTCAAGTTTAATAATCACCGCTGTCCAGGTATCAGTCATTTTGGCTGACTTTGCCTGAGCAAAGTATGATATATTCCAGCTATTTCTATTTCTTCATCTCAGCTGAAGTATGTGTATTAGTGATACTCTGCTTATATTTAACTGAATTGTTTACTTTTCATTACATTGTGTTGCCACCAGTTTAACATTTGATAAGACTTTTCAAAATTGAAAGATGATGTTTGGAATGAAATGGAAAAACATTTATTAAGAAATGATATATCACATATACTACCTTAACAGAATGGAAAGAAAATATGTTCATCTCAGTAGATGCAGAAAAAAATTGCAAATGCAGTATCAATTAATAAAAAAGGAAAATTATAGCTATATTGAGGATGCATGGGGTATTTCAAGTTTGGTCTGTTAGCATGTATCTTCTGTAGATTGTGATTTATTTATTAGTTAGGTGGCTATTATTTTCTGTTCATCTCTTTTTTTTTATGATGCCATCATCACACAATAATGTATTGAGGATTGTAAAAATTATTCCTTATTTAGCAAAGAAAATTTAAAAAGTAAAACTCCTTAATTGTTCTATGGTATTATCATTATTTTAGAAAAGAGAATTTTAGAAGAATATTTTTATTTCTAATCAATGTCTCATGAAAACCAATTTTTAAAGTTTCTCTTTGTGTAGTTCATCATAAAATCACGTAAAAATATTTGATATGGTTAAATTCATGTCAAGTATTAAGGGGAAGAATCCCAAATGTCTCAGCAGGTGTCTTTTTTAACATACCTGTGCCTTTCAGATGCAGCTATAATATTTCTGCCCCCTTGTGTCTGTGCAAGCATTCTTTTCTTTCTCTCCTAATATAATAAACCTCCCCTTTTGGATATATATTTAAAAAAAGAATGTTTACTGTTCCATCACTGGCTAGAAGAAACCACTTGAAGAAGATTCCTGGTTTCCTTTAGCATCTCACTTAAAGTAGTCTTAAAATACTAGTTATTTTTGGCAGTCTTTTAGCTATGTTACATAACAAGACAAGTCATTTCTACCATCTTAATTGTTCATTTCTGTATTTCTTTATGTTTTCAATGGGTCCTAGTTCCTTTTAGTGAAAATTATCATTTGGAAAATACAATATGCATGCAAGCATAGCTCATTGATCTTGCTTAAGCCATGCTCTAAATCCTTTGTAGGGACATATCATAGAAATATTTTAAGAGAATATAATACATTTATCTCTTCCTTCTACAGAAAATGCATAAAGAGGATTATTAGCTTGCATCTTAGAACCCATAAAGATGCTGTCTTTATCTTTTACTTTCATCAGGAAGTTATTCCTGCCATGACGAGGATTCCAAAGAAATCCTGACTCACACAAAACAGGTGAAATTAAGAATTTGAATTCTGTTCTTTTATTGGGGACTCCTTTCTTTGACACTGAAAGCAAGTATGTTAAGTATAAACTAACTTCTCTAAGTAGCATCTCTCAAAACTGTTTTCACAGAACACAGTGTCCACGGGGTGTTAATAGCTATCATGCAACGAAATACTTCTAAAGCCAAAAAAAAGTGTGGCAAATGCTGATTTAAGCAGTTCTTCTCTATTGCAGACTTCTGTTCTGTGACTTTCCAAGAGAAAGATAAACTATGCTGTGTGGCCAAACTTAATAGATTATAGACTACTTCTCTTTCAAAGCATCAAGTGCTGTACTGGGAAATTCTGTGAACACAGGTTCAGGAGTTACATGCATTTATATAGACATTAATTAAAATTTTAAATCTTAGATACTTCTAGGTACAGATGAAGTAATTGTGATTTTCCAACTAAAATAACCCCAAAACAACAGGAAATAAATTTCAGGACTAGAAAAAGTCCAGTGAGCTCTCCAAATATCTCAGCTACGTCACAGAGAGAGCTCAGATTTTGGCTTAGGGGTGACTCCAGAAGAGCCCAGGGACTCCTTGTCTTGAAGAAAATTGAGAGTCTAGAGAAAGCTAAGCAGTGAGGTTTTTACAGGATGGAGTCTCGAGAAGGTGAGGGCACATGAGTATTCAATCCAGGAGATGCCAGCACCTTGTTAGCCAGGCTATGGAAAACCATGAACACTGCCTTAAGTTTTTGTCTGGAATCTCTCTAAAATACTGGAACAATTATTACTGAATCTATTCAAGAAACAGAAGACAGATTAAAGTGACATGATTTTTTTTCCGCCCTTAAGAACTGAAATGACTTACTCTTCAAGTCTATTTTGAGAGTTGAGTAATTTTTATTTCCAATCTGGATATTTTCTTGAATCAAAATGTGTGGGGTTTTTTTTATCCCTGGTGGGGAACAAGATTACAAATGTTTAATAATATCCAGAACATTGTAGAAATGAATTATGTGTTAATAAAAACAGCATTATCTGATACCTTATTTTTGGAAGCGATGACTACATGCTAATAGAAAGTTGATGAAGGTCACATGTCAGTTTACCAAACATAAATTCTTAGGTTTTTGTACTAGAAGCAATGTGTAATGATCTTGAAGATATATTAACAAGCAAGATCAGGAAAAGTTTTTTACATCATATGAAGAAGATGATACTAAATACTATATTTTAACAAGAACCTCTTAGGTTTTACAATAGAGCATACATTTTAGAAAATAAAACACTCCAGAAGGTTAGATAATTAGTCTGTATGTTTCCATACACTTCCACAAGCTTTGTGAATATTTCACATTTTTATCTACATATTGATCCATAACCTCTCATTCCTTTGTTCCCCTTGCACTTGAAGGACAGACCTTGAGAGGTCTACAGAGCATACTACATAGACTGTTGACGGTAGTCACTGTCAATTACTCACCTTTGCACAATCAGAGTTGAAGTTTTTACTTAAGCCTACATGTCATTATCCAAAATACATCCACAATTCAATTAACTTGAACAATAAAATGAATCAGCTTTACAAGTTCCATGTTCAAGGTCCCAAATTCAAGAGTCATCTATTCTCTGATGCAAACTTGATTGACTTTGCATCAGACTTTTCAATCAAGCAAAGTCTCAAGGTCAAATCATATAAGTCATGTTTTTAAATGATAATTTTGAAAAATAATATATACTTTAGCTGATATGTATCAAGCTGTCCCTGAAGATAAAAGCAGTATTTCAAATGGTAGTATATGCCTGAAAAATAACTTGAATTTTTGGTAAAAATTATATTACTTCTTAAAATAATAGTTTGAGTCTTGTAAAATTATTTTTCAAGATTATAAAAGATGCTCATAACCTGATCAATGGTTTTTAAACTTTTTTTAAACTACCTTTTAAGTTTATTTATGAATACAAGAGCTGGGGGACAGGCCAGAGGCACAAAGGGTGAGAGGATTCACCAGACATAGAGAGGGGAACAGAACAGGCAGATCTACTGAAATACACAGCTGAGGGGAGCAACAGGCAAGACAGGAGAGGTCTTGTGTGCTATGTGTGTCACCTCCCTGGCTGGGATGGAACTCATGCTATAGTGGCTGCGGATAGCTTCATAGTGCTGCGACTTATTCCTTTGTGTCTCAGAGAGGTCCAATTTTTGACTTTGGAACTGTAGTTTTAAGTATTACTTTTAATTGCATGCCAAATATTTTGTATGTCATTCCAATGGGAATTTTAAAAATTCTTCTGTTTTTTTTTATATTTTTAAATTTGTAATTTAATCTGCTTTTATTTTTTTAATAACTAAAAGAATTCCTTTTCCTTTGTGTAGAAATTTGGAGATACTGAAATGCAAATAGATAAAATGAGTAAGGTTTCCAAGGGGAAGACTGATAAAATTTTATAAGCATCTACGAAAGGGTTATGGAAATGTTAGTATCATCTAAGGGATAATGCCATGCCAGTCACTGAAACAATGAAATGAATGTTAAATGTTAATTATTACTTCTAAGGAATTTATTGCTTCATTATTTTATTTTATTTTTTAAACGTCCTGTATAATGTAGATCATGAAGATGCCTGGAAATTCGTATTGGCCAATGTCTTCTCACAATCTGTTTTGGGGCATCTGTGATATTTTGCACCATATTTCAGCCTTATTCCAAGTTTGGAATGTAGCACAATAGTTAATATGAGCAATTGGTACATCATGGACATCTGGCATTTTTCGGAAAAACACAGTCCTAATTTCATAATGCGCTAGGAAATGGTGACATATGCTGAATGTAGCATTCCATCCAAATTGGATAAGTTGATATATTTTGAAGTTATACTAACCCTGGTAGTTCAAATGTTATGAATTACTTTTAAAAAAAAGATTTCTTTTTTATTTATACATACAAGAACTGGGGTATAGGACTGCAGTGCGGAGGTTGGGGTGAGAGGATTCATCAGAGACAAGAGCAGGTAGTAGAATAGGTGGATGTACTGAAATACACTGCTGAAGGTAGCAGTGAGCGACACAGGAGAGGTCTGCTGCACCTTGTGGGTTAACTCCCTGCCTGGGGATTGAACTCATGCTGTAGTGGCTGCAATGACTTACTTGTGTGGATTTTAACCCCAGTGCTACAAGGGAGGATTTTATGAATTACTTTTTACAGTGTGTGTGTGTATGTGTGTGTGAGCCTTGCACTTTGGTGATCTTTTTTTTTTAAATTCTATTTTTCTGGGAAAGTAATAAGAGTTTTTGAAACACATAAATACAAGTAAGTACTAAGCCAAAAAAGTTATACAACAATTCAAAAGAAAGAAGGAGAAAGTAAAGATTTTTTTTCTTCACCACTACCGAGCAGTTTCCAGGCCAACCAGTCACATAACTACAACGTATTTGAAACATCTTTCCATATGCTCGTACAAATTATATATAGAACCAGACCTAAACCTGTAAGATTTAAAATGTATTTTAAATAAGTGAAACTATACTCTGAATATTTCTCTGCAAATTGTTTTATTTATTTAATATATATTTTGACTTTTACATCAATATATATATAACTCTACTACAGTCTTTTAAATTATTTCATAGTTCTCCAGAAAAGTTAAACTAGGGCACATTAAAATCAAAATATATGTATAGTCAAATCAAATAATTATATATATGACAGGAATAACTTCCAGCTCTCTCTCTCTATATATATATTATATATATACACATATATACACATGCACACATATATTGAGCAAAGAGCTATTTCCAATAAAGTAATAGTGAGTGGGATGTGATTAGGAGCACTCAGTGGAAATTAACTAGGAAAACCGTATCTCGACAAAAGGTAGAAACGAGGAAAGGGAACTACTGATTGGCAATAGTTTAAAGTCTATTGGGAAGCTTGTGATTAATTGGGCTTCATTTTGTATTTTGTACCCCCATACCTGAGTTTCTGCAGAGAAGTGGGTGAGGTTAAGATTTTGTTTGAGGATGAAATCATTAAGGTCCCTTTTATATAGTCTAGTAAAGGTCTGTTATGTACTTTCAGAGGTGAAGGTCAACAGGATTGGGAAGCACTTGAACTAGGTATTTAATTAAAAAAATTGTCAAAGCAAAATATAGCTGATGCTGATTGGATGGAATTAGTAATTTTAATAATATTGGGTATGGGTGCAGGAATTAACAATGACACTAGACCAATTTGTATGAATCTTTGTATTAATTTAAATATACATAATCATATGCACATATGGATATATTCACATGAGTGTGTAATTACATAGTATTATCAATATAACTATCATTATATATTAATTATATTTGTAAATACATATATGCAATTTATCATGGCTATTATTTCCTTTGTGGATCCAAATTTCATTATTTTATTATTATTTTGTTTGTTTGTTTTTAGATTTTAGATTCCAAACCTCAGTTTTTAGTTTCTTTTTCAGTATGATAATACATAGTGCAAAACTTCTATGTAGTTACAGGAAAAGAAGTGTAATATTTCATTCTAAGCTCCCTAGTCTACCTTCCTGGGTTTTGGATGTTTACTTAACAAAGGTAAAAATGCCTCTGTATTTATTCCCACACTATTCTCCTTTTTATAATGATATTCCCAGTCACATGTATGCTGATGGTTCCTGAGTATGTTCCTTCCATTTGTGCTTTTCCTTTTACATGAAAAATGTGTATTTTCTGCTAGTTAATAGGAATATTTATCCTACATCATTTGTGATTTCACAAAACCATGGGAATTAAAGTAGGAGTAGACAAAGGGAGGTAATTTGCAAGAGTAAATACTCAACACTAGACAGGCTGCCATGGATTCCAGTTAGATAATTTACCTTTAGACACCTTGAATAAGTAATTTAACATTCCTGATCCTTAGTTACTTCATATAAAAGGGAATAATAATAAGAGGAAAAAGTGATTTGGGAAGTATGGTGAGAGATGTGTACACACACAAGAGTAGAATATTCTTTATGTGAACATTCAGTATCAGTAGGATCAGAGAGTGATTAAGTTGAGTTACAGTCTGCTAAAGAGGAGAGTAGGAATAATGGTGCTGAGCTTATACTATTTGTTTCTTTACTCTGAAAGAAGAGAGGCATATAAAACTAATTCCATGCTTTCCATTATTAACAATCACCTACTATACTGCTTTTATTAGTTTCCATTGCAATGCTGAGACCCAGGGTTTGAGATTATTTGATGTGTATAGATGTAGATGGATCCTACTATATCATTCATTCATTTATTCACTCCTTCATTATCTTATCTATTCTCATATTTGTTCACATTTTCAATAAACTTTAATTTGCTGTTTTATATTTGGCAATTTATGAATCTCTCACTAAGGAATTTTTTAAAATAGATCAAGGTGATTAAGAAGAGAAAAAGAGGGCCACCCTTGTGGCACAAGGGTTAAGTGTCCGCACTGTGAAACTGTGAAGCTATTTTGCAGCCACTGCAGCACAAGCCACTGCAACACGAGCCACGACAGCAATAGTTTGATCCCTGGTCACAGAGCTGACCCAATGGCACAGCAGACCTCTTCTGTCTCAGCATTGTGTTTTGGAGGATCTGCCTGTTCTGCTCCCCACTCTGTCTCTGATGAATCCTCTCACCCCCCCCCAATTCTTGTATCCATAAATACTTTTTTTAAAAAAAGAAAAAGAATAAATTTCATGGTAAATTCACCATGTATTTTCAAGATAATACATAATAAAGATAAAAAGTAGGGTCACTGCCCAGGGGAGCAACTGGCGGAGACAGGAGAGGTTTGCCCTGCCCTGTGGGTTAGCTCCCTGGCAGGGGATCAAATTCATGCTTCAGTGGCTGTCGATAGCTTGACAGCGTTGAGACTTTAACCCCTGTGCCACCAGGGGAGCCCCATAGACCATATTTTAATGTCTCTCTCATCCCTTGTAACCACAGTGACCGTGTGAATTGGATAGTCCTTCAACATAAAGCGAAGTTAAATTTTTTAAGAGATTTTGGAAAACAATCGCTTTCTGCTACAACTCTCACTTTGCACCTTACCATCCTTATTGTTCCCAGTGTTCCCTGCATCATCATGTATTGCAGTATCCAACTACAAAGATGAGGGGAATAGCTGCCTGCTAAAGGTTATTGGAACAGAAAAGCTCACCAGTGAATTTTAAACATGGGAAGATAAAAGAATGTTTTTGTAGTTTAAGCCACTCTTAATCAGCATTTCTGTTACATATGAACAAGTCCATTATGGACTGATACAAGTAGTAGAATACATCAATCATTCAGGGTAACAGTGTTTATCTGCATCTGAGCCTACTCTCCTATATAACCATTTAAATAGAAGATTTTCATACCGAGGAACTAATTGCATGTAAAATTATGTATAAGTAGATGTAGGTCACCCTGGCACTTCCTATTCACCAAGTATAATGCACTCTTAAGATGAAGGTGAAATGAAAAGGAATTAAAAAGACAGGAGGAAGTGGAGAATGGTGAATAAGGGAGTGGTGAACAAGGGAGAAAGAAATAAGACATGGCCCATTGGCAGTGGGAATAGCATTGCATAAAATCACTGGACAAAGAATACAGCAATTTAAAATACATAATAGAGTACCTTAGGAAAGTAAGGATATAAGGAAATCAAAAACGCCGAGAGATACATCCACACAAAATGACCTTTTCTCTAGTAACTTGTCCATTTAAGAGATCAAGAAGAAAGAAAAGAATCAGAATTGTCTGAGGAGCAGGGAATACTGCCTTCCAGTGCCAAACTGAAGATCCTGGACTGTATATCATTTAATATAAGCATGTTGGCATTTCCTTTAGGCTCCCTGAGGGCTCTTGAAGGAGTGTGATGAGAAAAACATGCTTGAGTAATTTATTCTCACTGATCATTTCAGGATGGAAATATTTTGTGATTAATGGGGAAGGAAGAAGTGGATTCCCTGTCTTTGAGGTATACTATTGTGTTGAGGCAATACAATGACTATCCCAATGTCTTTTCCAGGTCAGTTCTCATATAAATGCCTTTATTTTCTGGATAATATAAAGATGACAAAACTCTCTGATGGACAATCAAGGTGATGACTCTTTGAAGAAAGATGTCTTTCTCAGACTGCCATATGTTGCAACAAGGTACTATTCCCATTACGAGCACGGTGTGAATGCATTGAAAGCAGAGGAGATTTTAGGGTTAGCCAATAAAAGCTTGAGGAACATTAGTGAAAACCAAACAGTACCCTAAAAACAAACCAGTGTATCTCAAATAATCAGTTTTATGACTTCTTGTTTCTTTGTGCTTATCTGTGGAAATATGATGACATGTAGAAATTGCTTAACTAAAGAAATGCAACAGAATCTTAAACTAATGGGTATGTTGTGCTATGCTTTAACTTAATGAGGTGGCACTTTTTGGACTATCCCACTTTATATGTAAATTTCTCTAACCCTTGTAAATGGAAAATCACATATAGAATATGAAACATCATTGTACTGCATAAAAATTATATCAAAATGGTTTTTCTTGATGATATGCATCCATTAGAGAGAACCTATAAAAATGTTATAAACATATTTGGATCTGCTAGGTGATGATTTTTCCTGACAAGCTAATGTGGTGTGCCTCAAGTAGAAATGGAGCAATATTGTTGAAAAGAACAAAATGAATCTAGTATCTTTTATGCCAAGAAAATTTCAAGGAAAAAGAGTATACACTTTCAAAATCCCTGCTGCTAAGGTACCCTTGAGAATTGCAGGTTTCACATGGTATTTTTTTTGCATGTGCTTTTAAGATTGATAGAAAGCACATTGATGGAGATAGAATTTTCATAAAGAATGCAAACTTGTAAAGTTTGTCACTACTTCTAAAACACTTTTCCCCCAAGTTTTCTATAATTGATATAATAGTTTTGTAGAACTAAGAATTTAAATGCATGCCTCTATTTTGTATAAATGTTAACATTTACTTAATTTTTAAAAACACAGTCATAATTTAGTTTAGCATATATATGTTATAATTGAAGACTAAACTATATTCTTGATTTCTGATAAATAATTCTGAGAAAATTTAATTTTTTGACATTCAGAATATTCAATATTTTGTTATTCAATTGAATAATATTCAAATTCTAAGAATATAATCAGGTAAAACTCAAGATTAATAAGCCTATTAACACCTATTACAACACAAATATAAAAATCAATTTTTTTAAAGAAAGGCTAAGGAATATGATGATAAAACAAGAGAGACTCATATAGGTCTTTTAGGAAATTCAGGATAAAAAAGTGAAAAATATGTAAAGAAGCAATATTTAAAACCAAAATCATAATCATAATCTAATCATTAGTATTAGACACTTTATAACAAAGTAACAAACTAGTACTACATTTCATAACTTTGAACAAAATAAAAGGAAAAAAGGAATACCAAATTGACAAGTGTCTACTCACAACACTATAAATTTTAATTCAACATGATTTTAGATTTATTTCTAGAACTATTACATGGCTAGCAAAGAAATAAAGCAGTGCATTGAAATTTTTGATACATCAGAGCCTGATCAAAATTGATGCTGTTTGCAAACATGTTAAATTTATACTTATACTACTTCATTTAAAATAGAGGTTAAATTTTGGTGAATAGGACAAATCAATTGAGGGAAACATTGCATAATTTAAAGTGATGTGAGGTTTTGGCTTCTATAATAATGGTCAAGGGCCTACCTAGTGGCGCAGCAAGTTGAGTGCTGCAATGTGAAGCATCCGCAGCACAGCAGCGTGAATTTGATCCCTGCATGCCTCTATTTTGTATAAATAGAGGGACCCAGCGAGGGGACCCACATGGCACAGCAAACTTTTCAAGTCTTGCCTGCTGCTCCCCTCACCAGTGTATTTCAGTAGATCTGCCTGTTTTGTTCCCCACTCTGTCTCTGCTGATTCCTCTCATGTCCCACGATTCTGGCTTGTACCCCAGGTCTTGCGTGCATAAATAAATAATAATAAAATATAACTAAAATTTAAAAAAATAACAATGATCAATGGCTGGAATTTGAGACAGATAGTTAGATGAGTTGTGTTTAAGCCAAAGCAAGCTCAGCAGTTAAGATTAAGACCACACATAATACCAAGACTTCGGAAGTTTTACACTAATTCACACAGGAAATAAAGATTAATGACTAAATAAATAAAATAATGTAGATCCTTGAAAGTTTCAATAAGTTAGTCATAACACACAACACAGAGTAGAGCATGCACATACACTTATTAGGAATTAACTACCAAAACATGTATCATATATGAACACAGAACTCAAATGCATATTAATCAAAAAGGTCAAGAATTCTTAACCTCATAATTATATAAATGAATTCCACACTGGAAAAACCCCAATGACATTAAGATGCAGAAGGAAAAAAAAAGAAAGAAAAAGAAACAAAGAAGGAGAAGTAGGATGAGTGGATGAAAGGGGGTGAGAGAAATAAAGAGGTGAAGAGGAGAAAGAGAAAGAAAATATCATTCTAAGAATTGTTTTATATTTATTTAAATCTCTAATTTCAATTATACCAATATGTAATCAAAAGGAAAGTTAACTAAATATATGATTGACGTATATAAAGCAATCATTTATATAATTAATTCCATTCAAAACATAGTAACAGAAGGGAATGCTTCTAATCAATATATGTAAATTCAGAGGTATAAAAGCTGGATTTGAAATTTTAACACTTTTATATAGGTAACTTAAAATAGATAAATTGATTTTACTTAATGGGAAATAGTAAAACAGAAAGATATAGCTAAATAAAAATTAAAAAAAAAATGAGCATTCAAAAAAATCAGAAATGGTTGGAATATTCACTGAAACTACATTTGTGGGGATCATTCATATTACAACACAAAGATAAAAATAGATTTTTTTTTAAAGGAAGGCTAAGGAATATGATGATAAAACAAGAAAGACTAATACAGGTATTTTTAGGAAATTCAGGATAAAAAAAGTGAGAAAAATTGAAAGAAACAATATTTAAAACCATAATGAGGTCTCTCTGGTAGCAGAGGGGTTAAAGACACAGCACTTATCAAACTATCACCAGCCATTACAAAATGATTTTGATTCCTGGCTAAGGAGCTGACCCATGTATGGCGCAGCAGACTTCTGTCTCAGTTGTACACCTCTCCATAGTGTATTTCAGTAGATCTGGCTCTTCTGCTCCCCACTCTGTCTCTGGTGAATCCTCTCACCCCCCTGCACCTCTGGTATACACCCCAGTTCTTGTATGCATAAACAAATATATTTTTTAATTAAATAAAACTAATGACTGAGTTTTTCTGGATTGATAAAGTTACTAGTTGACCCCAGTCCTAATAGTGACAACAAAATCCATGGGCAAATTACAATGAAAAACATGTAATGAAAATGGGTATTATCAGAGCCTTGAAATGATAAGATTTGAAAAGTAATCAAAAAGAAGAAAAAAAAAGATTCCATTGAAAGGAAATGTACTTTCACATTGAATAGTGAAAGGCGTTTGATCTGCAACAAAAATGGGTCACATCAATACAATGATATGTCTAAAAGTCTGGGATAAAATAAGGATTGTATTAGAATTTTATATAAATCTCAATTATCCTAATAATATGTAAAAATGAAGCGAGAGATCAAAAAACTGTACTACTAATAGTTACTGAAAGAATTAGCAAGGATGATATTAAGTGAGAAAGAACTTGAAGGGAGTGATAAAAATCAGATATTGAGAAAGTAAATGGTGCACATATGGATATATATATATAGAGAGAGAGAGAGAAAGAGAGAGAGAGAGTCATAAGCAAGAAATTACTTTCTTGTTCAATAGCATGAACAATGAAGGTCAATGAATTTAAGTTTAAATGTTTTATTTCTCATACAGTTTTGTTAGATAGAAAGTCTAAATTGTGCTCAACTTATAAAGGTAACCATCAAAAGAAGAAAGAAATAAAATTATGTAAGATTTGGCAAATAGAAGGCAGAAAATATAAAAATAAATGTAAAAAAGGAAAAATCAGCAATATATAGCAACAAATAATTAGAAATAAAGTAATATATGTTACTGGTCACAATTATGTAAGTAAATTAGAAAAGTGAGAGCAATGTACTCTACAAAAGAGTGTATTTACATGTTTTCTTAGTTGTGATTCTTTTGCTATTCTTTGAATCAATGAAGTTCTTCTATCTGCACAGTATGTTGTTCTAACAAAGGATTTTTAATTTCTTTCCTCTAATTGAAGCTCATATTTGAGAAATGCATTGTACCAAATTAATCTGAAATTGTATAACTAACAACTCTACCTCTCTATACTCTGACTCATCTTCACTGAATTTGGAATTCCGTCCTCATTGAATACTTTGAGCTATTACAGATATCACTGTCATCAAAGTTGGGCTGCTTTACGTTCATATTTTGCTCTGTGTAGATTCTTAAAAAGCATACAGTGCAGAGACAACTTTTCTCAGGACTCAAATTGGGTGGATTTGAGTAAACTTGGGAACTGGGTATTCAATACCATGCGATAT
Source organism: Galemys pyrenaicus (assembly GCA_019455555.1). Classification (NCBI taxonomy): domain Eukaryota; kingdom Metazoa; phylum Chordata; class Mammalia; order Eulipotyphla; family Talpidae; genus Galemys; species Galemys pyrenaicus. The sequence goes on from JAGFMF010011791.1 coordinate 7,154,539, forward strand.
TTCAAAAAATCAAAAAATATTTTGGCTTTTACCAGAATAAAGATCCAAACGCCTGGAAAGTTTCCCAAGAATTGAATTTAAGGACAGAACAATATATGTATTTATAAACAGTACCAGTTAATTTATAAACAGTACCAGTTAATTTATAAACAGTACCAGTTAATTTTTACATATCTGTGGTTGTTTGATAAGGAAGAGCCTCTCAGAGTTTTCAATGTAGTTGAAATTATGTGGTATTAATCAGTCTTCTTATGTTTATTTTTTAGTTCCATCATGGGCTTAATAACTTATATTAACTTGATTTTTTTATATCATTGTTTTCATACATTCTCTTTTCTTTGCCTGGAAAATGTTCTTTAATGTTACAGGAAAATGTGCATTTTTGTTCAGACGCCAGTTCAAGTGTCATACTTTTTAAACATTTATAAATGCCTCATAAGAAAATAGTTTTCAAAGAAATCAAGAGACTATTATTATTAGCTGGATGCTCCATAAGATACTTAACATCTCATTTTCCAAGTCATTTAAATCTCTCTTATGAAAAGAAAACAAGTCACTGAAGTCTCTCCTATGTGATGAAGAGGAAAAGGTGTTACATCATAAACATATGGAAAATATACCCTGAATGTCTTTATAGACAGTCACACTGGAAATACTTTGTGTATGCCATATATGCTGTTAAAAAATATTATGTATTATGTATGATCTTCACAGTGAAAAATAAAATTTATTGAATGAATAAATTTTAAATTTAAGAATTACTTAAGAATTACTTAAGAATTGTTTGGAGGGAAAGATAGCTCAATTAGGAGAGGGGAGAACTATTATGCAGGTAGAGAACAGTTCTGTAGAAAATAAGAGATGACATTTTGTTGGGGAAGGTACAACTTTTTTCTCAAGTTTCATATATTTGTTAATCAGTATAAACTCCATGCAATACACCAACAGAGTTTCATGCATTTAGATGGGACATGCTTCCTGCCCCTGTACTTATAATTCCATTAGATACAAAGAAGGGGACCAAGCCAGGATGCTTATTGATTTGACTGAGGACCTGACAAAACATGGCTGCAAAAGTGGCCTAGAGCTGTGAAAGAGAGGTAAACAAATGTGCAAGGCCCAGGACTAAGTTGCCAGGGAAGGCCTAATTTAGAGTTGTTAGAATTTATAAAGCCCATGTTTATAGAGTTTTCAAGCATTGAACATATCTGGTCAATTTCTTGGAAAATTGGAAGAAAATGCTTCCATTTTCTTGTCATAGACAATTGCTGAAAGAAGATGCCCCCAGAGACAGTTGTCACACTGATGTCATGGAATGTTGTGACAGGAACTTTGTTGCTGCTTTTGGTAGAAAAGTGATGAGGGACAACAGCCGTGGAGCAGGTTTGAAAGGCAAGACTCTGCTGCTTGAACAGAAGCTCTTGTGTCATTTATTGAAAGCATATAAGCTAGTAAAAGCTGATCATGTGACAATGTTATGAGGAATAAAGTCTGGAAGGTGGGATAGGAATGGGGGACAAAGTTTTATGAGGCTCAGGGGAGGGGCGTCGTGACCATAAGTCAAGAGAAATTTGCATCAACAAAGTACTTGATGTTATCACAGGCAGAGTTATCCGGAGATCATCATGGAGGTAGTCCCATAATCAGGTCAACAGTGCCTAGGCATCCCTGGACATGACTTGTGATAAGGGCTTTACTCCCATGGTAGTGAAGGAATACTCTGCTGTGATTTGAAGTTAGCAAATAGGTCACAGTTCTCCATGAGTGGTCAGCTAGTAGACAGCTCTTAGGAACCCACAATGGGACAATGGTAGTCTAGGGCTCAAAGCACTACAGTTGCCCTCATAACCAACACACACACCTGTTGCCAAAATTCAGTTAGAATTGACACTATACAATCCAATTCTGATCACGTTAATTCCCCATGAAGGGTCCTCCTATGCCTTATTGTTGCCTTTATAATAGAACTCTTTATCCCTACATTAGCATAACATGAACTGGCCTCTTGACTAATTTACAAACTCATCCTGAGATTTTTCTCCTCGTACATTAAGAAAATGTAAGCAGACTGATCAAATTTCCATTCTCAGACAAAAATCAGTCCATATACTTGTCTGAAAATTCACATACTGATATCAATGCTATATACTTTCTTATTATGATCTAACTCCACTGTATCTGTTAGACACTAAGTCAGAAATGAAATGTCTTTGTGGACATACTAGATTAAATTTCCTGTTGATATCTTCATATCACTTTTACTTCTTCATCAGATAATTAAAATGATTCTGATGAAATAATGAATATTATAAATTTTCAATACCTTTCTTCCTATAATAGGCTATGAACCATACTAAATATGAGTATATTTCTTCTATCAGTATTCAACATGTCAGTCATATAAATAGTATGTAATACAATTTTATTGAATTACTTTTTATAAAATGGCATAATGATACCTCCCTCATGTGGTTGTTGTGAAATTAAATAACAAGTATAAAATTTCCTTTATAATTTGACTCTTCATATATGACCATGACTCACATAATTTGTCTTACAATAACCTAATACTTTGTAGACATTTAACATTTTTGCAGATTAAAAGAAAATTTATTTCACTCCAAATTCTGTTTTTTATGGCCTTTTACCTATTTTTTTTCACATCAGAGATTAACTATGATTTTAAAATATCATTATCCTTATGTATTTTTAATCACAATAATTATCTGTCCTTTAATCTTTCTCCATGATAAGCATAGTTGCTAAATTCTGGATTGATTCCATATTGTTGGAAAAATCATCCAACTGTGAATAAATTTCTGAAATTTGGCAGAAGTCAAAGCAAAAGAATAAAACATTTTTATGTAAGCACTTGTCTCACTGGCATTAAATGTTTCTTCTCTGAAAGTATCTAAATAATTATTTTACTTTACTAAAAATCTCTGTTTTACTAAAGTTGTATATTAATTGTATATGTAACATATATCAGAAATAAGTGTTATGGAAATAATAGCAAAGACAAATTTTCAAACAATAAGAAAAACAAGAAAATACCTTTATTATTTAAATAATTGGCTTTTCACTTGAACTAGGTACATGAGGTCATGGAAGAGACACATGGAGTTGAAACATATAGATAAGAGGCTATAAGTGATTCTCCCTGGTGGTCTAGGGGTTAAGTCTCAGAGTCATCACCACTATCCCAGGCCATTGAGCTAACCCACATGGCACAGCAGACTTCTACTGTCTTACCTGCTGTTCCCCTCAGCAGTGTATTTCAGTTGATCTGCCTGTTCTGCTCCCTACTCTCTCTGGTGGCCCTTTGACTATACCTATGGCCTACACCCAGCTCTTGTATGCACAAATAAAATAAATCTTGGGGAAAAAAAGAGGGTATAGGTGAGAGACATATGGGAGACTGACAATGGCAGCCTTTATTTTGATTTATACTTATACTTTAATTTTTCTTCCTTGTAGCAGACTTGCTTAACCCCTCTGACTCCTTCCTATGGTTCCTCGTTGGGAAGTTTCCTGAGGTGTCTTACTCTTGTGACAAACTTTTTGGCCTCGGTAGTGGCCCCCACACTAGGCCAACTCTGTTTAGATGGGCCTGTACCTCCTAGGGGATGGATAACTGTTTCTTTGGGAAGACATCAGGAGCTCCCTCAGTGAGTCTGTTAACAGATTCACCTTGAAACTGATTTCCTAATTAGTGGTGATGGAGTAGCAACCTAAGAGAAATAGCAATAATGATTTTACTGCTTTTAACTCCTGAAAATTATTATAATATCTATTATGATATTTTGTTTAAATACAAATTCTAATTCTGATTTTTTTTTTCCTGCAAGAAAGTTTTCCTCTTACATAGTGTGCATTGAATACATGGGAAGAAAATAAACAACACCTCTAGTCATTCTGAATCAGAACCTGATATTTGTATATACATTACACAGTGTGATCATTGCACATATTTGTCCCTGATAATGATAAGCTTTTCAATTTTTTTATTCAGAAGTCCTTCAAGGTACCATTCATATTTATTAGGAAAAAACATATTTCAAATATATTTTTAACTTAAGGTGAAATTTACTGGACCTTGTAATTATTTTTAAAGTTTAAAACTGGATTTATATTAGAACACATTAATACATTTAAAGGTCTCTGTGATATTCTTCTAGCTCATGAACAGAATGATTTCATCTTAACTATGCACTGTTAATTTCATTGCAGTGATTAATAAACCTTGTCACTATGCATTTATAAACCTGCTATTTCAGGGCTGCATTTATTGCTTGCCTTTTTTTCAAAGTGCCTTTTCATAGGAGCAGTTTAGCAAATGTTAAATTTCAAAGACAGATAATAGATAATTACAGACATTTAAATGATGAATGTTAATTTGATCATAATAAAACGTCAGGTAAATTAAGGTCATGACTATAGAAGACAGTTATTCTAAACCAATTTTTATTGTTAGATAATAAATATGTCTCTCCTCTTATATCCTACCCATACAGTTATCTACTCAGAATTTAATGTAGTTTTAAAATAAGAGTTAGCTATAACTAACTAGTTCTTACTACTCAGCAACATAGATTTGATGCTCTTGTGAATAAAACATCCTAAAACAATAGAATGATATTGAATAATATACTACAACACACATAGATAAATTATTTTACTTTCTTACTTTACTAATAAGAAAACTTTGGCATGAAGAAAGTTTTTGCTATAACATTTGAGTACAATAATTTTACTGAATGTGTTGTTCAATAGAAGTTGTATTTATAATTGGTCATCTGTAATTGGTTATTATAATTAATAATTTGTGTGCAATTAATGTAACTGCATATTAATATATAGTTATAGCACATAATTACAATTGGTTATATGTAATTAATAATTTGTAGCTATTTTCAGGCATTTGGGCCTGAGACAAGCCAATAAAGAGTCCATATATGCTCTAATCTAAGGGCTAAATTTTTATTCACAAAAGAAAGTTGAAAAATATTATTTTATTGAATAAACATTGCTTAATAAACATTTATATATTTCATGTATACAGAATCATAATTTGATACCTATAAATCTATAGAATGATCACTACCAAAATTCTAGTTTCCAGCCTCCACCACACAATTAACCTCCTTTACTTGATTTATCAATATCCCATTTCCTCTCTGGTAACCACCATTTTATTCTTATAGTCTAACACTTTGCGATGTTTTCCTTATGTATTCACTTATTTTATTTAGCACATAGGAATGAAATAATACACACTTTGTTTTTCTCCATCTGATTTATTTCACCCTCAAATATAATACCCTCAAATTCCATACATGTTGTAAGTGGCAGGGTTTAATATTTTTAATAACTGGTAGTATTCCATTATATATATATCAAATCAGATATATATATATGCGCATATGTTGTGGTTTTAAAAACCATTCATCCATCAGTGACTATTTAGATTTTTCCAAATCTTGATCATTGTTGCACATATCTTTCTGAATTAGTATTAAGAAAAAATGACTTTCAAACATATTCAGAACACATTTCATCTCAGTTCACCTAGACTAAGTTTTTCTCACATTACCAATAAAACTAAATTAAACTGTAAGACAAAAGATACTATTTAAGAAAATTAATCAAGCAATCATAACACTAGATGAGAACACCTATGTCTAGAGAGAATTTATTGAAAAGGAGTGAAAGAATCAAAGAAGAAAAAGTAACACTAAAAGCAGCAATGACCTATGAATTCATTCACAAGGAAACACATAGTATAGTATTATAAGAGGGTAGTCCCCATGGAAAAGGGGAGGGTCCAGGTTTTCCTGCCCCACCCAAAGAAAGGTGAGCTGAGGAGACCAGAGAAGAAGCTGGATAAGAGACTGAAGAAGGAAGCAAGCAGAATGGAGAGCCAGGATACCTGGAGGAGGCACTTAGAGCAGAGAGAATATGAAGAAACTGCACTTGCCTCTTGGTCCTATTCTGGCTGGAACAGATGTGGGTGAGAGACCCATGGGGAGTTTAACAATGGCAATGTTTATCTTGATTTTGATTTTGTTCTTTTCTTCCTGGACTTCTCTGGCTGTTTCTGATGTTCTTCTATGGGTCCCCAAAGGAAGATGGTTTAGACTTGAAGCAGGCTTTTGGGCCTTGTTTTGGGCCAACTGTGTTTGGCTGGGCATTTACCCACAAGGAGATAGGTAACTTTGGGTGCTTGATTTGGAAACTGTAGTCTTTGTCCTTAATGTATTGCATGCTAATTGTATTAAAGTTCCTTTCTATTAAAGGTCTTAAGTGTTTTGTCTTAATGTGACAGAAGACACAACCTATTTAGCTGGCAGGTTTGGGTGTTTAGGGTGCTCTTTTCCCTGTTCTGTAACAGATTTGGCAACTCTGGTGGCATGGAGCCATTCATGGTTAATGGCTTATAGGGAAAAATGGCTTTTCCATGGCACTGGCTACCATCAGCGCAACTGTGGGATTTGGTTTTCCTACTGTTTGTTTCATATGTGTAGATTTGCTGTTGAAAACCTGACTTGGGCCTTGTGGAAACCCTATGCGTGTGTCTGTGTGTGTGTGCAATTTGATTGTAGTCACTTGCTAAGAAGTTTGATTTTTGTGGAAATTGTTCTGTGTAGCACTTTTACTCAAAACATGGTAGTATGTGTGACCATGTAGCCAGATCAAATATGGTATCTGAGGCCACTTTGTGGGCTTCTCTGAAACTCAGAAGTTTCTGTTCTTTTGGTAGCTAAGATTTTTGCTTTTTACTTGTGGCATCTTTTGTTAGCTAAAGTTGCTGGGACTTTGGACTTTTGTTTGTGATCTCTGCTGTCTGACAGGTCTGATTAGAATTTCTGAAGGCAATAATGGTCTTCCTGTGATATGTGACTGTGACTTTGGTTTTGATTTTGATTACTTCCTGACCTCTGCCTGAGGGGTTTTGCAAACCAGCAATGGAGCAATGTTGGTTTAAATTAGCAAATGTGTTCCTGGGTGCTGAAGAAAAAGAAACCTTGAGCAGTAACAAGTAATTGCTGGTAGGTAGCCTTAATGGAATCTTGGAGACAATTTAGGTGCCTTGTCTGGATCAGAAAAATTAAAGAGATTTGGTCGGAGTCTGAAAGTATTTGCTGCTGTGAATTTTGTCTACACAATTTATTTTGGGCAAGTTTGCTATTTAAATTATGGATTTGTTTGATTACTGGTATAAGACAAGATTTTAAGATTCTGCTTCCTACTGAGGAAGGTCTATTGTGGAAAGCATGCTTTCTATGGTATGTGGTGTAACTACCAGGCTTTGTGATGCTTGTGCTGTTGCTGTTCCTGCCTAGTGTGGAGGAGGTGATCCCTATTTTGATGTGATACTGCTCCTTCAGTTTCTGTTCCAGGAAACCCAAGGATTGCATGCTTGTTGGATAACAGGAGATGACTCCTTTTGTTTGAGAGTTAATTGTTGATTTTGTTCTTTCAGCTGCTGTACAGGGTGCCCCAGGATTGACTTCTAATGGAAGATTTTTTTGTTGTTGTTTTCTATTCTTTTAAGATTTATTTATTTATGCATACATGCACTGGGGTAGAGGTCAAAGGTTCAGGGAGTAAGAGGATTCACCAGAGATAGAGTGAGGAACAGAACAGTCCGATCAACTGAAATACACTGCTGAGGGTAGTAGTGAGTTAGAAAAGGGAGATCTGCCTCACCATGTCTGTCAACTCCCTGGCTGGGGATTGAACTCATGCTTCAGTGGCTGAGATAGCTTTATAGTGCTGTGACTTAACCCCTTGCACCACTAGGAAGGCCCCTTAATGGAAGTCTTAAACATTCAAAACCCTAAAGTAATAAGCAAGGCCTTGTAACTCCTTTGTAATTGGTCTAACTGAACTTTTCCTGTTTCCAAAGTTTTAGGTTTGTAGGAAGACAGCTGGAACCTGTGACTTTCTGCCAGTAAAATGCCACATTTTTTTTTGTTTGATATTTTTTCTGAGTCTATGAAGTAAGAATGCAATTATAAAATATTCCAGTTGGCAAACATAAGAAAACTGCCTATATGCTATATATGTCTTTATGGGCCTCATTGTCTTTGGTGTTGTTTCTGGAGTCAGTGGGTTTTGAGAGTGGGGTCCCTGAGATGCCATATTTGGAGTCAGTGGTTTTGGAGTGCAGGGTTCTTGGGTTCACTCTGGAAAAGGTTTCACCAGAGCTCCTGGTTCAGCAGTGAAAGGTTTCGGTGCAGTTGGACAAGAGAGCAAGGGAGAGAGAGAGAGAGAGAGAGAGAGAGAGAGAGAGAGAGAGAGAGAGAGAGAGAGAGAGAGAGAGAGAGCCAGGCCATGTNAGAGAGAGAGGGAGAGAGAGAGAGAGAGAGAGAGAGAGAGAGAGAGAGAGAGAGAGAGAGAGAGAGAGAGAGAGAAAGAGCCAGGCCATGTTTCTGACCAGCAGGAACTTTTATTGTGCTCCTAGGTGAGGTTCTCTGATCTCTAGAGTGGGGGTTGGGGAAGTAGCACCCAGGTTACCAGTTGCGGGGTTTTTATAGGTGGGTACTTTCAAGTGGAAAATTTTGAAGTTCCTTCTGGTGGGAAGGTTGTGGTGGGAAGAAGTTGTTTATTGGTGGTGATCCATATCGAAGCCTCCCGGATTGTGATCAGGTCCCCCAGCATTCCCGGGCCTCATTCCACTGGGATTGAGTTACGTGAGTCACATGTCATCCTGTTCCACATCGAGAGTGACTTGCTGTCGCCATCTTATATTGGTTACTGCTGGCTTCTCGGAACTGCTGCCCTGGGGCCTGGGTGAGGGTTTTGGGTGACGGGCCTGTGTGACCTTTCAAGTAGCATGTGGCGAGTTTTTCCATGAGACAGATGTTAGTTATATATAAAGAGCAGGTTTATTAGGGAAAGAGACGGAAGAAAAAAGGATACTTGCATAGACACAAGTGTGCAGGAAGAGCTGCCTCGAAAGGGACATGTTTGCTGAGAGAGGCCTGCATGGTTGCAGGTGGCAGCATTGAGAAGACCTGCCTCTGCTGAGGGAGGTCAATGAAGAGAGGCCCCGGCATGGTACCGGTCACAGGTAGGAAGCCTGCTGCCCTGCAGAGGAGAGAGTTGTTAAAAAGTGATGGAGGATAAGAATAGAGAAATTGGAAAGAAACTGGATTAAGAATAGAGAAACTGGAAACCAGAAACCTGGCTCACACACAAGGAGCTGGGAGTAGAAGGGATTAGCATAGCCACCTATCCAGCCATAGATATCAAGATCCTTAGGCTCCAATGTCTACATCACAAAGTAAAAGATCCAAGCAGGTATTACATTGCTGTAGCAGGGTCTGGAGCCCAGACCTGAAGGTAAAGATATGGAGATTGAGCCCTTGGTAGAATCTCCACAGCTCATTGTAGAATCTCCAGTTCCTTTCAAATTCTACATAGTTTATTCAAAGTCAACAAGCAAGCCACTCCATGAAGGAGTGAGCACCTCCCAAAGAGAAGAGTTTATCTGTGCAGTCTCTGCACTGGCTCGGGGCAGCCATCCTGCTGCCCACCTGTGACCATGCAGGTGCTTCTCTTCAACTCTTTCCTCTGAGGGGCAGCAGCCTTCCTGCCTGCCTGTGATCTGTACCATGCCGGGACTTCTCTTCACTGACCTCCCTCAGTGAAGTCAGCTCTTCGATGCCTCCGGCTTGCAACCATGCTGGCCTCTCAGCAAACCTGTCCCTTCAGGGGCAGTTCTTCCTGCCAGCTTGTGTCTATGCAAATGTCCTTTATTCTTCCGTCCCTTTCCTTAATAAACCTCCTCTCTAAAAATAACTAACATCTCTGCTTCATGGAGAAACTTGCCTGGAAAGCACACTGTGTGCTGCTGAACAGGGAACTCTGATGAAAACTTTCCCAGAGTGAACCCAAGAAACCTGCTCTCCAAATCAACTGATTCCAAAAAAAAAAAACATCAAAAAGCACCTGCATAGGCACAGGTGGCCACCCTTTGCCACTGCAGAGTCTGCACTGATGTAGTGTTCATCTCTTTGGGAGAGGCTCATTCCTTCATGGAGTGAATTATTAGTTGTTGACTTTGAATAAACTATATAGAATTTGAAAGGGCCAAATTTCTGCAATGATCCTCAATCTGTTATAGAGCAGGAAAAGGGGCACTCCAGAACTTCTAAATCTGCTTTTATTTTAAATGTTTTTTTCTATCCGCGGCATTAAGACAAACATATAAGACCTTTAATGGAAAGGAACTGTAATACAATTAGGGAACAATACAGAAAAGACAAATAATATAGTTACTAAGTCAAGCATCCAAAGTTACCCATCTCCTTAAGGGTAAAAGTCCATAGGATTGGCCCAAAGCAAGGCCCAAAAACCTGGCACACATCTAAAGGACCTTTCAGTAGAGACCCATAGAAAAGGGTCAGAAAGAGTTAGGCAAATCCGGGAGGAAAAGAGCAAAATCAAAATCAAGAAACTGCTATTATTAAGCTTCCCACAGGCCTCTCAACCATATCTGTTCTAACCAGTCTAAGACCAAAAAGCAAGCACAGTTTCTTCATATGCCCCTCTGCTCCACGTGCCTCCTCCACATCTCCTTGCTGCTCTCCATCCTGCTTTGTTCCTCCCTTCCTTCTGTCTTCTCCTATCTTCTGTTCCCAGTCTCCTCTCCAGCATCTTCTTATCCCTGCTCACCTCCACTCTACTTAGGGCAGTACTGGGATCCTGGAACTTCCCCTTTTCCTGGGGACCACCCTGCTACAAATCTCCATATCTTTTCTTCAAGTCTGAGTTCCTGACACCCCTACAGCAATCTGTACCTGCTTGGTTCTTTCTTGTGCTTTGTGATCTATAGTTGGGTTAATGGCTGTTAATCCCTTCCACACCAACCTCCAACTCTTGGCATGTATGAGCCAGGTTTCTAATCTTAGGGCACCTCCTTTAGATTTTCTATTCTTTTTCTCCATCATCTTGACATCTAGATGCTGTAAAATTAGTATAGATGGAGCCTGTATACATTTTGAACTAAGAAATGGAATGGAACTGGTGCAAGTGTTTCAAGGAATATGATCTGGGATAATATTGGGTTAATAGTAATTAATTTGTAGTCTAATGAGTTTGTTTTAATGTAAGTTCTTAATAAGGTTCTATTGGTATAATTTTATCTCTTGTCTGGGTTATTGATGTTGGGAAGATAGTGACTTTTAAGTATCAGGAATAATAAGAGTTTGAAAAATTTAAGGTTTGGGGGTGAACCCTCCAGTTATGAGGTAAAATCTGAAGGTTATGGTTTGACTGTCAACATTATACTACTGAACTGAGATGGAGCTTTCATAGAGATTGAATATTTTTTCTTACTGCTGTTTTATAATATTTATAGCAAAGTTTTACAGAAACCTGAATTGTAGTAAAAATTTGGTAGTCTCATCATTTGGTTGATTGGAGGAAATTTTGTGTAACCTCAGCTGAGTGGCTGAGACTGCATAAAATTTATCTCTTTCCTAATGGGAAAGACATTAGATGTGTTTGACTTATTTGGTGTTTACCTGCTAAATAAACCTAAAAGGGAAGCATTATCACTTGGGGAAAAAGATAAAACTTTAGTATGTACAGAAGTGTTAACACTGGTTTTCTGAAACTTGTATAAATCCTTTCAGTACTGGATAGGTATGTAAATTGTCAGTTTTGATTATTGACATGCAATATTGTGTACCTTAGTGGTTTGATATTCACAGAAACTGTGTCTGGAGAAATTAATGGGGAAAAGCCCTCAAATGATGGAACTTTTAACAGTGAAAATTTCCTATGAAGGACTGAATAGGCTGTTGGAGATAACCCTGATTTTTGAAATGCTTTGTTTGAAATAATACTGGTGACTTTTTTGCATTTGGTTATGAATCAAAGAAAGTTTTCTTGTTTTGATGACCAGAATCAGCAGCAGTGTTTGTTGTTGTTTTTTTTTTTTTGGTAAGCAGAGCTAACAGCTAATTTAGTTTTACATTTTCTCTCCCTTTGATACCAACATAGCATGGGGAAAAAGTGGTAGTAAATTTTACTACTCGTGGCAATGAGTCTATTTTTCCGAATTTCAATAGAGAATTTTGTATGTTTAAGTTTTAGAACTGGGAACATTTCATTGTGTGGCTTCGATTGAAATTCTTCCAGTAAGATTGAATTTGAGCTGAACCAAGAAGAGGAGAACCTGCAGCTTTGTTTGTATGGTTCCAGAGAACTCCAGTGAAGAAGCTTGCTTTGATTGGCAGGACTGGACAACCCATAAAAGGAAAAGTCCTGGGAATCTTAAGAAGAGGAAATCCCAGGTAGAGTCTGCTAAGACTGACCTTGTTCCTGAAGCTGTTACAGGGCAGGGAGAGGAGCACCCAGAACCCCCAAGCCTGCCCTCTCTGAATGGGTTCTGCCATTCGTCGCATTAAGACAAACATATAAGACCTTTAATGGAAAGGAACTTTAATACAACTAGGGTACAATAAAGAAAGAACAAAGAATATAGTTACTAAGTTAAGCATCCAAAGTTACCCATCTCCTT
>JAGFMF010011791.1:7167123-7178293 GCA_019455555.1 Galemys pyrenaicus
CTGTTCCAACCAGTTCAAGACCAAAAAGCAAGCACAGTTTTTTCACATGTCCCTCTGCTCCACGTGCCTCCTCCAGGTCTCCTTGCTGTTCTCCATCTTACTTCCTTCCTTCTCTCTTCTCTGCAGAAATATTATTTTCCTCTTCAGCTCTACCCACTTAGGGCGGAACCAGGATTTTTGGAACTTCCCCTTTTCCTGGGACTACCCTGTTACAAAGCTTGCATCAACTGGATTCAAGAGTTCACTCTGATCCCATATGGAGAATTCCAACAGAGCCAATTAAAATTACTGTTTGATATTCTTCCCTGTGACTTTACGCAAAAATATATGAAAGGACTGAAAGTAGATTGAGTTTGCAAATATTTTGCTGTTCTGTTGGATACAATTGGGATCAAGGTGGAGTAACTTGTTTTTTAAATAAGATGAACCAGTTTTAAGGTTTTTTGTGCAGTAATTTAGATGAAATGTTAGCTATTTTGATTTGACTTATGCCTCCAGATATTTTTTTTATTTTGGCTTGGACCGATGGATATTTTCTAGGAATGGAGGACTTTTGTCACACTGGACAATGCCTGGTGACTGACTGTTGTTTCTCTTCCACACACTAAATCCCTAGAAAAGACTGTCTTCTAAGATGGATCCTGAGATCTGTACCACCATAGTTATGGTGAAATAAAAATTAAAAGGGGAGAATGTAAGAGAGTGGTACCCAGAAAAAGGGGAGGTTACAGGTTTCTTGCCCCACCCAAAGAAAGGTGGGAGCTGAGCAAAGAAAAGAAGAAGCTGGAGAAGAGACTGAAGAAAGAAGAAGGATGGAGAGTCAGGAGACCTGACCTGGATAAAGGAGGTACATGGAGCAGAGACATGGTGCACTTTACTTTTTGGTCTTGGACTAGTTGAAACAGATGTGGATGAGAGACCCTCTGTTTCTGACTCTTTTCTATGGGTCCCCATCAGAAGATGTTTTGGGTCAACATTGTTTGCCTGAACATGAGTAAATAAATACCCATGAGATGGTGGGTAACTTTGGGTGCTAGATCTGGAAAATATAGTCGTTGTATTTTCTGTATTGCACACTGATTGTAATAAAGTTTCTTTCCATTAAAGATCTTTTATGTTTTGTTTTGATGTGATAGATGACAAAACCTATTTAGAGTAAGCAGATTTGGAGATCTGGGGTTCTCCTTTCCCTGTCCTGTAACAGTATTGTTTTACAAATATATCAAATAGTAAAAATGAAGACATTTTGCAGAATTCTCTGTTCATTTATATTAAATTATTTTAAAATATATTGACTTTATAACATAGCAGCCATTTTAATAACTTTCTTAATTCTGAACAGAATATTTTTATTATCTTCTGTTAGTAGGATATGACAAAATCAAAATACTCATAGATAGATATTTTGGATTAATGAGCGTGTTCTGATTCTGTGTTTACACACACAAAATTTACCATGGAATATTTAACTTTATGCCAATGTAAGAAATATAACTAAACAAAGAAATTGATTTAATAAATTACATTGTATGTTGTATACTACATTTTCACACTGATCAATAAAGCTAGTTACTCAGTGTAATTGTTAGCTCTTTTTTCTTTTTTTCTAAGTTAAAATTTATTGCAATTCTGAAAGTTTATGCAATTGATATTAATTAGACATACTAGAGTTGAATATATACTTTAAGAAGACACTGAAAAAAATGCTTAGGTAAATTGCATTATCATATCACCAGTTTCCCTACACTAACTCCAAGAACTAATCAAGTCAATAAAATTCATCTATTAACTCAGTTGATTAGAATACATATCATAATTAATTAAATTTATTTTATCTAGTTTGTCAAATGTATATTAGAGTAATACTTGTGAACTGGAATGCCATAAGCATATTCTCAGTGTCAAATAAGTAGAATTTGTGGACAGAACCACATTCCTGTTTTTTGACTGAGGTCTCATTCAAAGAGAAATTGATTTGGCTTAAGCATTTAAGTCTTTAAATTTTGATTCTATTTACTTCAAAGAGGGAGCTACCAAATACTTCAAAGTACCACCTGACACCAGTAAGAATGGCACATATTAAAATTTAGCAGCTACACACATTGGCGAGGATGTGGGAATAAAAGGAACCCTCTTACACTGCTGATGGGAATGTAAACTAGTCCAACCTCTATGAAAGCTATATGTAGGTTCCTCAGTCTACTAAAAATGGAGCTACCATATCACCCACCAATCCTGCTCCTAGGGATTTACCCAAAAGACACAGAAACATTAATTCAAAAGAACACATGCACCCCTATGTTTATCACAGTATTATTTATAATAGGTAAGACTTAGAATTAACCCAAATGCCCAAAAGCAGATGACTGGATCAAGAAAATGTGGTATAAATATGCACAATGGAATATTTTTCAGCAATCAAAAAAGATAAACTAGAGCCACAGGCAGAAACATGAATGGAGCTTGGAAAGATTATGCTCAGTGAAATAAGTCAGAAGGAAAAAGAAAAATATTGGATGGTCTCACTTATAGGAGTATTATAGGAGATTTAGGGAAAAAATAATAAAGCAACAAAACAAAATAAACACAACTATAAAACATACCTGCAGGAAAGAGGGAGGGACTGGGATCAAGGCAGGTATAAGAGCACAAGGGACTATGGTGATGGTGCATGGGTAAATTGGTGATGGAAATTCCATGGGGACTACATCTAGAAAAGAACACAAACACTGTAGGACAAATAAATTTTTTTTTAAAAAAAGAAGTGTGTGCATTGATTTGTAATTTTAGTTTTAAGGTTTCCTAGGTTTACCTGAATATAGGTTGAATATTTTTTTAATAGACCAAGATCTTGATATTGACATGATTTCATGCACTTTATTTACATTAAAATGTTCAACCAAAATTTAAAAGTACTTTTTCAAAAACTAATTTTCATTTTCTGTATATGTGACCATTAAAGCATTTTAAAATTAAGAATATAAACTTATAAAATGAAATTAAGTTTTGACAATGAGAAGAGTTGACAAAATGAGAGTAC
The DNA here is from genome assembly GCA_019455555.1 of Galemys pyrenaicus. NCBI lineage: Eukaryota > Metazoa > Chordata > Mammalia > Eulipotyphla > Talpidae > Galemys > Galemys pyrenaicus. The sequence goes on from JAGFMF010011791.1 coordinate 7,170,164, forward strand.
TCTAGGAGGTACTAAATAATGAAAGAAGATTTTCTTGTAACTTTATTTTATTGAAATAGTCACTAAATTATTGTCAAAATTATTTGACAGTTTTCCAAAAAGCAGGACATTGTACATGAACTAGTGGTTAGAATTCAGTTTGGCTTATTTTATAAACTTTAGTGATTTTACCAAAGCAGAATCTTACTCTTTTTCACATTGCCATGGGAATAAGACACAAATAGGGAATATCTAATCACAGAGAATACTGTCACATTGAGTAGTTATGTCCTGAAACTTAGCACATATTTGTTTCAGAGAAATCCTCAGGGACCTTCTCAGTAACAACAGGAATAAACAACTGCTTGAAAACTGAAGACACAAGTGTTTGCTATTTTCATTATGAAATATCTGCTGAACTTGTGCCACATTCATTAAAAAGGATCTGTAATGATGGTTTATAAATGTTGCAGGTTTTCTTTTATTCTTTAAAGATAGAAATAATACATTTTGAAATGAATGACAGAATTCTTTCAGTCTCAATATAAAAGAATGCCTAGATATGTCAACAGAATAAAGGAGTTTCTTATGTTGTTTTTCTTCTCTCTCCCCCTTTTCCTATGCTTTTTTCCTGTTAAATATGTTCAGTAACTAATAAATAGGGTTCCTAGGTAGAGGACATATGGAAAAGGTGCTAAATCAGAATTTCTATAGCAACCTTGGAAACCGATATATTTCATTTAGAATAATGGGGTGTGGAGACAAGCTATTTACCTACCTTTTAGAATCTATGGGGTGGATGAAAAATTGAATTTTAGGAGAAAACAAACGAAGTTTGGTTGAATTGAGACCCAGACATGGCATTGGCAACATCCCTACAAATGCTCATCACTTGTTACTAGAAATGCCATTATAGGAACTGATCAGCCTTTCTGAATACCACTTCTCAGAATGTTCTTTAACCAGTTCTGCAACTTTATATGAATCTCTCAAATTGCAAATATACCCTAATATTTTGAGGGAGAAAAGGAGCATGTATAGCGTTTTTCAGTCTCTGGAAAGAAAAATACTTCCTACCTGGCTCTAGAAGTCTTTTATTTATGCTTTTCAAAATTCTTGTTTATTTTTTTTAATATCAGACACATATTAAAAGGTTTTGGAACAATAAACACAACCAAAATATGTGAAAAACATAATTTAGAAAATGTGAATCTGTAGTTGAAAGACTAGACATAATGTATGCACTAACTTTTACACTAACTCCCTCACTTTTATTAAATAGACACAAATTTTTTTAAAAGGAAACAATACAGAAAGTGATACAGTGGATGAATACATACCAACATCTGAAAGCCATCATCTACTTCTAAAATGCCACATTACAAACCAAGGTTACCTTAATAAATTAGCACTGCCACAGTCAAAAGTAACTTGCTTACACTATCAATATAAACTAGGTAGCTAATCAGTATAGAACAAAATGACTTATGAAGCACAGTGTGTAAACAATCTTAGCATTTTGTTCCATCTATTTATTTATCCATTTGCCACATATTTTTACCCATTTTTCAATTGATAGACATTTGTTATTTTTTTTTTCAGTTTTTGGCTATTATGAATAAGAATTGTAAATATTCATAAGTAGGTATTTGTATGGGTACACAGTTTTGTTTCTTTTAGGTAGATACATAGGGATAGATTATTGGGTCATAATGTTAAATAGTTGCTTACAATAGTACCACCTATTTTCCAGAGGATCCTAAATGTTTAGTATCCCCATCCATAATGTGTGAGAGTCAGTTTTTCTAGTCTACACCTTAATCATGCTTGTTATTGGCAGGTTTGTTGTTATTTTTAATTTTAGCTTTCAAATGCATATGTCAAGGCATCTGACTGTGGTTTCTATTTGCATTTCTCTAATGCAGAAAGATTTTCTGAATTTATGCAAGTGCTTATTGGACACTTGTCCATTTTTATACAACATTTGTTCAAGGTTTCAAATTTTCACTTTATTTTTTGAATTTATTTTTGCTTTCATTCTATTTTTCTTTTTTTTAAGATTAAGAAGAACTGGGGTATAGGCCAGAGACACAGGGATCAGAGAATTCACCAGAGACAGAGGGGGGAACAGAACAAGCAGATCTACTGAAATACACTGCTGAGGGGAGCAGTGGGTGAGACAGGAGAGATCTACTGTGACATTTGGGTTAGCTCCCTGGCTAGGAATTGAACTCATGCTGCAGTGGCTGGAAGTAGGTTTATAGGGCTGAGACTTTTACCCTTGTGCCACCAGGGTGACTAGCTTTCCTTCTTTTTAATTTCTTCCAGTACCTGTCTTGTATTTTTACTTTATTAAAAATGTCTTTTGAAGATTGTTAGTTTTTATTTTTATGAAATCCAACTTGTTATTTTTTAAAATAAAGTCACACCTGCTCTTGGCCATGTTAGCTATATTAATATTTGCATGTTATTGCTATAAAAATATATTGCTCCCTCCAGAAATATTAAATTTTTATACTTATGACATTTTTATATTTAATATTTGCTTTTAATGAGAGGCAAGACTCAATGTTTATTATTTTTCATATGAATTCTAGTTATACAAGAACTATCAGTTGATTTAAAATTGTTATCTTTGTCAAATTTTAATTTACTATAAGTATGTGTAAATCTCTCTCTTGAACCCTTTTTCATAAGTTTGTAAATAAATGAGTTGTATTGTTTTCATTTACCTATCTATTGTTTTAAAATACTTCCACAATTTGAACTTCAGCGATCATAGGCTTATCAATATTTCCATGTATTACTCTTCCTGACCCAGTTTGTTCTCAGATCCTTTTCTCTTTGCTAATGTCTATGTATTTCTCATAATCTGTTTGCTGTTTTTTCATTTGTTTTGTTTCTTTTTCCTTAATCTTATATGTCTACCTTCATATTTTATCTATCTATCTATCTATCTATCTATCTATCTATCTATCTATCATCTATCTATCTATCTACCTATCTATCTATCTATCTATCTATCTATCTATCTATCTATCTATCTATCTATCTATCTATCTATATTTGACCTCAATTGTAATCCCCATGTATTCCCCATCACTATGTCACCAGTGCACCATCACCTCAGTCCCCCGTGCTCCCCTCTGCCCTCAACCTTCCCCCCTTCCCCATCCCCCCTCCCTCCATCATTTGCATAGGTTACATCACAACTGCTGACAGATCTTGCTTTCTTCAGCCACCAAACAATTGATTTCTTTACTTGCTTTATCTACCTTCAGTCTTCTTGTTTCCCTCTGGCAGTTACCATGTGGCCATCTTTGTCCTTAGTGTTTTTACTAAGTCAAACATGAACATTATATTCATTTGAAAAAAGGAGAAGAATTTTGCAAATAGAATCAGAAAAAAAAGAGAAGAAGTAACAACATATATTTCAGAAAGACAGATCATAAGAGATTACTGAGCACTTAAATGCCAACAAATTAAATGATGTAAATGAAATAGAGAAACTTTTAATAATCTTTATCTATTATTAGAATAAGAACCAGAAAGAAATAGAAAACTTGAACAGACCAATCACAAACAAGGAATCTGAAGTGATTTTTTTTTAATGTCTTAGAGCTTCTTCAAAAACCTGTAAATAGTACAATACATTTGTAAAAATAAAATGTCAAGTAAAAAAAAAGCAGACAAAAATTTAATTTATTTGACTTGTAAGATTCATTTATACCTATAGAATTATCCATATTGGTGAAACATTAAATTCAAGGATTATAATGTTTATATTTATCACAAATCTGGAAGGCTTCAGTAAATATAATTGGGGGAAAATTACAAAATCATTATAGTTTTAACATAAAGGTATAGCCTATACAAACAGGAAGAACATGAAAATACTGGAATAGATATGTAAAGACAATTACTGAGTTAGGTCATATTTATGAGAATCATTCTGATTCTAAACTTGGCAGATAGCAAGGAAACAAAATAACTTGTTCTTTCTCTCATAAGTATCAATCTTTGAGGTGAAAGTCATTAAATATAAAATAAGCATACTTATTATAAATAAGGACAAGTAAAGAGAAATAAAATGTTAATATAAAAACTAAGTATTTTATGCAGCATGTTGGAGGAGGGAAGTAAAAGTGTATGAGAAATCAGAGGGTACTAGCCACCCTCTGATTTCCTATTCTTGAAATTGTAATGTACATTCTGCCTATACTTCCAATCCTGAGAGCTGCTTCAAGGACACAACCCTGAGAGAGTGATGTGTTATAAAATCTATCTGGACTTACACATGACTGAACCATATTCTTCTGGCAGGTTCAGAGGTCTACTAACCTTGCAGCCATCCAAGCTGAGCCTCTAAGTTCCTCGCTTACTATAACTGCCACCTACTAATGTGGAGTGGTCTTTCTCTTCCTTAGACCTCTCTTTGCCCTCCATGTAAAGTCACCAACCTATAAGAAGCCATATGAAAGTGTGCTTATATTTGGTACTAACTTCAGAAAATCAAAACCATAAATATATAAAACCTAGATGTCCATTAAGGAGAGTATGGTGGTATATAGTGTATAGCTCCATTACTGAAAAAAATGACAATTGAAAATAACTATTTCAATCAACATTTATTGACCAAGGTATTTTCTCCATGGGCAGGAAAGATGAAAGATGTATGTAGTAGGATTTTGACTTTGTAAAAGTAAATGACAAAGAATACACATAGAAAATAGATGAGGGGGGATACAGGAAAGAAAATAGAAACAGATTAAAGATGCAGAAAAAGTCCTAATGATTGATCACTCCCTCTTTCCAGTGTCTCTCTAATGTCATACTGAAGGTTTTTGGCTTGGGTTCTTGGGTTCTATATTTTCATAATAAACCACATTTTTCAGTTTAGCTTACTTTAAACTGGTTTCTCTTACATTTAAATAAAGGAGTCAAATTATGTACCTCTTCAAAAAAATTTTTTTAAGATTTTTATTTATGTTTACATGTGCTGAGTACAGGCCAGATGTGCAAGGGGTGAGAGGATTCACCAGAGATGGAGTGGGGAGCAGAACAGGCGATTGACTGAAATACACTGCTGAGGGGAACAGTGGGCAAGGCAGGAGAGGTCTGCTGTGCCCTGTTGGTCACCTCCCTGGCTGGGGATCAAACTTGCACTAAAGTAGCTGTGGTAGCCACAGCCCTTGTGCCACCAGGGAGGCCTTCAAAATTTTTTTATGAGAAAAATGTGTAATTAGATGAAATGTTATTAGTAAATGATGTGTCACAGAGAAACAACTTGTACAATTATTATCAAGTCTATCTATCACTGTTCTTGCCAGTGACTGAATCTAGCTCAGGGAAACTGACTTCTTGCTGGCTCTTATCCCAAATCTGTGACACAGGCCCTACTTATAAGCTTCTCTCATTTTCCCATTTTTGAAAAACCACCAGAACTGTTACTCTCTCTGCTGGAGATCTTGGCCTTTCCCTTCTCTATAAAGTATAGCTGTATTAAGTAAATTCTAGCACCCTGTAGCCTCACTATTTTTTCTGAGACACTTGTGATTCATGCAACTCTACTGATCATTCAGCATCTGACCAAGGTGCGAAACAAACCTAAAAACATGTTAAATCTTAAATTCAAGCCCAATGGACCTTAAATGAACATACTTTAATATGCACATATAATAGCTGAAGACATGAGCAAGATATAGATTCTTGTCCAGTAGTTCTGGGGTGGGATTTGGATTTCTGCATACCTAGCAAGTGCCCAAGTGTTGCTATGCTATAAGGAGCTTTACAACTAACATGCAATTTTGCTAGTTACCAGTACTATTGAATAACATTCTTAATCTTTCACTGGTTATTATGATAATTTAAAACCTATGCATTGCTCTAAATCCACAATCACTCATTTGCAAAGGATTTTTTGAGTACCTATTAAGAACCAGACAGTGGGAACTCTTTGTTGGCGCAAGGGGTTAAGCACTGCATTATGAATCATCTGCAGCCACTGCAGCACAAGTTCGATCCCTAGCCAGGGAGTGACCCACATGGCACAGCGGATCTTTCCTGCCTCGCCCCCTATTCTCCTCAGCAGTGTATTTCAGCCAATTTGCCTGTTCTCCTCTCACCCACGACCACACACATCTCTGGTCTGTACCCCAGTTCTTGTATGCATAAATGAATAAAATCTTTTAAAAAAGAAAAGAACCAGACAGTGGTCTAGATGTTAAGGGTACAGTGGTGTAAAGCATTCTCAACTTGATATTACTTCATTTCATTTACTTTCTAACTTCTACTTTTATTTGTGCCAAATACAAATTAATTATAGATGATTATTTTCATAATTAAGGAGATTGGAAATATTCCAATTTGAAAAAGTGACTGAAAAATATATACATATATAATGTTAGTAGTTTTAATTAAATACCTCTTACTCTAAAATGATGTTATCAAAGACTAACATAAGAATATGACTCCTAAATAGTAAAGTGTGCATACATATTTTCTAGGTTTATTCATATCTTCATAGTTATTTTAATTATCATGCTTTATATGAACACTAGAATATTTCAATTATGAAGTTAAAGATTAAGTCCATATTTTAATGATTAACTGCCTCAAAAATTTGGTAAAAAGAAAAAGAAAGTAAATGGATTTTGTATTCTAGAAATGAATGCTTCAATGTATATTATGCCAATATAATTTATTGACCCAATAAAATGATATGAGTTGACAAACATCATTCTTGAATGAGTTAGGTTTACAGGGAGTTTACTATAACCAGAATTATGCACAAAGTACTTGGAAATATTTATTGTTACTGTTATTTTGCTATCTATGATATTTTTATTCATCATTCCATGGTGAATATTGACTTAACATTTAGGTAACCAGACATTTGTTATCTATGTTTGATAATCATCTTCCTGGAGAATAAAGTAATCATTAAAATGGAACCTGAGGGCTAAGAAACAATAACACACAATGTAATGAAATTAATCTTGTGAAATAATTTGAAAGACAATGGCCTTTCATTAATTGAAGCAAGATTGTAATAGACTCATTTGTGTGATTTTCAGAAAAACCCTCTAAAGTTATAATGAGTAACTTCAAATTCCCTTTAGTTTTTCCTCTTTAAATCCTAGCTATTATGTCAGTATTTTCAATTTTGTAAACTTGAACCTTCACTCAAAGACAGATACCACTTCTTTGTGCCTTTAGCATATTCTTTTCCTCTTAGATAAGCCTCACAAAAGAATTTTCAAAAATCTTAAAAAGCACCATGTGAAGACAATATAACCTTCAGGACTGTCTGTGGACAATGCATTTACATAGGTGAGTTAGGTCATATTGGCTGTGTTTCCTCTTATTTTAATAACATCGATCTTAAAAGGCATTCTCAGCTACAGGTAGCTCTTCTTGTCATGTAGAAGCAAAATTTTAATGGTGTGTCTAAAGAGTTTTCTTTTAATTGTGACAAATGCTAACTCACATAAAGATATTTAATAGAGAAATATGACATCTCATTTTAAAATCATTTTTATAAAGATTTATTTTTATTTGTTTTTGCATACAAGAACTGCCATGTAAGCCAGAGGTAGAGGGGTGAGAGGATTCACCAGAGACAGAGTGGGAAGCAGAATATTCAGATGTACTGAAATACATTGCTGAGGGGAGCAGCTGGGGAGGCAGGAGAGATTTGCTGTGCCCTATGGGTCACCTCCCTGTCTGGGGATTGAACTCATGCTGCAGAGGCTTGCCATAGCTTGATAGTGCTAAGACTTTAACCCCTGCAACACTAGGAAGGGCCCTCATTTTAAAATCTATTAATCCACTGGAAATCAAGACTCAGGAAGTATATCAACTTGTTTACATCTAATACTAGAATTGTTGACATTCCTTTTCCAATGTGAACTAAAACTACAGGAAAAAAAATACCTTTGAATTCAGATGAAGTGAAAATAAATCCAAGGAAATAAATGCACTAAAGACATGTAGAAAATATGGGCCTCCCTGGTGGCGCAGTGGGTTAGGCAACGCACTATGAAGCAAACCGCAGCATGAGTTCGATCCCTGCTGCTGGCCAGGGAGGGGACCCACATGGCGCAGCAGACCTCTCCTGCTGTGCCCGCTGCTCCCCTCAGCAGTGTACTT
>JAGFMF010011791.1:7183338-7243714 GCA_019455555.1 Galemys pyrenaicus
AAATATAACTAATAAAAAAAAAAAAAAAGAAGAAAAAAAAATATAAAAAAAAAAAAAACAAAAAAAGATAAATGCTCTTTTTTCTCAATAAGTCAATTAACTTCTTAAGATATTTTTCTTCAAAAAATTTAAAAACCGACCTATGGAAGTTTATTTTATATTACAATTTTTCACTTAAATTTTCAAGACTGGGTTAACCTTTGAACACTTTTTAAGTTTAGAACTAGTGAAAAAATGTCTTCTCTTTGAATCTTTTGATAGAGAAATCTTCAAATACTGTATGGGTTTATAGGTCATAACAAATATAGCTACAGACTTCTTAAATTATCCTGGGAGAGCTCAACTTTGAGTTGAGTTTTACACATCATGAGAGAATTTAAAAGCATTCTTTATTTTTTAAGATTTATTTATTTAAGCATCAAGAACTGGGGTATAGGCCAGAGGTATGTGTGGGGGTGGTGGTGAAAGAATTTACCAGAGAAGGAGTGGGTAATGGAACAGGCAGATTGACTGAAGTGCACTGCTAAGGGGAGCACTTTGTGAGGCAGGAGAGGTTTGCTGCACCACGTGGGTCTCCTCTCTACCCAGGAATTGAACTCCGTGTTACATTGTCTGTGGTTGCTTCATAGTGTGGTGCTTAACCCCTTACACCACTAGGGAGGCCCCTTAAAAGCATTCTTAATCTGTTCATATGAATGCTTTTCTGTCACAGTTTTAATTTCTTCTGTTTATATTGAACATACTGAGCTTATTCATTACTAAAACAGATTAAATTTAGGTTGTCAGTTTTAATTATATCATTTTATACTTGTTAACTATGATGATCTTTCTGTGAATTTAACCATTACATAATGAATTTGTTTCATATTTATTAAATGAATATTATGATTTGGTTTACTACATTTAACATGATAATTTAGAAATTATTTTTGTGGATTTTTTATTGCTTTGTTCTTAAAATATTCGGAATTTGCATGTTACAAATTGAAATATGAATTATGTTCATTTAATTTCACACATGTATACACAACTGTTTTCCTGTGAATGCATCCAAAACTTAAGGTTGAAAATATACATATAAATTACCAAATACACATTGAGAAGTTGTGAACCTGTCTTAATGTATAAATCTGAGAGACAGAAAAACATTAGCTAGCACAAATACAAGTTAAAATGTATTATTGTAATTCATATAAACATTTCTATCATTATATTTGTTTCTATTTTTTAGTTTAAAATGAATTGACAATTTCATACATGTATTTTATAAAACAGGTAAATGTGTTTTATTTAGAAAATTGCTAGAATCTTTTGTTATCATCATTCTGTTAATTTACTGACAATCTTACCTAAATACTGAATAAATAAGGCAACTAAAACAATATCTACAGGGGATGATATTTAGAGTTCACATTTAACAAATCTTATTACTCAGAGTGGTAAAAAATGTAAGTGTAATGAGCCTAGTAAATTAGGTTGAAAAAAATAGTAAAGGAAACTAATGGATTCTAAGTATATTATAGATCACAACATGTTATTTCCAGACTATTAAACATGACCATGATGAACAATTGTAGGTACTTAAAATCTCCATGATTTTATAAAGCATTAATTAAACATGGGATGTCAGAATAAAATCACTAATCGTGTTTCTCAAAAGAAGGTGTATGATCACCTTTATTGAATCTCCCTGTGAAACTGTTAAAACTGTAAATTCATGTCCATTTTCTGAGGTTTATTGAATTTGAATACTAAATATAGGTGTGTGGAACTCTGGCTATATAAATAATATCTAAAATTATTTCAAGTACCTTTCTGTGAGTCCCTCTGGTTTAAGAAAATGGTCTTCACACCTATTTTGATGGCTAATTTTATGTGTCAAACTTGACTGAGCTGGGTGTTTAGATATGTGATCAAACATTATTCTTGATATTTCTTTGAAGGTCTTTTTGTATGATATTAACATTAATATGAATTTTGAGTAAGTCATCCCACAGTGAGTATGGTTCTCATCCAATAAATTGAAGGCTTGACTAGAAGACTAACCTCTTCAAGCAAGAGAGTAATGTTCTATCAAAATGGTTCTTTCCTGGTTCTCCATTCTATTCAATATACAAAGTTATCTAGTTCCCCTACTACCTATATGTCCTAATGAGAGCTCTAGACCAAGACCTTCTAGAAAATTGGGTCTCAGCCAGGGGTTTCAGCCCAATACCCCACATGTTGGACAATTAGTATGAAATTGCAAAGCATTTATTTATTTTCCCAACTATATTTTTACACCTTTTTTGTGAATTAATTGATAGCATGTTGCAATACTTTTTAAGGTAGGTCAAATATGTTATGTTTAGTTTCACAAAGAGCAATAAATGCATATGTAATACATACATAATTTAAAAATATTTCCACTATTTTTAATGTAGACTTCATTTTTTTGAAATACACAACACAATGTTGATTTATAACACTATATGATTCAGAACTATAGGATCACATCAAATATTTGACACTATACTATACTCACCATGGAGGCAGCCATTTATATAGTTCCATTCTTGGAAACTATTTCAGAAAAGGAGGTAGAAGGCAGCAAGGTGGCATTTTCCCTTTCTTTTTATTCTTCTAAATCCCATGTGGTTTCTAACTCCTCCAAGTATTTCTCTTTGAGTGAGCAGAATGACAAAAACAGAGCCATCTTATCAGAAAGTGTTACTGGGTGGACTTTCAAATAGATACAGTTGCATGTATAGAATGTAAAATGCTGTGTGTTTGGGTTTCCTTCAGTAACAACCATCAGCAACTCTTAAGTTTTTGTGACTACTTCTTCTGTTGGACCACCATAAATCCCTGTATGAATTCCCTTTTATGATAGGATAAAAAATATTTTGCTTCTACATTGACCCATGAAAATATACACTATTGGCTATACTCCATGTATCAGTGAAAATGATCTTGTTTTTTTATCCATATTTTGTTATTTCTATATACCAGTTTTATTTCATTCTGATACTAATCAAACTCTGAAGAACAGGACTCAAACTGGAATTTGTGTCAATAAATTTCCTTTTATTTATCAAAGAGAAGCATATCACTTCTACTTACTAGTTGAAGGAGTCCAATCTTCTCTTCAAAAGCTTCCTCCCCTGTTGGTTTCTTTAAACTTTTATAAGGTACATATGGGAGATCAAGATTATCAAAAGAAATGGTATCATATTCTCTTCATACACCCTTCACAGGGCATTTAACAACTCAAGTTAGACTGTGAAAACGGTGGCATGCATCATACATTTTCCAAAAGACAGGACCTTTGCTAAAGTTATGTTATGACCAACAAATGAAACACAACAAAATTGGTAAATAGTTTTAATGAGCAATACTGAATGCTGGAACAAAATGAAGCATTATTTTTCTAACTAAATGGATAAATAACTTTGAAACCCTGATGTTTCTCAAATTACAATTTAATTATAATATACTGATATAGATTTTTCATATTGTAGTACTCAGAAGATCAATAAAAATTCTCTCTAACATTTTACTTAAAAAGAAAATTATATAAAGAAGGTAACAAATTTGGGATGTGTCAATGGTTTACTAATATATGTAATAAATATTTCAAACTAGGTCTTTATTAGGAAAACTACAAGATTGATGAACAAAATCAAAGAACTCAATAAAAGGACAGATATTCTATTTTCATTGCTAAAAAAAACATTTCATGGAAAATAATGACATTTTCATAGACTTATATATTACATTAACATAGATTTATAAAACTGGTTGTGCCCCATTAGAAGGAGAAAAAAGACACACGTAAAGAGTGCATATATATTCTATATGAAGAATTAAATATGTGGATATCCAAATTTGCCTGAAGTACATTTACCTAGAATTTAATGAATAAAAGGAAAAAAATAATAGCATCCTTGCCTTTTATTTATAACTACACCATTTGTGGCATAGTTGAACTAATGTAAAGTTTTATTGAATAACTTTATACAGGAATTTGCTCCTCTTAAACTAATTTATACTTAAAAACTTAACAGTCAAACAAAACAACTTGGGCAGTTACAAGAAAATGCACATGGATGTGTGATTTTGATTACTCCTGTTCTACCATCTACTGGTAGCTTTTGAGAATGCTGTTCATCTCTTCAAAAATCAATACATTTTTTAAAAAACATGCTAAACCTTTTTTATTGACAAAGGTTATTTCAAAATTTGTTTTCTTCATATATTTATTCATTAAGTCTGAAGTAAATCTCTAAAATTATGGTGTATATGTCCTTTAAATATACTTGCTTTGGCAGTTACACTATGCATTGGAATAGTTAGAGTATTTGAATCTACTTTTAAAAATCATGCATGCAAAATGAATGCCAATTAGTAATTAAAATGAATTGATTTCAAATCAGTTATTTATGAAAATTATTCTATGAATACACATAAATTTATGTGTGAGAGTATGTGTTATTCCAAGAATTATACTTGTTTATTTTGTTTTGTTCTCTCTCAACCATGATTAGTCAATTATGGGGCAAAAGGGAGATCATAATTTGTTAATGGTTGTATTTTTTTGCTTGAGCTGCCATAACTAAACTGACTTGCTGACTCAAGATACAAATTTTATTTTCTCATAGTTCTAAAGATTCAAAATCTTAGATCAAGGTACCAATAGAGTGGTTTCCTGTAGAGACCTCCCTATATGATTCACAGGTGGTTACCTTCTCTCATGTCTTCAACTGATCTTCCCCCTGTGCATGCTGCACATCCCTGACACCTCTTCTTACTGCAAACACATTCTTTTGGTTTAGGGCCACCTCATGGTTTACTTAAATGAACTTGATTGCCTCCTGAAAGATCTTATCTCCAAACACATTGATTTTGAGAACTAGGGATTCCAACCACGAATTTGGAGGGGTGCCGCAATTCAGAACATAATAGTGAAAGTGTGAGTTGACACAACATTTATAAGAACATCTAACAAAATCTTGCAGACTTTTATATCTTTAGCTTGTCATTTACTTCATGGAGTCTATTCTGACAAGGAGTGTGAAACACTGAATGTGACTTTTCTCACCGATAGTTTCCTGATAGCATCTTTAGAACATGAGACTAAGGAAGATTCTCCAAACACTGTCAAGTTAAGGAACCCAAGACAATGCTAATACAAAACAATGCCCTGAGATTAGTAGGGCTATTACCAGTGAGAGGTCCCACAGTCCACTGAGAAGCAATAAAAGTACTGTGAGTACCTTTACTCACAGACAACCATGTGCGATACCTATGCCATTAGGCACACCGAGGCTTTGGCTAAGGAGACAGTTATTGAGGAGATTGTGATAGATTGCATTATTGTAGCCTTCATTCATTAAAAACAAGTTCAAGGAGAGCGATTAGTAAAAGATGAAAAATGTGCTGATATTAATACCCATTATTTGAAAAACAACCTTGGATTATGTATTCATTAAAGTTTTCTAAAGATTTTAAAGGAATAAGAGAAGTATAATGTGATAGAAAAACAATATGCACTATAATGCTAAGTTTAAAAGTTTCTTCCTATAGAATTAACATGTGCAGAACCATGACTAACATGAAATGTGCTGTTTTATTGAATATTTGCCCCCAGGAGTAAGAATATAGGTAAATATCTTCTTAGTACTTATTAATTTTGTTCTGTCTCGATTAAAATAAGCAAAATTTCCTTAAAAATAAATAAACCTAAAATTTAATGTTATATTACCTTTTCTGTGGCTTGAATTGTGTCAACCCAAATTACCTATTGAAGTTTTAACACCACCCGGGACTGTATTGGAGTTAGGATTTTTAAGGAGATGATAAGGTTAAATGAAATCATAAAGGTAGAGCCTTGATCTGCTAGGATAGTGCTTAGAAAGGATGAGGAAGAACCTGCAGTGAGGGCAAAGCACAAGGGAGGCTGTCTGAAAGCCAGGAAGAGTATCTCACCAGAACATGACCACACTGAAGCCTTGATTTTGGACTTTTAGCTTCTAAAACTATGAGAAAACAATTTTCTGTCATTTAAGTTACCCAGTCTGTGGTATTAGGTTATAACAGCCTTGTTGACTAATGAAAATGTATAACTTCATAAATATCTTATAGTTCTTTAGAATACACATGCATAGTATATATTGTATATAATTTAAAATATTAGTATTGGAGGAGGAAATTTATTCATAAGGATATGTAGGTTTTCAAGCTCTTAGGACTTGGAAGAAGTCTAAAAATATCACTAATTGTCTTGCACATTTTTGAAACTTTTCAATGGTAATTTATGGTAATTACAGCTGCTTTATCAGAAGTTGACACAAAAGGTTATGCCTTTGTGACACTGTCACATTGTCAAACCTCTGCATTTTCCTGATGTGGTTTTTGAATTGCTTTGTCTCCTAAACTATGTGACTTCCTTGTGTGAGGCTGATCTTTGCAGTGCTAGACTGGTCCAAATCAGTGGGTCAGTAATAACCCTGTGATAAACCAAATCCCCACCCTGAAAATGGGTTCTCCTTGGAATTATTCTGTCCCTTAGTCCCACATTTATCTCTTATACTGCTTCTTGGCTGATCCCTTTCTCAGTTGTTTCCTTGTTTCTTTCCTTGGTAATTAGATTTTACTTCTAGTCCCTTATAATCCTATATTTGCATTGGCATGATTAATAAGTCTCTTATCTGACTCAATCATAATCTCACTCTACTAAAAATTTGAAGTGTTCTTATTGTCCCTAGGTTATTAATATCATCTATGTGCTTAGACTAAGCCTTCTTCCTATTCAAATACTTGAAATTTAGTTTCTAAAATACAAGTTCAAAATTGCAAAAATTGCTGCTTAGGTTAACACTCTGGGCACATGGTCTTGACCACAATATTAAAAAAGAAAATTAAAACTAAATAAACCTCAGAAAATAACCTATTCAATTAAGAAGTGATTCAACCAATTTACATAAGAAACATATTAGTTATCAATTGCTGCATAAAACAGATTACCAAGAATTTAGTGAGTTACAACAATATAAATTTATTATTTTAAAAGTATGTAGGTAATAAATTTAAATGATTTTCACAGATATAAAATTAGGTGGCATATTTATTCTATTCTATGCTAGAATAGAATTCTATTCTAGAGTTAGAGAGGCTCTAGGGGAGACTTTATTTTTTAGTTTTGCCATTTTGTTGTTCAATTTCCTACAGCAAAATGTCACTGTGTCTTTATGAACATTCATCAATATAAACAAGTTTGCTAAATGACAAACATTATTCTATAATTAGTGTATATAGTCTTTGAAATAGTGAACATATGCTATAAATACATATATATTTACATGTATATTTTTGTCAGTTGTTATAATTATCAATTAATTTTAATGAAGATATGTATGAAATGATCCTGTGACTAAAAATGTACTTTTATCATTTGAATATGTGTGGATTGCTATTTCTTTCTTTCCTTCTTTTTTTTTTTTTTAAAGATTTATTTATTTATGCATACAAGAGCTGGGGTACAGGTCAGAGTCATGGGAGGTAAGAGGATCCACCAGACAAGAGTGGGGAGCAGAACAGGCAGATTGACTGAAACACACTGCTGAGGGGAGCAGTGGGCAGGCAAGGCAGGAGAAGTCTGCAACACCACGTGGGTCCCCTTCCTGGCCGGTGGCAGGGGTTGAACTTGTGCTGCAGTGGCTGCAGTTTGCTTCATAGTGCATTGCTTAACCCACTGCACCACCAGGGAGGCCCTCTTTCCTTCTTTTTGATTGCTTTCTCACAGTGTAAAAATGGAGTGGACAGCATTTATGTCCAGATTCATTTGATAAACCTTTGAGTTTCATAAGTTTATCATGATATATAGTTATTATTTACTTAAACACCAATAAACTGACAGAATGTATCTTTGTGATAGGAGAAGCATCACAAGTCAGCAGCTCCAGGAATTGGGACCATTTCTGACTACACTTACAAGCAGCTGCCATATTTCTTGAATGGGGTGGACAAGATCAAAGAGGAAGGAACAAAGAGGATATATAAATCATGTATATTCTGGTGGCTCAGGGATTAAAGTCTCAGTGTTCGCAAGCTATCACCAGCCACTGCAACATGAGTGCTATTCTGGCAGGGAGCTAACCTATATTGTGCAGCAGAACTCTCCTGTCTCACCAGCAGTTCCCCTAAGCAGTATTCTCCTCCCTACTCTGTGTCTGGTGAATACTCTCACCATCACCAGCCTCCTCTGGCCTATCTTCCAGTTCTTGTATGCATAAATAAATAAAATCAAATTTTAAAAAAGAGTACCAATCAAAGGCAAATTTAAAAAAAATCATATAAATCCATGTGGAGTAAAAGAGGAGGGACACAAGTGAATGAGAGACAGGGGCAGGTGACTCTTAGTCATTGGTCCTGGAAGCTTTAGTGTTTTCATGGAGACAATGGCAGATATTTTTCTTGAACTTATAGTGGATTATATGGGACATTTTGAATTTTAGCTCTCTTCTGTCATAGCTCTTTGTCATAAAACCTTTTCTTGTGGCTCCTGCTATTATGTGCATGGATTGTTCTGTTGCTATGCCGAGTTGACCTGATTTGGGATAAGACTGGTTGGGTTTGTCCATGAGACGATGGGTAATTTTTGGAGTTGATTGGGAATTTTCTATTTGAAGTTTTTTCTCCTCCTCTTCCCACTTCTACATTCTAAGAGTACCCTTTACTTGCTTTTGTGCAAGTGGATTGTCAAAATCCTAGAACATACAAAATGCATCCCTCTCTCTTTATACACACACACACACATTTCACAAATATATACACATGCACATATAGATCATCTTTTTTATTTGTTGATTTTGAGTTCTGAAACTAAAGAATCTTGAAGTTGAACTCCTGATTCATGTCATTTAAGTTAAAGTTGTGAGCCAAGATTTAGTTTTTTTCATCTGAATACTTAAGATAATTGAAACAGTATCTTCCAAAGCAAATTTCTTTAATGATTACTGATATGCTTAAGGGAAACAATTACTCTATTTCAATATAGTTTGGAAAATCTTCATATTACACACACAGTCTCATGCCCCTGACCCCCCTTCCTTAATTCAGGCCTGTTTCAAAATTGTGTAATTTTACTTTTGTGCTATGTCAATAAGAGAGGTTTAAATTGCAATAATTGCAACATCTAGCATTCTACAATTTAACTGTATCTTCACTTTACAGAAATATGGTTGGGGCATAGTTTCACTGTATGTACATTGGTCCCCTGTTTGTTACAGTCCAAGTGTTTTTCTGTCTAACTGGCCTACAATGAAGACATTCTTGGGCTCTTTTTTACATTTACTGATTATGGCCATAAGCTTATTCTTTTCCAGCCCTGCTTTTCCCCTAACATGCTTAACACCCTTTATTTCACAGCTTGTTGCTTACCTCCTATTTTACCACTAGATGGTACTCATATATTTTTGGTATCTTTAAAATATAAAACTTTTTTATTCTAGTAAGTGCAATTTAAATGATCAGAAATATAAATCAATAAATTTCACCTCAAAACACATTTATAATTGAGATGTTTTATAAATGTAACTATAGAACTGTATATATTTCATGCAAAAATCAAATGCTAAATGCATATTTTTCTTCCTGAATTCCCTGTAATAGATATTTTCAGTATGTATATAATAAAAACATTAAAATTACAGTGATGTCTATTATTTATAATGTATATTCACAATCACTCTTCCACATTTCAATATTTATGTTTTGGTTTCCTTTCAATTTGATTTTGTATTGCCTTTATATTTATCTAATATTCTAGCCTCTTAATTGAGCTATTTACTTTAAATTGGAGAATAAATTTGAACGTTGCTTTATATACATTAAAACTATTTGTTGGCTTAGTGTGGTCCAAGCACTGCAGATTAAAAATATTGTAGAGTTAAAAAATATTATTGGACAAACCAAATGAGACAGGCACAGTTTTACTTCTCATTATACGTAAAAATTGAAAATTAGAGAAGTAAAGTAATTGCTTATACCTAGCTCTTTGCCTATTGCTTGGAAACTGTTTTTTTTTTTTTAAATCCACACTCCTAATTATTTTTTAATATCTAATCCAATAGCAATAATTTTGCTATTATGAATCCTTCCATACTTCCACAATAATGAAAAACTAATTGGGGCATACATATATTTAATTAAAGAAAATAAAATTTCTAGCTTTGTGATGTTATGGTAAAAACAAAAACTAATGCATATGTTCCTGATGGAATTCACAAGTTGACCACTAAGGATCTATAGCATTAAGAAATTTTTAGCATGACCATAATACCAGAATTTAGTTTTTGTGTCTTTATTTTTCTGCTACTCGTTGACATTGTGTTTCTATGTGAACTGTATCCCCTGTAATTAAAAGAAAAAGTATATGCAAAGATATTTACTTGCTGTAAGAATAGCCAATACACTGATTACATCTATAACTTAATGTCCAAGCAGAGAGCAGGGTGTTGAATGTCATATTTTGAGCAGATTAGATAAACATTTCTCTATTACATGATTCTTTTTTCAAAATGAACTACAGAATTTAAAACTACAGATGCAAATAAATGCTCTGCAAAATACAAGAAAACTAGACCAACAGTATATCAACAGAATTACTCAGCATGACTCAGGTATGCATAGGTAGTTCAACATAAAGAAGTCAATCAATGGAATATGCCACATTAACAGTAGAGGTGATTATATCAATTGATATAGAAAAAGTATTTGATAATGTCCAGTCTCTTTTTTTAAAACATTTTAATAGCAAACTTAGGAGATTAGCACAGAGGAGAAACAATGCTTTTCTGTAGTAATAACCAATAGTAAATAAATATTTTACAGCTTAAAACTGGATTTGATAACCACAGTAATTCATCTGCTCCTTCCATACAATCCCTTGAGGCAGGTGGCACAACTATTAATATATTACATGACTTTAATTTGCTTATAGAATTTAAAATGAATGAAATCATGTTCCCTTAATTTGATTAAAATACATTCCTTTATTTCAAGACATTAGTAGTTTTTTTTTTTTTTGGTAAAGTTTGGAAAACAGAAAAATAAATGATATGTGTTTTAGAAGATTACTCATGTAATCAAATAAGATTACACCAAATTAAAATCTTCTGTGCACTGAAAGAAATTATGACTAAAACAAAAATACCTTAATGAATGGGAGAAAATATTTGCATACCATATGTCTGATAATGGGTTGATAGCCAAGATCTACAAAGAGTACATACAACTGATTGAGATGAAAACAAAAACACCCAATTAAAAATGAGCAAAAAACTAATTAGACAATTCCCTAAGGAAAACATATAGATGCTCAAAAGGCACATGAAAAAATGTTCATCATCCCCTTTTGTCAGGGAAATACAAAATCAAAACCACAATAAAGGTACCATCTCATACCTGTTTGAATGATCCATAACAAATAAGACCAGACATAAGTGTTGCTGAGAGTATGGAGAAAAGAAACCCATGTAGCCTGCCAGTGGGCACATAGATTGGTGTGTTGTTTATGGAAAATAGTTTTCTTAGAATATTACAATATTAATAATAACTCTTGAAATATTAAAATGGTGGAATGCAAATATTAAGACCTATCTATCATAAAATCCTGTAATTCCACTCTGAAGTATCTTTTCAAGCAATGCAAAACCAGTAATTCAAAGGAACATATGCAACCCATGCTCATTGCAGCATTATTTACAATAGCTTAAGTTGTAGAAACAACCTAAGTACCCAAGGATAAATGAGTGGATTAGGTGGATGTGGTGTATATCTAATCAAAGTAATATCACTTATCTCTCTCTCTATATATATATGTATGTGAATTTATATATACATGTATTTATATGAACATACAATTTATATGAATATATAATTTATGAATATATAAATATATTTATATGAATATATAATATATGAATATATTTATATGAATATATAAAATATATTTGTATGAATATATAAATATATTTATATGAATATATATTTATATATATAAAGTAAGATAAATTGTTTCCATGACAACATGGATGGAGCTGGAGATGATGCTATGTGAAATAAATCAGAAAGAGAAAGACAAATACAAGATCATTCCACTTATATGTGGAATAAAGGGAAACAACAAAGTAAGGGCTCAGACAAATCCACATTGATCACAAGCTCTAGAAATATGTAGGACTGAGGTTACTAGAGGGGGAGAGGGAGGGGAGAGATCGAAGTAGGAAGGATGCACAGAGGATTGTGGTACAGGGCTGTGGGTGCCTTGGTGGTGGGTGTGTGGTAGCATACAGCTGAAGTATTTGACCCTATACCTCTAAATAATACACAATGCTATAAACCAATATTATGTCAACAAAAATTGTGTATTTCATCATATACCATACATCTTTTTATTTCAATTGTTTTACCACCTCTAGTGTGTTTAAGGAAAATATATTTTAATTTGTGTTTAAATTTTCTTTTATTCTTTCTCTAATAAGCAGCAGAATCTATTTTACTCTTTTTATATAAATATTTTAGCATACTTATTAGTCAGCTTCTCCTATGATAACCAATAGTCCCAGTCTCCATTTTTTGCAAAAAATAAAAGTTTATGTCTTCCTCTGGTGTCGTTATCTCTGTTGGCTTCAGCTGGATTCTACAAGTTTTTTCATTTTAAGACTCAAGCATCTGTGACTCATTCTAGAAATGAAGAAGTGTCTAACGTGATATTGTTATTGAAGTGTGTGAAGAAAGCAAGAATAAGGTAATACATCTTAAAACCTGTAAGTGTACTGACTACACTGATCTTTTGTCGGCTAAAGTTATTCACTTGTACAAGACTGGAATAGATGGGTTTGGAATGCACATTCTTTCTACTCTATTGAAAAGTACCAGAGTCTCACAGCAATGCCAAAGGGTATATATCATTTATTAAGATGTAGCTGAGTCGTGAGTAATAATCCAATCTGATACAGTCACTAAAACAAAAAAAAAAGAAGCATTATATCTAGATTCATAGCATCTTAATATTTAGAGGGTAAGTCTATTCCAGTTCATTCTTGCATTTCTGCTGAAATTTTATTAGTGTGTATTACTTCATGGTGGAACTGTATCGTGATTAAGATGGCTAACTTTCAATGGGCTCTGACGTAGTCTACAGGAAGATTATGGAAATCATAAACGAAGACAAATAATGATACAGAATGTTACCATTAATGAGGTCTTATTTGCATACTTTTATTTAATATTTTATAATAAGTACAAAGCAATTTTATTATCACCATTTTCAAGATGAAAAAACTGAGGTAAGAATTTTTCCCAAATGATTATGCTTTATTAAGAGGTAGCAGAATCAGAATTTAAGTTCATTCATGTAAGAAGCATAGTATCTTACTGTTAGTACTGCAAAATAGCACAGGAAACATGTCCTGCTTTATTTTGGATATAATGAAAGCCATTTCATATTTTGTCTCATTAGGATTATCTGATAAAAGCTTATAAGATATATAGTGAAGTTTTAGATTATTTCTTCTAAAAAGGGTATGATGCCTGGGTTTTCAATATAACTTTTTCTAAATAAAGCATTTAAACACTTAGTTTAGAAGGATATGTTTCACCAAAGATTATGATATTCGACTGATGGATTTTTACATTTGCAGATTTAAATTTAGGCAACAGATAATTTGACCTAATCAGAATCCACAGGAGTTATTTTTAAAGATATTCCTATCATTCATCTCATTAGTTTCTTCCAGATTCATGCTATGAATCTCTGTCATGTACATACATTAAGAGATTAAAATCAGTTGTGTATGTGTTTTCGAGAAGACTATTTTTAGAAAGCTAAATTTTAACACTAGTGTTGATGAGAAAGCTTTTAAAGCATTAATACTCACAAAAGCTAAATACAAGATATTTAATTATAAAAATCAAAATAAAAAATCATATGTGAAAGCATATGTAGTATGCATCTAAATATGACAAATATTTAGAACATCCAAATTGAATTATATGTTGCTGGCAATGGGATTAAAATGCCTTAAATATTTTTATATTTAAATGAGAAAAATGTTAAGTATTTGAGATAACATATGAACATCAATATATCCAGACCCATGGATACTTTAGGATGTCCTATTGGGATAATTACAAGAAATCTTTCATTTCACATGCCTAGCTGATTTGTTAACATCCTTGAATATCATTAAAATATAGCTGTATTTGATTGGGTTTTTACTTTATTTTTCTTGAGTCTTATGAGTTCTTTGTATATCTTTGTGATCAGACCCTTTGTCTGTTGTGTGGAGTGAAAAGATTTTTTTCTCATTCAGTGAGGTTTCATTTTGTTCTGCTTAATGTTTCCTTTGCTGTACAGAAGCTTTATATCTTGATGTAGTCCAACTGTTTATCTTCTTTCTCATTTTTTTTTGCTTTGGGGACTGCCACCTCGAAGGTGCTGTTGAGATGTATGTCTTGCAGCATTTTACCTATGTTTTCCTCCATATATTTTATAGTTTTGGGTCTTACATTTAGGTCTTTTATCCATTTGGAGTTGATTTTCATACATGCTGTGAGATAGTGGTCCAATTTCATTTTTTTACATATGGTGGACCAGTTTGCCAGCACCATTGATTGAATAAGCTATCTTTGTCCCATTGCAGATTCTTTGCTCCTTTGTTGAAGATCAGTTGTCCATAGTTGTGTGGTTTTACTTCTGTGCTTTCTATATGGTTCCATTGGTCTGTGTGTCTGTCTTTTACCAGTAACAAGTTGTTTTAATTACTATTGCTTTGTAGTATAGTTTGAAGTCTGGGAGTGTGATACCTCCATTCTCCTTTTTCTTAAGTAGAGCTTTGGCTAATTGGGGGTCTTTGTGTCTCCATATAAATTTCATCAATATTTGGTCTATTTCCTTAAAGAATTTCATTGAGATTTTTATTGGTATTGAGAAATGGAACTACCATATAATCTGGCAATCCCACTCCTAGGAATCTATCCAAAGGACACAAAAACCCTGATCCAAAAGAGCACCTGTACTCCTTTGTTTATTGCAGCACTATTTGTAATTGGTAAGATCTGGAAACAACCAAAATGCCCAAAAATAGGATGACTGGATCAAGAAGGTGTGGTACATATACACAATGGAATATTATTCAGCAATCAAATTTGAGAAACTAAGGACATTTATAGAAACATGGATGGAACTAGAAGGAATTTTACTCATTGAAACAAGTCAGAAGGCAAGAGAAAAATATTGGATGGCTTCACTATTAGGAGGACTACAAAAGAATAACAACAACAAAGAATAAGCTCAAGGAAATGGGCAATTATAACGAAAAGCAAACAAAAAACTCAACAAGAAAAAAGCCAAGATAAACCAAAGGGACCATGGTGGGGGAGGGGTAGGAGGGAAGGGCAAAGACAGGGATGAGGGATGAAAGTGCACAAGGGACTGAGGTGATGGTGCACGGGTGGAATGGTGGTGGATATTCCCTGGGGAATACAAATGATGTCAAATATAATTAATTAAATAAAGAAAAAAGAAAAAAATATAGCTGTATTTATAATAATTTCTCAGTCACCTACTAGATAGCACACAAGAAAAAATTAATAGCACTTAAAATAGAAGTAGACATATATTTAAGGAGAAAAACTGAGTAGTGCAATGTCCCAAAGTGATTGTGGGGAACTGAGACTAGAAAGTTGGAATGTTAATTAAAACAGATCTTGTGTGGTGGTAACTGTACTTAATATAATGAAGAATTTTTGTTACTTTTGAACTTGAAAAATTATTTTAATTATAAAGCTAACTTTGGTGTCTACATACAAACAACACACTATCATACAACTTAAATAGGTTTAGAAAATTTTGTGAACTGCACAAAAAATCTGATCACATATATATAAATCTGTTCAATCACAGCATGGTAACATCTTACAAAGGACAAAAATGTGAGTTGATATGACTGCTTACAAATCCTTTTTCACAATGTTGACATTTCAAGGAAAACTTTCATTTTCTTTTATTATACAGCAAGTGAAATAAATATCTGTGGAAAGAAAACAACCTAGAATTATAAAGCATGCACATTTCTCTAATATGTACTGAAGCCAATTTTCTGTCTGTTTACCTGCCAAGACTCAACATTACTTGTCAAGACACTGGGATGACTCTTTCAAGTTAAAATCCTCACTGTCCTTGCTGTTGGCAGTGAAGCAGATAAGAAATCGAGAATGAAAGTCGGGAATTTGAAAAGTCAAAAGTGCTATGCCTCTGACACTTTTATATTTCTGTATTCTCCCTGGGTTTTGATGCTGCTAACCGTTATATGATTTATAAAGATACTATATGTGAGCATGTATGTATGTGTATATGCCTGTATACTATATTAAAACATAAACTGTTAAACCTAACCATATATGATTGACAATAAAAACTTACACACATTTAATTTATATTCATTTATATATATATAATGATGCACTGCATAAAGAATGGGAAGAAAAGGAATATATTTGTTCTCTCAATAAATTTCTTAGTATTCAGCATGGTATAGGCAGAATTCATTTTTTGGTGCTTTGGTTTATTTTGCTTCTCACATACTACTTTTTTTTATAAGTATCGATAGTTTGTGGAAAGGCTGTTTCAAGTGAGTCTATCAGTGCTTTTTTCCAATGACATGCTGAATTTGTGTTTCTCTAACACATTTGGTAACTTTTTTTAAAGATTTATTTATTTATGTATACAAGATCTGGGTTACAGGCCAGAGATGCAGGGGGTGAGAGGATTCACCAGAGACAGAGTGGGGAGCAGCACAGGTACATGGACCGAGATACACTGCTGAGGGGAGCAGCAGGTAAAGCAGGAGAGGTCTGCCACACCATGTGGGTCCCCTTCCTGGCCGGGAATTGAACTCTCTTTGCTGCTGTGCCACTGATGCTTCACAGTGCAGTGTTAAACCCAGTGCGCCACATAGGAGGCTCACATTTTGGTAATTTTTATAATATTTCAAAATCTCCAGTCATTACCTATGTTTTGGGACCACTTATAATTTGTCTTTTCATGTAGCTATTGTAGTTATTCTGGTGAACTTAATTAATAAATATTATATGTGTTCTTATCATTTCATTTCTGACTACATCCCTTACTCTCCCTCTCCTCAGGCATCCGTACTTCTAAAATACAATGGCACAGAAATTAGACCAACTAATAACCTTACAATGATCTCAAAGTTTTCCAATGAAGTGAAGAGTTGTCTCTCACTTTAAATCAAAAGCCAAAAATGACTAAATTTAGTGAGGATGCATGCTGAATTGTGATGTAGGACAGAAGTTAGGACACTTGGACCAAATAATTGGACAAGTTTATCTTCCCATCTATGCTAATATATCCACACATTTCTCTTCAAGAAGCATCCAAGGGAAGGACTAGTAAGAAAGTCATTGTAAGAAGTCATTTGACAATTTGATATTTAAATAAATATAAACCCTTTATATAACATGATTTTCCTCCCCACTATTTATCTAGCCCTACTAAGAGAAGTAAAGCTAAATACATTATAGAAGGAATATGTTTCCCTGTAACATACTTGTGTAAAGTAAAATTTATAATCTTCCTTCACTGCCTATTAGTTTGAAATTCATGTGTTAATAATATAAACAATTTGACAGCAGAAGTCATGTTTTATAAATAAATTTCATAGGAACACATCTCATGATATGTAGCAATAATTCAGATTATAAAACTGATGAGCTGCCTGAGGCATTGAAAGGGGCCACATGTTGCAATAATTCAAAACAATATTTATGATTGATAGATCAAGTCAAATCTGAGTAACAAGTGATTGAATGTAGGATGCAAAATTACTTTTAACCAAAAAATTTAATATGATTTTGTAATATAAACTGCATAAAAACTATGTTGGAAAGATGAATATTTTAAGTGTAGTTTAATGGCTACTAATCCCACATGATAAAGATTACTTTTGACATAAAAAAATTCACTACTCAGTAAATATTTCTTGCTGATTAAATGCATTCTTTAAATTAAATGCAGCATCAAATACCACCATCTTTTCCTTTTTTTCTTTAATAGTAATTTGCTCCAGAGTTTATTAGTTATTCTAAATTGCTGTTTAAACTTAATCTAAGATGAGAGAGTCATGTTATCAAAATATAAAATAATGACACATAATATAAGCTTGGTAATAAAAAAGCAAATCTTTTTAGCTCAAAAAACATCACATTTAATAGCCTGCAATCTAAAGGAAAGTACGGCTGCAAGACAAATCACTACCACTTCTATATTGAGTAGTGATAGGCATTTGTTAGTGGTTATCAACAGATACTTATGTTAATATACTGCTTTGCACCTCTTATTATCTACAACTATATTTTTGATCATTCAGCATATATTTATTAACAAGTATTTGTCTGCTTTGGCATGAGTCAAATATCAGACATTTAAAATTGTTAATAGATTAAATGTAATGTGGTTGCTAGATCTGTGAAATGTACACTCTATGATTAAAATGATTTTTTACACAGTTAGATACCAAAATGAAATTCTTACAATAGTAATACTTCATTTGAATTGGTTTATAAATGTCATGTTAGCTATAAGGCAATGAATTGTGTAATGGTTTTTAGGAATCTTTTTTTCCCAAGTCATGTAAAGTACTTCAGAGGTGAAATTTCAAAGTCATGCAAACTTTTTATCAAACTAATATTAGAGGAAGAGTCAAAGATGTTCTCCTCTTTGCTAGCTTTTAAATATTAAATAACATATCAAAAGTATGATTTTTAAGGTAAGGAAAATTTAGTATGTAGGACATATCACATTTTATGATGAATTTCCTCAGGAGGGTTCTGTCAGAGTGCAACTTTATAAGGTTAAAAACTAAGCCCCCATTGGACCTTCCTGGTGGCACAGGGGTTAAAGACACAACTATCAAGCTATCGTCAGGCAGTGCAATACAAGTTCAATCCCCTGCCAAGGAGGTGACCCACATGGTACAACAGACCTCTCCTGTCTCACCCACTGCTCCCCTCAGCAGTATATTTCAGTGTATCTGCCTGTTCTGCTCCTTGTTCTGTCTCTGGTGAATCCTCTGACCCCTGCACCCCTACTCCCCTCTCCACACCTCTGGCTTACACCTCAGTTCTTGTATGCATAAACAAATCTTTTTTAAAAAAAGTCTAAGCCCCTATTCCTTGCCCACTAAGCACATTTGGGAGGGTTGAATGGTTACTGGGAGGGAATTGCTAAGGTTGCCTTGGGACAAGGCCATAAGACTGACCACCATGATCAGGAATGCAGAATCAGAGACCAGGACATGTTTCTGTGTTTGGCGTCAATGCGTAGGACCAGATATCCCAATGTATAACTGGTTCAAAGCGGTGTCCTAAGTAATAAAGCCCACAAAAAAAGGAGTATAAAAGAGAGTCTCAAATCATCCCTCACATGCAGACCTTGCCTACCTTGCCCCTGGTCCCTTGCAGGGTATTTCAACAAATCTACATTTTCTTTTCTCCATTCTGTCTTTGGTGAATTCTTTCTCCCCCGCACCTCCAGCCTCAATGGAGTATTATCCCTCACTATAGGGTCTCCAGTAATAAGTAATAAAATTATTTATTCTTCATTTTATCTTAGTAAAAAGAGGGAGATGGTCAGTTTTTCCAGTTAGACTGGGATCACCAACATCTGTTTACAAAATATATTGTTATACAAAGTAAATAAATCACAACCTAAAAGTATTTAATCATGCCAGAATCTAGATAATTATGTTTAGTTATGATTTAATTTCATTTGCTCTGTCTGTATAGATCAATGGTAGTTTTATTTGGAAAATATGCTAAAGTGTCCTATAGCTAAAACTAAGTTACATTTCTGATAAATATTCATTTTAATCTACTTAAAATAGGAAAGTACAATTTATCTTCAGTAGGCTAAAACATGCTTTGCCATTTTTGCATTTCCAACATACTTTTATTTTTTACAAAGAAAACAGTGATTTACAAAAGATGACAAGTTTTAAAATAGATTTATGAATTGCAAAATGTTCTCTTGTTTGTAATCAATGGTAGGATCACTGTTTAAAATTTCTCATCTACTTGTACATTCATATATTAGAGAGCTGGAAATAGAAACAAACCCCTCCAAAATTCTCATATTATGAATGGTTGCATCTTTATTACAAAAGAATTGAGTTAAGGGTTTAAATTGTAAATTTTATGTTCAAGTCTGCCCAATATAGTTTGATGATGTGAGGAGACTTTTTTTCCCTTACGTTTAGAATCATAAAGTTGTATTCATGAAGGAGTAAAGAGTCTATGATTTCATCACACATAGCTGACAATGGATTTTGATTCAAAGTAGCCTCTGAAAGAAACACATTTATATTTAATAACATAATTAAAATGGTTCAAAGCCAAAGACTCATTTAGTATATTTTTAAAATTTTCAATAATTTAATTAATTATTTTTAGTTATTAATTAATTAATAACATTTATACTCTTCATGTCTAATTAAGTATAAGAGTTATCTCATCATATTAGCATTTGGGAGCTAAAAACCTTAATCTTATTAATAAAGGTAACAAGGATTGATGACTAAATTACTTGCATGTACTTATTAATTTTTTCAAAGATGTATTTTATTTATTTATGTATACAAAAACTGAGTCTAGTCCAGAGGTGGAGGGGGTAAGAGGATTCACTAGGGACAAAGTGGGGAGCAGAACAGGCAGATCTACTGAAATACACTGCTGAGGGGATTAGCAGGCAAGACAAGAGAGGCCTGCTGTGTCACATGGGTCAGCTCCCTGGCCAGGAATCCAGCTCATACTGCAGTGGCTGGTGACAGCTTGATAGCTCTGAGACTTTAACCCCTCTGCCACCAAGGAGGCCCTGCATTTATATGTTATATACAACAAAACTTTCATCAACCTTTGGTACCCTTATATATTTCCTTTATAATTTCCCCTCCATCCTTCTGAGCTCTGTGTTTTTTCAGCTCTCATCTATTACGGTCAAAACTTTTATTTACTATACCTCAGTAAGCTATTTTTGCTCATTTGATTCTACCCTAGATTATTCTTTTAGTTCTGTCTTTCTTAAAGAGATCTTCCATGAGGTAACCCTAAGGTCTCTGATGCCCAATCCATCTTATTAAGCCATTTTCTGGTTCTGTGCATTTGTCATTAAAAGGGCTTTCTCATTTGGACTGTCTGATTAATATACCTGCTTATTCCCTCATACTGGTGGGGAAACCATACTGATGGAAGTATTACTTGATAATATCTAGGTACCAAGCTCACAGTTATCAAAATTTCCAATTTTGTTCTCTTTGCTCTCACACAGTTGCCATATTGCATTGATTCTACTAATAACATGATTTGACCCCATCAAATTATATTCTGTGATTTATCATAATGCATCCAGCTTATTGAGTGTAATCTTTGTGTGCTGAATCCGTGCACTTTATGTTAGAAAACTTGGAAGGAATCCAAGACCTTTTACTTCCATCTAGCCTTTTCTCACCCTATTCTAATCCAAATCCATTTAAGTCAGATTTTTGGCTATATTTCACATATTTTTTTTCTTACTATTCAATATTCTTCTTATATTTCTAAGTCAAATAGGCAAGTTTCAGCCCTTATCTGACATGTCTTTTAACAAACTGACACATTTGGTCTCTCTGTCCTGACTTACTTTTCACTTGAATTTATGGTTTCATTTTTACCTCACTTCTTCTGTTTTTATTTCATTTGCCGATTTTTTTTTTATTTTCCTGACTTTTTAATGCTGTTATGTATAGAGTCTCAATATTTTTTTCCTCTCTTTTTGCATTTTATCTCATTATTTTAAATATATGCATATGTTAATAACTCCCAATCACATGCTCCAAACTCCAGATTGAAATGTTCAACTATTTACTCAATATATACAATTGCATATGTAATAAACTTTTTAAAAGTCGTGCATAGAGAGTAAAGTTGTTTTAGTCCTCAATCTACTATATCCACCATCTTTCCCATCAGCACTTAATGGCAACTCCATTTTTTAGGTGGGAAGCAAATGATGTCACAAAGAATTGAGTGACATAAATAAGTGTTCTGAATGCGAAGCATGATGTAATTCAGACCACAGAAGAACACAGCTATAGTAAAGATCTTAAGATAAAATTCAGGAAGAAACGAGTAGGATAATTATATGAAAGTGATAGTCAAATGTAATATATCAGATAAGAAGCAATGACCAGTATAATATATGTGAAAAAGTGATTTCGAGTTTGAATTCCAGGAATGAGTAATTTCAAGTTATAACCTAAACCAGAACCTACTTGTGGAAAACTGACTGCAGTTAATTACTTAAAGTGAATGTAAGAAAAAAAAAGTTTGAGGAATAAAGTTGAGGAGTGAGGGAATTTGATAGGGAATATTATTAAAAAATGGTGGGCTGTACTCTGTGACTTGGTAAAGTATACAGTGAAGTGTGGAGAATGTGATCTCCTGACAAAGACATAGTCAGTCTTGACAACATAGATGTATCTAAAAAGCTACAATAAGGAAGATAAAATTCAGATTAGCAAGGACCTGAACAAAGTCATTATTTGCATGGATTAGCTGCAATGATGACAGAATGGGGAGTAAGTTGCATTGTTATGCATAATTTCTAACATTCCCAATGATCTGACTAATCGGAATAGCAGTGAATGAGAAACTCAGAGTTCACTTTCAGTTAAGAGAATTAAAAAACATTCAACAAAGACATTTACCTTGTATGCAGATGTGATAAAAATATAATTTCAGTAAGCACACTTGAAAAATATGAGAAAAAACAAATATTACTATAGCATGAGATAAATGATATATTAATCCTGTCCCAAAATCCCCATTATTTTATCTATTATTATAGTATTCAATTCACTGTAGTATAATTTGCACCCCTTTTTCAGTATGATTGTTTTTGTATTGCAGTAATTTTTTGATTAAATTAATTCTTGATAATATTTGTCTATTTATGATTAATATTTTTGTGTAGATATTATTTGCTAATGTTATACATTTCCCCTTCTTAGTCCTTAGTTTGGCACCAATCAAGAATATATACTAATCCCTTATGTAGCTTTTTATTTTTTATTTTTATTTTTTTAAAGATTTATTTATTTATGCATACAAGAGCTTGGGTACAGGCCAGAGTTGCAGGAGGTGAGAGGATTCACCAGAGACAGAGTGGGGAGCAGAACAGGCAGACTGACTGAAATACACTGCTGAGGGGAGCAGCGGGCACAGCAGGAGAGGTCTGCTGTGCCGTGTGGGTCCCCTCCCTGGCCGGGGATTGAACTTGTACTGCTGTGCCACGGCTGCTTCACAGTGCGATGCTCAGCCCACTGTGCCATCAGGGAGGCCCATAGATTTTTAGATAATGGATATATTTAGAACTCCCTCTTTTATACAAAAACTACTGAAGGCAAGGTGATTTATTTCAATGTAAATTGTTAATTATGACATAATTTGTTCTAGAACTGAGAATTAGATTGCTAGTGTTTAAAATAGCATTTTCATCATTATAACACTGTTTTTAATGACCTATGTTTTATAATGTACTATGAACAGAAAACAACTCTTTTATCCTTAAGTAAAGACAAAAACAAAATCCTGATATATATATTAATTCCTCTATTTTGAATAAATATTTCATGGAAGGTCTTAACTAATGAAAGTAAGAGAAATTTGAGAATACTATAATTCATAGACTATTTCTTGAGTTAACAGTTAACACTATGAGGACTTGTTACAGAAATAACGTGCAAAAATATTTTGTGATAGTAGGTAAATTTCTATATTTATATTTTATAAACTGAGGTAAAATCAATGGTCTAGGTTGTATGTGTTAAAATGTGTGATTGCTCTTGTTTATAGGCACATATTGCTCATAGCTCATTTTCCAAATTATGCGAAACTAGTGGAGTCCAAAAGTGTAAAAGTTTGCAGGAGCTTTTACAAAATGAGAATAAACTACAAATGTATATGTAAAATGACAAATACATATGTCACATTTATACCATTTAATTATTTATGAGATGCATTAATTTTCAGAAGCAATATAAGTGCTGCCCTTTGAAGTGTCAAGGGAGATTCTAAGGTCTGCAGGGAGCTCACACAAATGTATTTGTCATTATATTAAAATCAAAATCTACATATAACCATTTCCCCTACACATATAAAAATTAGAGACATCTGAAATGTTATAACATGTATACTTTCAGAAATATATGTGTTCAATTCACATTTATTCATTTGCTGATTGCAAAAAATAAATAAGAAAGAGACGTTCAATTGATATATAGTCCTGAAATCGATTTCTTTAGAGATCACAATGGTACTGATCTTAAAAATGTTACTGTGAAATAGAAAAGGGGAAGCAATTGACGTGAAGTACCTGAAGATGAAATAAAAGCTTGATCTGTTATATGAAATATGATATAAAATAAAAAGTTCTGTACTAATATAAATTAAGTCAAGATTTTGGGGAGACAAATGACTATTCCACCTACGGACAAACAGTGTGGTTGAAGTACAGAGAAGAGTAAGTGACTTTTCTGAATTCTTCTAGGTAGTGGGATAACAACCTAGAGAAAATGCTTAGATTTAAAGTCCCATAAATTGAGAAAAATGAAATTCTGTTATATTTCCTGATAAAAATGGAGGAATGAATATAGTTTCAGGAATAAGTTATTGACTTTGATTTAATAGCACTTCTAATCTGAAAAATATTACAACAGGAAGGTCTGTTACTAGTCCCAAATTTCTCCAGGAAAACTTTAGTCATGATTGACAGCACTATTCTTATTTCTCTCCTGGGCAGCAGCCAGTGGGTAAATACAATTGACAGACGCACTCCTTTCTGATACAAAATTCCATTGAGTTCTGCACACCCATTTTTACATTGTTCATTCCTCATGCTTGTTCATTACTTAGATACTGACATTAGAAAGAAACCTAAATTCCTGAATCACTTCCTTATCCCTTAACTTTTCCATTTTATACATCTCACTTAACATACACACACCCTCATACAATTGCACATTTACACAAACCCACACAATCACACATACACATGCATTTGCACACATTTCCCACACAGAGCTAGTAATTTTCCACCCTTCAACCAAATATATGTAATGTTGCTAAAAACATGTTTCTAAAGAACCAGATTTAATGTTAGGTCTCTAAAATTCCTACCACCTATTTATTGTCCTTTGAGTTCTCTTAAGATATATTTATATGACAAATTCAAAAATTTGAAGTTGCTCCATCTTAGGATTAGTAGTAGAGATTTGTACCGCTCAATATCAAATGTTTCCTTCAAAAGAAGGTAAATAATTCAGATTATTTTATTTTGTTTTGCTTTTGTTTTTTGCATCTCCTCATTTAACTAGAAAAAGTATATTGTCCTGTGATTACTAAATGCCCTAAGTCCTCAACACACTTTTATCAATGTGTAAAACCAAATGTTATTAGTGTATTCTGAATTAATTATGCTAGTTATAATTTAAAAATTAATTCTAGATGCTAGCCTGTAAATAATTTAATATTTTTTTGGCAATAATCACTAGCCTATGTTTTAGTCAACATTTCTTTGCCACATGCTGGAATACAGGACATATTTGAAAATCAATAGTTTGTAATACAGGATACATATTTTTCTATATAATAGACATTATTATAGTACATTAAACAGACATTACCTTAAGAAAATCAATGGAAAAATTGTATGTTACCTGAGTGCAAGTCCAGGTGTTTTGTTTTGTTTTTCCCAAAAGGTTCTAATCCTTAACTAATTAAGTCACTTGCAGCATATTTTTAAAGTCTTCTTATAAGATGGATCCTCTATTTTTAAATTATACTCAGTGTTGTAAACCAATGTTACTTTAATAAAAATTATAAAATATAATAAAGTTCTTAAACTCAATACATGTTCAAACTTGTGTTCAGTCATGTTATTCCCATTATCTAGAATGTCCTTCCTTTTCTGGTTGCCTTGTGAATTCATTGTCTTAAAGAAACAATAGTGTAAAACTCCTTCCCTTTATGTTTATATTATTATATTTCTATTTAAAATGTAGAAAGTTTACTATCAATACTATACTTTAATGAACATTGAATGAATACATTAAAGAGCAAAAAGATTAAAAAATTGCACTTAAAATATGTTAAAAGAGTTCGTACTAATTTAGAAGACTGTTGAAGCCTAGACTGGTTCATGAGAAATAACTTGGGTCCAAAGACCAAATTTTATGAATCTGCTAAAAAATACTTTGTTATTTATGTTGTTGATTATTTTCTTTGTCACATTTTCATGTAAAGTGAAAAAAATAGAAAAAAAAATTCCACATTCATGCATTTAATTTAGTCCTTAAGGATCATGAAGGAGAAAATAATTTCTATTTCATTTAATACACTACATATATAAAATAGTCTCAAATTTCCCTAAAAAGTCTGTAAACTCCCACAGTTTGAAAATATTTTTTTTGTTTTTACTCAGAGACTTTCCATCAGTAATTTTTGCTTCCTCTTTGTCTTAGTTGGATAATTCATTTCCTTATTTTATACAAAAATAAGTTAACCAAGCATTTTATTACTTTATATATTTTAATAAAGACATTGGTCAGTATTCGAACCACTTGAATCTTTTTTTGTTTATTCTACTTAACACTTTTACCTATCAAGGAATTACCACGTATTGTCACTTAAAATAAATTACCAAACCAACTACAATATAAAATGATTGTATCCATTATATTCCTATATAGCAATTTAGAAAATGAAGGACCAAACAGATATTAATAAATGACCGCTTACAGAAAGTTCTTATGAGTGATCACAATACAGTTATGTCTGTGAAATTAATATAATTTGGAAGACAAATATATAGCACCAATATATATTACCATCTGTTATAGACTCAATTTTGCCCCTGCCCCATCCAACAAAACCCATATGTTCAAGGTTCACCCTTTCTCAGTACTCCAGATTCTGAATGCTGTGTTGGAGGCTGAATTTTTAAAAATATAATCCAGTTAATTATAGGGTAGGTCCTAATCAAAATTAGGGAAACTGAATAGTTAATACAGACTGAAAAGTTTGCATCCAATTATATTATTTTCATGGAAATATTATTTTTATTATACTTGAAAACAATTTGTTTGATATTATGTCTTCTGCAAAGGTTTCTGAAAATAGTTCATGGATATACTGTGATTTTAGCACATATACATTTAGAGACAATTTGTATGGTGTATTAGTTTGCCAGTGCTTCCATCAAAAAAAAAAAATCACAGCTGAGTGGTTTAAACAACAGAAATTTATTTACTCACAGTTCAGGAGGTTAAAATTGTGTGGTCAAGGTGCCAAAGTTGCTGGTTTCATCTGAAGCCTCCCTCGTGTCTTGCACATGGCAGCCCTCTTGCTGTCTGTTACAGGGCAGGTGGTGGGGCACCACAAAACCCCCAAACCTGCCCAATCTATATTGGTTCTGCTACCTGATGCACCTCAAGACAAAACACACTCTACTGCATAAGACCTTCAATGGGAAGGAACTCTAATACAATTAGTGTACAACAAAAAGAAGGGGAAGAATATATTTTCCAAATCAAGCACTGAAGTTACCCATTCCCTCATGGGTAAATGCCCATCCAAACAGGGTTACCCCAAAGCAGGGCTCCTGAGGCCTGAAAGCCTGCCACAAAGGGCAGAAACAGCCAGACAAGTCTGGGATGAAAAGAGCAAAATCAAAATCAAGATCAATACATACTGCCATTGCAAACTTCCCCAGGGGTCTCTCACTCACATGTATTTTAACCAGTCTAGGTCCAAAAAGCAAGTGCAGCTTCTTCACATATCTGTCTGCTCCATGTGCCTCCTCCAGGTCTCCTTCTTGTTCTCCCTTCTTCTTTCTTTCCCCAGTCTCCTCCCCAGCTTCTTCTCCCTATTCAGCTTCACCCTCCCTTGGCTGGGGCAAGTAATCGGAGCTCGCCTTTATCCTGGCTACCGCCCTGTTATATCTCAACATGCTTGTTGTTCTTTATATTCTTGACTCTAGTCTTTGTATGTGTTCTAATCTTCTCTACTTATAAGGACACCAATGATGTGTTCTACATTTCCTTTTCAGGATTTTCTTTTCAAAAGTCATGCTATGATGAGTTAGATATCCTTTCAGATGAAATTGATTATGTCTACCAAACATCACACTTCTTTCTGAGTCCACACCCACTGTACCTTCATTGTCATTATTTCTTCTACTTATCTAATCAAATAAATGTAGGATTATTTTCTATCATGGCCATCAAGTGTTTCTCTCCTCTATCTAGCTATGCTTTAGACTTGGGAGGAAACATATTCCTTGTATGGGTGTGCTACTCTAACACTTTCACTAGTGACCTGAATGTTTTCAATGTGACCCAAAATATGAGAAAGCTCTGAAACATGACAATGCTACCAAGGAAGTTTCTTTTCCTCTGATGCCATGTAAGCTAGTATATCTAATTGTGCTTCAAATGTCAATAGCATTTCACATATTTTTATTGGTGAAGTATTATGTGGACCTTTTGGAATCTGGAACAAATTCCTGCCTTTGTCACAGATATTTTCCAGTTAAGATGCAGCTTTTGGCTTGCTAGTGGGGCCTAGTAGAGCCTGAACACCTATCTTCCACCTAGTTACTATGTATCCTAAGTTAGTCTATTAATTTAGATAATACAATTACCAGTCTTATTAAATGTAACATAATGAGATCTAACAAGCTCATGTAACTATCTTACAGGAAAATGAGATAATTTAATGTCATTCTTTAGAAAATATGAATAATATCAATAATTACATATCTTAAACCATATAAAATAATTTTAAGAAGCACATAAGACTTCAGTTATTTAATTTAAATATAAATTCAAATTAACAGTGCAATGAGCCTTTGCTTGTTTCTAGTTTTATATTTTTATATGTCTACATGTAGTCATTTAATCAAAAATATCCCTCAAAGATATTACCATAAAAGAATGTCAAACCCTTTAACTACATCTTAATGCCTTTTTCTGAGTGCCACTGAAGATCATTAAGATATTATCATATCATATTTTTTTTCTGCCTAAGACAGTTTAGGACAAAAATTGTACACTAGTTTATTTTCCTCTGCTTCAATTTCATTTAGGCTAGTACAATATATCTCTCAGAGGCCACTAAAAACAAGTAGGGTCATTTCCTTTCTGTTAGACAAAATGTGAGTAATATCAGTGTAATCTTCAAATAATCAAATAATTGCTGAATATTTTCAGTTCTCTAATTAGAAGCATGAGTTATCATGTTGTAAATAGAAATATATTTTAAGCATTTTATTGCTGATATGGACTTGGTATCACCTTCCATAAAAGGTTTATGGAAGACTTACAAGATGAATTAACTTCTATTAAACACTGTGAAAGCAAATAGCAAATAAAGTATTTTAAAACTTTTGTCAACAGCCATATTACACAGTGATTAGCAATTATTAATGTTAAATTCATGGCCAAGTTTAATGGTCAAAATATTTAACCTAAGGTACAGTAAAATTTGGTGGGTTTGTTTTTGCTTTAGTGTATTGACTTACTTATGGTACATAAAATATTTGTGTAATCAGTTGTTATTGGATTTTTTACAGCTTTATTACCTAAGTTTATTGTTCAATCAAGAAAACATATATTTTAGGGCCCTTGTTGACAGGAAGTAATTCCAAATCCTTCATGCAGAAATTCCTGTTCATATTTTCTCCTACTGCCTTTAGTGAAATAGAGAGGAGCCAGTCAGCAGTTTTTATATTTTCTCAATTTGTTTTCCCTTTTCAATTTATCTAAGTTGGGTCACCATTTTCCACTTCCAGAAAGTTATGACTATTCTTAATACAATAAGAGAATTAGTCAGCAAATGTAAACATTTCAGAACTAAGTGTGATATATTTGAACTTACTTCATTTATTAATTAGAAATGAAAAAATACAGAGAAAGTAGAATGGAAAATGATATAAAGATCATTTGTTCCATTGAATCATTTTTCAATAATATAAAATACAATCAATATCAATTCAACTTTATATTTCTGTAAGACTGAAAATTTAAGTGTTTGATTGCTTATACACAACTCATGATACATATATACATGCTCTGTAGTGTTGATTTGAATATAAAACCCTCTAATACAGTTATTAGGAAGATAGATATATATGTATATATACAAATGACTCAGAGTAAAGTTAATATTGTCTAAATTATTAAATTAAATTGAAAATAATCTAATTAAATATTTTTCATTTTCAATCATTTATTATTTACTTATAAGTAAATTACAATAGAGATTATATAATTCATTTATACTTTTAATCAAAGATAGTTCTCTTTGGTTACACTAAAGATAGTTTATCTTTTTAAACTCTAAAGTTAATTAAATGTTAAGACACATTAACTGACTAATAAGATTTTCTTTAATTTTGG
This sequence comes from Galemys pyrenaicus, assembly GCA_019455555.1. Classification (NCBI taxonomy): domain Eukaryota; kingdom Metazoa; phylum Chordata; class Mammalia; order Eulipotyphla; family Talpidae; genus Galemys; species Galemys pyrenaicus. The sequence continues at coordinate 7,213,893 of JAGFMF010011791.1, forward strand.
GAAATTAATTACAGGAGTAATTAACTTTATAAAGAAATACTGGGACACATGATTTAAAGATTTCTAATAATTTCCATGGCATTGGGAGTCTATTATTTTGACTTTACCAATTATAACTGAGAAAGTAAATTAAGAGAAAAGCATGTTTGCAATTTGGGTTAAACTTTGTAGAGGACTACCATTTTAATACAAGCAATTGTATTCCAATGAAAAAAGTTTAAAAGGAAGAGAGAATGTTGAAATATTTTTTTCTTAGTAGCTCCTTTTAATGAAGTATTTATAAAGGCTATTTTTTCATGCTTTTGATATCACCTGAATAACCTTATTCTCACTTTGGAAGAAGATAAGAACTGTTAGATGTAGAATATATGGGAAATAACTTTCTATCATGGGATGCAGTAGATGAGTAAAAGAAAAAATTAAATATTTTAGATGAACAAACATACTTTATTATTCAGTTTTTCAGAAAATAATATTTGTTGTATTGTATTATGGGACAAAAAACAACAAAAAAATAATCTTTGTAGACTACAGAAATCAATGAAGAGCAGAAAGCACTGTAGCATTTATAGAACGAATCATCCAAGGAGATTTACTCACCTTTTATTATTTGCAAAGATATTTAAGAAGTTTCTACTGAAATAAAATTTTTAAAAAGTTTCACTTCCAGTTGTCATGGTACAAAACAGATAACTTGGAATCACCGGAATCATGAATGTCACCTTAAACCTGTAGTGATGAGGGAAGTCTTGTATATGATAACCTTAATCGTGATGCTTAACCAGATGTACCTGTTGGGCTTGTCTGTTGCTCTCGTAGTAAATTAAACATACCCTGTTTCTTAGACCAAATCTTCAAGTTCATACAGTGTCAGGATTATGAAGGGAGGGGGAGACCTGACTATTGGTTCTGTTATCTTGGAATATGATTATAATTCTCTATAATTTAACAAATTATTTCAAGAAGATAGTTCATAGTAACTGCTTTATTGTATTCAAATCCAAAAGAATAAACCACAGCAGAAACATCATTTGGAAGAAACAGATTGAAACAGATTGTAAAATTTTCCTTTAAAAAGTCTGAGGAGGGGCCTCTCTTGTGGTACAAGGGGTTAAGGCACAGCATTATGAAGCTATCTGCGGCTACTGCAACACAAGTTCACTCCCCAACCTGGGAGGTGACCCACATGGCACAGCAGATTTCTTCTGTTTTGCCCACTGCTCCCCTCAGCAGTTGATTTCAGTCTGTCCACCTGTTCTGCTTCCCCACTATGTCTCTGGTGAATCCTCTCACCCACCTACACCTGTGGCTTGTACCCCAATTCTTGTTTGCATAAATAAATAAATATTTTAAATAAATAAAAAAATCTGAGAAAGTTATATAGTATGACAGATTTCAATAGAATGACTTGGAAAGCTCCACTTTTTTTGTTCCAGACACTCATAAATATTTTTCTTAATGACACTTGTTTGTTCGAACGAACCTATAAATTAGGTATACTGTTACTGCTATCATTCCCATTTTCCAGATAAGAAATTTAAAGAATGGAGTTCCAGTAACTTATCCAAATCTATTTCCAATAAATGGATGAAGTGAACATGTGAGCCCATGATACTTGACTCGACCATTATAAGAGCAATGTGGGAGTAGTTTAAATTTTACCCAGTTTCATAATCTGATGTGAGAAATAAATGGACTTTTATAATTGTCTAATAGAGAAATTTAGGACCTAAATGCATTTTAAATGTAGGATACAGAATCTTTAAAACTTACAAAGATCACATAATGTTAAATTACACTTAAAGTAAGGTTTGAAATAATTTTATCACTTAATATTAATCACTTTTATCCTCCTTTTCATTAATCCTCATATGTAACTGTTTTTGTTAGCTAATAACAAAAGACTATGGCTTGCCTTGAGCAAACCAGGCAGCCAAAAGTATTAAAATAATATAAATATCTGCTGAACCCACCACTGCCATAAAAATCACATTTATGAGGATAAAAATCAACAATGTGATAAAACATCACATTTTAAATTAAATATAACATATAAAGTCACTTTATGATCAGAATTAATTTACTATTTTATAGCTATAGTTATTTCTCCTCATTAAATTTGTCCAAACAGATTAGATAATAAAGCATAAAACATTAATCAGAGAGAAAATTCAAAACACTTTAAAGATTGAGTTCAGTTTTGAACAGCAATTGTTGCTAGTCAATATAGGAAAGATAAATAACTATTCAAATATGTCAATAATTCCCTATGATATAAACATTCCATGAACTTTCCCTTTTAAATATCTTTTACCACTCTTAAATTCCTTGTTTCTCAGATCAAAACCAAGTATCTTAGATATGTTATACACTCTCTGCAGTATTTGTTAGAATGCCTACTTTTATTTGATTGCATTATTTAGCCCCAAAGGATGTCTATCACAGATCACTGTTCAGTTGACCACATCTATTTGATATTACATTTTCTTGACCTTAGCTGGTTATTGTTATCCACACTGTTTTTGCTATCAACCAGGCCTTCCATCTCATCCTAAAACACTTAATTTACTGTTTCTTACCATTCCAGCATCAGCCCATACAGTGACTTTATGGTCATGATGAAACTGCATTTTCCTCAAAGCAATTGAATGGTTTTGCAAGAAAAATCTAATAACTATAGGTGTCCACACTGAATACAATGTGAATGGCATCACCTAAAGTGAAAAAACAAAACAAAACACACATACACACACACAATATTCACAGGCATTCATATATTAGTTTCATAATGTCCTCCTGGATTCTTTATTTGTTGATCACACTACTCTTATATTCAGTTTTCCTACATATGTCCATTCTTCTCTGTAGGAACTTGGTAATGGGTGTGATATGGTACTTAGAAGAGGTGGAATCCTAATTTCTTGAATCATACCCAGTGTTGTAAACCAAAATGACCTTAAAATAATAAGAAATTAAAAATAAAATTATTTCTGATTATTTCAAAATACTAAAATGTCAGTAATTTGGAACAAACTCCATGAGAGTTCTGATCTATTAAGCACTATTACAAACCTGGAATTATTAGCAACCACATTTCCAGTCATATCACCCACTAGTTCATGCCTTACATTTTAACTTTTGTAGTAGATCTGACTTGAACACTGCACTGAGAACATCTTAGATGTATAATTTAATCCATTTCAGATAATGTGAAGAATGGAAAGAGGAAAAGAGTAGTCTGATATCCATATGGATCACATGATGAGAACATTGAAAAATAAGGAATTCAATATATAACTAAATCACTTAATTAGAGGTATTCTTGAAAATTTATTCACTATGCATTAACTATTATTTACTAAAATATTTATTTCATACAAGAAGCCATACCATGTTTTGCAACAATCTGAACTGAAATAATTATATTTTTAAATATAAAATTGTAGTTTCAATGAAATAGACAATATTTTTAAATAAAATAATGAGCTGATAATGAGTCCTTTTATCCTAAAAGATTAAGCCATAAATTAAAATATAAATTCAAAAACAATTTCTTAATAATCTTAAGATGTCTTCAGGTTAGTCATCTCAATGTCTTCATTTTAAAATAATGAAATCTGTCTTAGCGTTATAAAATACAGTCTTGGCGCACATGCATTAAATACACTTTCTGTCCCAGATATCTTAAAACACTATTTTATTTCATATGAACAACAAAGCTAATCACTTTCCATCTCTCTAAACTGAAATAACTGATAATTGACTAAATTTAATTTGAATGAAGCTTAATCTAGTGCTAACACAAGCTGATGCTCTTAATATCTCACCCCTCTGAATCACAAGCACTGTATTCTTAAAAGGAAACACCATGGAATTACCTGTCAGGAATCTAGGTAAAACCCAAACTTGTCAATTCAAAATGAAAAAACAAAATATTTTCTGGTATCTCTTAGTCTCAAATATTCTGAATTCTATTTTATGATGTTTCAGCATTTTTCACATATAAAGAATCCTCTTTTCTACCCATACTTAAATCCCTTTTAGAATGATCAAATCAGCAAAATAAATGTCGTTTATATAACTCAGACCCATAATTATGATGAATTCCCATCAGCAATTTTCAAATGCTATCTTCATTTACTCTTCCTAGTGCTTCTAAAATCTCTAAAGTGGTCATTTATTTCCCTAGCCACTAAATGTAATCTAAGCAATATGTCTTTCCTAACTGTCAATAATACTGATTTATATATTATGTTTGGAGTTTTCCTTGCTACAATCAAATGGTAATTTTATTTAACTGAACAGTAACTTACTGAAAATTAATAGAATTTGTTTAAATTTAGCTTTAGAGAAGATTACAAGCTTAAGGCAAGAATGTGCTTGAAAGAAGAAAATCATTTTTTACTTACTAACCTACATTCAGAAAGAGTCAGTTTGTGAGACTCATACTATAATTCAGATTAATTTGAAAATCAGTTTTATTAGTGTGGAAACAAGACTTTCTTTTTTTTTTTTTAAAGATTTATTTATTTATGCATACAAGCACTGGGGCACAGACCAGAGGTGTGGGGGAGGGGGGGGCGAGAGGATTCACCACAGAGAGCAGGGAGCAGAACAGGCAGATAACAGAAGTACACTGCTGAGGGGAGCAGCGGGCACAGCAGGAGAGGTCTGCCGCACCNTGTGGGTCCCCCTCCCTGGCCGGCAGCAGGGATGGAACTCGTGCTGCAGTGGCTGCGGTTTGCTTCACAGTGCGCCGCTTAACCCACTGCGCCACCAGGGGAGGCCCGGAAACAAGACTTTCTATTGTGACAAGTGAACAGTGTTTGAAGATGGCAGTGATATTTTTTCAAATATTTAATCTTGTGTCTATAACGAGTAATCCAAAAGTCTTAACTGCCTGACAGGAGTGTGTTTGAATTAATACAACTTGGTTTACGAGAATAGTGAACCACTAAGAATGTTGATATTTATTTTCAGTATTTATGAATAAGTGCTTCCCACAGGAAGTTTGCAAATTCAGAAATAATTTGAGAAGTCCCTCCAAATAATTTTTAAAGCAATAAGGTTTAATGTGACAGGAAATGTACTTATTTTGCCTTCAGGTACTCCGGTAAGATGTTAATGCAGTCGAGAGGAATCCTTATAGCAATCCAGTTAGATTTTAGTACTTCAAATAATTAATCTCTCATAGTGGAATATGTGTGAGTTATAAAAGAAGTATAGTTCTTAAAACTCAGATAATGAATGCTTCAGGAATATAAAAGAAACATCTATCTTTTTAGTTAGAGGCTAATTTAAAATTTTGGAAAATGATTTAGATTTTCAAAGTCCTTAATTACTTTCTATAGAATACCATTAAGTAAAGTATACAAATATACTGTGGTCATACATAACTATTAAACTTATTTCTCTGTTGACAAATATATACCATCACTTTTCCTCCAGGACTTTACTTTTTTTCATTAAGCTTCATAGCAAGATTTTTCCCAGTAATAAACTCAACTCTAATAAGAAATTATTGTTGCTGTTATTACTATTAATTTGCCACACAGAATTTACCTGGTGTGCATATACAATCAGAAAATAAGCAATAAGATATAGAGGTCACCGAAAGCAAATCACCTTTTATCCCTCTGTCTTTGTCATCTAATCAGAGGACTCCTGGCCCCTGGCAATCTTTGGTCAGGGGCTGGACTTCAGGTCAGATTGTGCAAGGCTGATAATGACCATGGGGAAGCACAATCCTGATGTGACAGAGAACACAGTTTCAAATCATGTAATTAGCTTTCTGCCATCTAAACCCAAACTAAATGACTTGTTCCTTTAGTCTTTAAACGATTGATAGCTAGGTATTTTAAAATGCTTAGACAAACTATTAACTAAAACTCCTCTAGCTGACCCTTTTAGGTATAATGTTTTCTTATATTCTCCCTTAATAAATGATGTACATGTGACAATAGAAAATTACATGGCATATATATGTTAGAACAATGGATGTGTTTGAGGAGCTCATTACTATGAAAACAGCTACTATCTATTCTTTACTGAATTTGAACTAAATCTGCAACTAAATATAAGTGTACAATCGAGCAATCTAAGAAACTTAAAATATTTATCAAAAAATATGTTTTAAATAAAGAATAACACTGTGAACACTCAGGTATGCCAATGCTTACATTGAATAGTTCTTAAATTTTGCTATATTGATTTCATCTGCACACACAGAAAGGCAACCATACTCAAAATTATAATATTTTCATATTTAACTATAACTCAATTATCATACAAATAATTAATATATCATAAATTAGCATTTCTTTTCTTGTTTCCACAAGATATCTTTAGTAGCTGTATTCCACTAAACCAATATATATGTATACATAGGTGTGTCTCTATATGTTTGTAATTATGTATGTATGTATGTATGAATGTCAACACATTTTATTTTCTTGTTACAGCCTGATTCAAAATTAGTGTATTCGCATAGCCATCTGAATAAAAGTCTATATTTAACTTTCTCCAGCTGTAATCCATTTATTTCTGAATTTATGACAGATCCCAGGAGAACAGAACAGCAACTGTTAGCCTTTGCTCTTCTGATTACACATGAATGCCATCTAGTGTCAAAACAGTAACTACATCCTCTTTTAGGGAATACTCTTGATTGCTTAAGGGAGGAAAATAATACATTTCATACCACTATACTATAAAACATGCTTTAAAGAAATATTCCACAGTGAATAGTTGGGAACTGTATATAAATTTATTTCAAGTAAACTTTAGGTTTTTTCTTTTACTTTTCATATAGCAAAAACAAAATGAAATTAAATTTATAACAAAACAAATGAGTCATTCTTTATTAACAATTGTATTAAAGAGATCATTTTAAAAGGTACTACCCAATAGGCTCAATATTACATCAATTGAAGTTTTAAGTTAAGCAACAATTTTGTAAAACATAGAATATTTTTCTTTTTTATTGTTCATAATTAATCTGCTATATTAATTTCTAGTTACAAAATTCTGTAGCTACAGTAAATGTATCTATTGTTCTTTTTTAAATGCTTAATAACAAAATCGAGCTTCATTTTTTAATATAAATTTTTCATGCTTTATTAGTTTGCATTAGAAATTCTTGAATTTCACATATATTGCATATTGAGATAACCCAAATGAGTATGAAAAACATATTTATTAGATTTATTTATTAGTTTCTGCTTTTGTAGCCGACTTTTACGAGTAAGAGAATTTTCAGACATATCAGTTTCTTCTCCAAGGAAGTCAGTTTTGTGTTACAAGTGCAATGAAGTGTTGCTTTATTAGTTACTTTTTCTATGATGTAGAACAGTGATTATGAAATGGCAGTATGTAAAAGAATAGAATGTGGTAATAAATAGCAGAGATAAAGCTGCAGGTGAATGGAGACTTAATAAATGGGGGAAATTGTGTAGGAAAGGAAAGGAAGTCTTAGGTGATAGGATGACTCAGTAGGAACTGACACAGTGGCTTATATTTCTAGATTTAGAAAACACCTTGAATATACCATTATTGTACTTTGGTGTCAACTAGTAGTCCTCCCTTCTTTAGTTTCAATGTAGGGCTACTGCAAAAAGGAGCAGCCTCAGAGATTGGCAGCTAAAGAGAACCTGCCCTACAGCTAGGGCAATTGGAATCTGCCTAGCACCATGTCAGGGGACTGACATCCGTACAGTCACCAATTCTGACTTACCCTGAGAGAGTGGGAGATAAAATTCTGACTCAGTTGAGAAATCAACTGGTTGTCATCTGTGCCTTTCATATACATTATGTATAACATAAAGTTATACATAATACATAATTAAACCTTTAGATTTGTTAAAAAATGAAGTATCATTACTATCACATTACAGAGGACAGCGACTATTAGTAGTATGTATTACTCGTTAAGGATTCTGGACTACAAAAAAGAAAATATTCAATGTTTTCTTACTTCAGTAGAATGGTGAAAAGAGGATTTCAGTAATGCACTAGATTTTGCATGATAGGATTGTTTAATATTAATGGTGAATAGTAAGTCAGTATTTATCCCTGAAGAGGCAGGAGAAAGTGTTAATAGAAGAGATGATGAATGAAGTCCAGAAGGATCTTTAGATTTCACACAGCAGACAAGAAGAAGGGGAGATTACTGCATGTGAAGGAAATGGAGTTATATATTAGCTCAATATAGTCAGTGCATGACAGCTATTTTATTACATTTATAAGGATGTGAGGATTATTTGGTGTAGTCCATGTAAAGTACTTTGGATAATTCTTATCCAGGAATTTTTGTTTTGAAACTAAATGTGCTTAAGCAGTCATAACAATTTTTGTAACTTCTCTAGCTCATATTGACTTTACTTGTATTTAAAACCTGTGACACTTAACAGAGACTTACATCAAGAAGCTTGCTATTGTAGAGGTAGTTAAAAACGTTTGTACAGGGACTGCCTGCTGGCGCAAGGGGTTGAAAACTGCACAGTGAGGCTTCCGCAGCTGAGGCAGCACGAATTCAATCCCAGGAAGGGGACCCACATGGTGCAGCAGACCTCTCCCACTACTAGCGCTGCTCCCCACAGCAGTGTATTTCCATCAATACGCCTGTTCTGCAACGGCCTCTGTCTCTGGTGAATCCTCTCATACCCCCTGCCCCCGCGCCTCTGGACTATACCCCAGCTTTTGTATGCATAAATAGATCTTAAAAATAAATAAATAGGAATAAAAATGTCTGTACAAATATCTAGATTTAAATAGTATTTCATTTACATACAAGCTCTCCAAAAGTGACTTTTCTACCAACTATATCTTGATTCATCCATTTTAAAAATAGGTATATTATGTGCCCTACTTTATAAGACAAATAAATATGATACTTATAACATGCCATGTACACATGATATAATATAATCAATACTGTAGCTTGAAGCAAGTGTTTTGTGTTATGCATATGCTAAACACTAGATTATTTAATTAATGAAATAAGTAATTTTTTTAATTATAGCTCTACATCGATGGTATATTAATATTCAATAACTTTAAAGGCATTTTAAAAGATTGTTTATTTGAGGAAATTGTAGGTGGGCAACTGTAATGAATAATACAGAAAAATTTCATATTTTCTTCATCTGATTTTTCTCAATGGTAGCATCATGGATTACATATATCCAAATACTGTCTAAAATAAAAACGAAAATAAACAATTGAAATTACTTCAGATTAAAAGGGTTTTACATAGCAAAAGAGAATAGAAATAGGTTAAAAAGACATTCTACTGAATGCGAGAAAATATTCACATATTACACAATCAAAATGTGGTTAATAGCCATTCACAGCATGGATGGAACTGTATGGCATTATAAGTAAAGTAAGTCAGAATGAGGTAGACAAATATGAGATGATTTCACTCATATGCGAGATATAGAGAAGGGAAAAAAAAACAAATAGATTAAACTAAACCAAAACCAAAACCCAGAAATATGACTATAGATTTGAGGTTAACAGAGGGGAAGGAGGTTGGGTAAAATGAGTGAAGGGGAGTCCAGTGATCTATTGTAAAAGTATAAAGGTCCTTTGGAGATGGGTGTTTATGATGCTATACATCTGAGGAGTTATGAACTTATTCCCCTCGATCATATGCAGTACTGTAAACAAATGTTACTGCAAAAATAAAAATGTTTAAAAATAGTTGAAGAAACAAAAACTTAAAAAAAAAAAACCTGTTTTTTCTTTTCCTGTTTTTGAATGGAAATGTAAAAAAGGTTTCTTACTACTGCACTGAAACAACCCTGAGTTTATTTCCAAGAATGACTCAAAGTCACTAAATCGTGTCAAAGTAAGGACAAGATTGGCTAGCTGAGGACATTAATAGTCTCTTTAAAGGCTGAAGATGTCTCACCCCTAACTGATTATGTTACCTGCTTTGACTACATGACCAGTGGAATATAAAAGACCCTTCTGGAAATGTTGCCTGAAGTGTCCTGAAGCCAAGATGTCTCTGGGAATTCATATCCTGAGACCAAGCAGATTCTCTACAGCTGAGAAACCTGAAATGCCTTGTCCCTCTGAGGCTCACCTGAGCTTTCTTTCCTGTAATATCATATCCTATAACTGTTTTTAACATTTTGTGACACCATCAAGAATCTGAGTCCTTTCAATTTTCTGATCACATATAATCAAAGCATATAAGACAGGTGAAGTTGAAAAAGTTTGCATTTATCCTATAAAAACATTAAATCTTATAATCTCAATGTTTCCTTATATATAAATGAAATTGCTTTATACCAGTGATTCTCAGCTGCAGCATTTTACCCCCATGGGAGTCACAAATAGAAATGGTGCCACTGGTATAGAATGAAAGTGGGTCATGGATACTCTTGAATTTCTGACATTGCATAGGACAATTTCTATGTTGTGCTTCTCCAACTTTCATGAACATTAAAGAAAATATAGTTATAAAATTACTTGAAAAATTCATACATTTGGTGTCTCAACAATATAATTCTAAGTAACACATCAAAAAGAAGGCTTAGAGGAAAATGAAATATTTTTATAGAAATAAAATATATGGTGTTAATTTAATGGAATGGATCAAAAGCAGCAATCAGAAGGAAATTTGTCACTGTTTATTCCAAAAGAAATATGGCCTCAAATAAACTGTTTTCTTTCTAACATGAGAAGTAGAAAAAGGAGCACATTACAAGCAAAGCAAACAGAAGGAAGGAAATAAAAATCATAAGCATAGACATATACTAAACTGAAAACAACCAAATAATGCACAAATTCAATGAAAGCAAAAGTTTCTTTCGGGAACATTTTTACAAAATTATCAGTCTCTAGTCAGGATAACCAAGAAAAAATGACACAAATTAGCAACATTATAAATTAAAGAAGAGACATAATAATAAACCATGTAGATAGCAAAATGAACAAAATGCAATGCTCTTGATAGATTTATATCCATATATTTGAAGTAGTAGGTAAAATTGCTATAATCTTAGCACAACTAAAAAATAGCTCTCAAAAGAAGTTGACAACCTGAATAATTATTTATTGCAAAAGTTAAGAATTATTGATACACACAATATCCTGAAGTCCATTCAGTTTCATTTTACTAAGTAACAGAAGCCAAAGGCAGCATATTCTATGTACCCATTTAGAGGCAAATAAATGGTTGTCTGAAGGGAAGAGTTGACTTTTACATTCCTTTTGCCTAAATCAGAACTCATAGAACTGTGTATCCTAAATTGAGGCATAACCTATATAAATTTAACAATAAGCTGTTTTTGTTTTTTATCAATATGAATACTCAAGAATAGTTTTATTTAATTAATCATGTATTCTTAAGAGGCAAAATGACATTTCTTTTAGAAATCTGCTATGAATTTGTATTTTCACAAGCAAAGTTTCATATAGTTTTCATTTTCCTCTTTGTCATATTTTTTTCTATGTTCTTTCAGGTGTGTTCACAATAAGGACAATATATTTTTCAATTTCCCATTCTCTTTCTTAGATAAATGTGTTCATTAATTCTGGCTTGCATACTGTCAGGCAAATTAAGTTTTCTCTGTTTTTCTTTTACTTTCTCCGCTGCTTTTTAATTACTTGTGTTGTTGCTATACATTTGCAGTGCTACAGTTATCTAAGTCTTTTATTTTAATTCCTTGAATGGCTTGTTTAATTTCTTCTATGAATAAAACTATATCTGGCTTTATTGATCAAAAAAAAAAGAGAAAAGAATTCTAAGCATTCTTTGTACTTATATTTATCTTTAAAAAACCTCATAATTCAAAATGATTCTCTAACGCTTCTTTACTAAATTCTCACCCAAATATTAATAAAACATTTTAATGCAATGTTTTATAATATGACTAAAACACAGATTGTATCATTTTTATCATCCCAATTTATTTCTTTATTATTTATATAAATATGATAATAAAGTGGATAAAAATGTGAATATTGACCTATCTTTTTCATAAAACAAGTTTCCTTTAAATGTCCTTGGGAGAGGTTTCTCAGATAGTTTTATTTTCCTCCTCTATCCTTTGTGATTCAATTTTATTTGATTAGCAATAGCACTCATTTACTGAAAGATGCTAAAGAAGTATAATTTTCTTTTTCATCCTCTCTTCCTTAGGCAATGTTTTAAATTCTACAATCTCATTAGCTGGAGTACCAAAAGAAAACATGAAACTTTTCAAATAACTCCTTTAATAGTTATTAGAGGGCATCATTTTCAAAACAAATGTGTAGGCTATTATTTTCAACAACACATCAGATCTATTTATTTTGTTATTGTAATTTAGTTTTGCAGTTTGATCTCTGGTTTATTGTCCCTATATCCCTACTCCTCTATTTTGTTCTGTTTTGTTAAGTCCCTTTTTTGTTAATGTTTCTTACAACCCAATATATGAAACATACTTTAACTTGATTCCAAGCAATGAATGACTCCATTCAATACCTTTCAACGTGTGAGTCAAACACAGGCCATAGAATTTGAATTATTTAATAAAAAAATGATTAGATTGCTCTGTATCCCAGGGCATGATTGAGCAAGCCCTGAATTGAGCAAGCATGAATTTTAGTGCATGTAAAAACACCTTCAGCACTTGTCATTTCTCTGATCTCTTGCAAAATGAACAATTCACATCTGTGCCGATGGCTCTTTTCATTAGCCTCTCAGTGATCTGACTCTAATCACTCTTTGCTGCTGTAAATTATATTTATTATAGGTAAAAGCTGACATTTTATAATGTCTACCAATTATATTTCTGCACTAAGGAAGCTTATGGAATGTTTTTCCATATTTTTTCTATACAATTTCCTTTCCAAATCTCATTCTTCTTAACTAAAGTGGGACGAAGTGGGAAACAATGTATGTGCTTGCTTATTTTAATGATAAAGTTGTATATTTTTGTTTCAACTATGAATATTCAATGTATGTATTCATTATCATGAAATTCACTATGTACTTGTAAATAAAAGTGTCAGTATTTTACCTGACATGCATGTATAGGAAATCAATAATTGTGATATTTTCATCTACTTGTTCTTTTTGTAAGTAATAAATATTTCAAAATAAATTGTCTGAGCATTTTTAATCCTTATAGAGACATATGAAAACTCAAAACATTTTGAAAAAAAGAAGGGAAAAGGTGGACATTTTATTTTGATAATGTTGAAACTGAAACCCCAGTTTTACTTGAAAAAAATTCAGTCACATTTTAATGGTGTTATGATGATAACACTTCAGTTGTGTTTTCTTCTCATTCAATGTGATATTTTTATTCTGATACTGATTATGTTAATCTAAGTGCTCCATCATTAACTTTAAGTTCCTTGGTCTGATTGCCTACACTTAACATTCAATAATGAGTGTTTTTAAACTATAATAAAAGTAGTTATTAAAAATACAATTAAAGAATCACATACTCATTATTAATGAAAATATTGTATTCAGTATTTTTTCTCACCTAGATTTATACCAGTGTATTACTTATTCAAACAAAGCTTAAAATGCAGTGTACCATTATTTTGTAAATTGTTATAGTTATTTTTTGACTAAAAAAGAGTCCAAAGATCCTCAAACAATAAATTATCATTGGTTCAGAGACTGAGATATATAATAAATCATAGGTAAAACCATATTTTAAGCAGTACTATTAAAATCAATATTTCATAATATTCCCTTAGAAAATAAAGAGAGAAATGATTTGGGAAAACCAAATTCTGACCAATGCTGATAAAAATAAGATTGTTGAGAATATTAATGAGAAAACGGATTGCTTAATTAAATTTAATTCTGTATGCATCATGAAAATAAATGATGCTTTGGTAGTGACAAAGCATCATTGTGAGTATACCTGCCTTGTTTTGATATAATTTGTAATTACTGTTTTGGATTTTAGGTCATATTTTGAGTATTAGTGCCATCAGAGTTATATTTAGGATGAGGTCAATTCTTCTTTATACCCAGAATAATCGTGTTACTCTGGCTTTGCATCAAGAGTCACTTCTTTTAGTTATTTATGATGAGAATATAGAAAACTATGATAATTTAGGCCATGCTCTATGTTATTACTTTACTATAGTACAGACAGAAAGGGAAAGATGAGAAGAGGTCAGTGTTAAGAAACTTATATGATGTTATGATGCAGTGTTACTTCATAAGATATTATAAGACATTGTAACAATATAAAAAATAAGATTTTTGCAATTATTTTAAACAAGAGGAGGATGAAAAACCAGTAAGTTGAATTAAAGAGAAAGTATTCTGCTGTTTAGTCTCAGGACATATAAAACTGAAAAGAAAACCAATTAGTTAAAATCACCAGCATTTTAGCTATGCAGTCTTATTTCTTAAAGAGATACACTGCATAGAAGTAGATGCTGAATGAATTAAGATATAAAGGTGTGTTTTGCTTTGCTTTGATCTAGTATTTAGTGACCATGTTCAGTACTGAAATCATAATTCTAATATAGGAAAATAATGAAAGTCCTGCAAAGAGAAACATGAAAGTCAAAATAGATTATATATCAATGTTAATGATAATTTTAAAAGCTTGAATTTCTATTAAAGAAATGAGATTTTAAAATAATAATGGAGAATTGCACCCATATCTTCTTCATAAAAACACTGTACATATGTATACACTTTGTCACTTATTTATCATAAAATAATATATTAAAGAGAGGAAAATGTGGAGTGCTTAGAAGATTTTTGCATTACAAGTAAGAAGTTTATTTAATATGAAGTATAGAGTACTTTGATGTGATAGATTTATATTTTACTCTTATCTCAAAAAAAAAACCACAAAATTTAAAGATATATTAGACATCATCAAAAGTCTTAATGGATGACAAAGCAACTCAAAATCAATAATGTTATATGTCCTAATATAATTTATTTTATTAGAGATTTTAAAGATGATGATTCACATCACCAATAAGCTTTGAAGTTTAATAAAAATTTTATTGAATAAATTTTTGTTGAATAAGCATGCTGAAAAGGATAAACTAAGGCATTAGAGCTAAAAAATAGTGAGTATGCTATTAAAAAATCTTTACCTCTGAAGTGTAATGACTCATAGAGGAATTGTTTAAGAGAAAAAATGAAAGCCACAGAATAGACCTATTAAAACAAGAAGCTAGAAAAAGAATCATATATCCAATCAAAATAATGATTGTAACATAAAATAATGTGATAGAAAACAGAGAATATATATATATATGTTACTCTTTTAAAAAATACTTAACAAAAACATATCTAAAAATCTTGGCAAAAAGAAGACAAAAATAAAAATGAAAAATTATGCAAGGAATGCAAATATATTATACACACACAAACACACACACACATTGATTTAATGAAAAACTTTGTATCAAGAACTTTGAAAACAATTTTGGGAAATTAAACAAAAGAAATAATGCTACCAAGTAACACAATAAAATAAAATTTTAACAAACAATCACAAACTGTATATCAGAGATAGTTAATAAGGGAAAAGAATTCAGTTCTTCAGCATAAAGTGTATTAGTTGTGGCTTTTCATAGATGCCCTTTGTCAAGTAGAAGAATTTCTCTTCCAGCTCTAGTTATCTTTATGGGAAAAAGATGATGAATTGTGTCAAATATCTTTTTCTAAATATGCTGATATGAACATGTTATCTTTGCCCTTTATTTTATTGTTGAAGTCTATTGCTTTAACTAGATTTTAGCTCTTAAACTAACCTTCAATTCTAGTAATAATTCCCTCATGGTTACAGTTACATTTTTTTACATATTGCTAGATTTGGTTTGCTAGTATGTTTTGAAACTCTTTGTCCTTATTCATTAGAGAAATCAGTCCGTATATTTATTTTTGTGTCATATATTTCTTTGGTTCTGGGTTAAGGTAGGACTGTCCTCATAAAATGCTAGGAAATATTCCTTTCTAATAAATTTTGGAAGCATTTGTGAAGAATTGGTAATAATTCTTCTTTAAAGATTTTGTAGAAATCACTAGTGAAGTCAAATTGACCTGGGTTTTATTTGTGGTAGTCTTGCTTCTTCATTATTACAATGGAATGCATGTTCTGTTTTGAGGTTTATTCAGAAGGTCACTCTTAGAATCGTGTGTGTGTGTGTGTGTGTGTGTGTTTCTAGAACCCAGCAAGGATTTTTTTAGCTTTCTTTACATAATTATTTCTGACAAACAACCTCACCTGTAGTTTAATTTTCTTTCAGGAAGCTACCACCTTCTTCTTAGTTAATTATCACCAACTTCTCCCATGCTTTTAGGAGTACCCTGAGTCTGGAACTTCCACAAACGCTTTCAAAGAAAATCAATTTCTTTGAGAAACTTTCACAGCTCTTTTATGGCCTGTCTTTTCACCCTGAGAAAACTCTGAGTGAACGCTCTGCAGTAGGAGCAGGATCCTATGGGAGTGTTAGGTCTGTTCATTTCAGACTGGATTTCACCTAGATATGCTACCTCCATGGAAGCTGTGGTGATGAGGGTGAGGAAACAACAGTATTTTTCACTCTCAACAGCTTATGCCTGAAAAGTGTTCTAGTATGTGTGTTTCATGAATATGTGAATGTGTAAATAAAGTAGTGGTTGTTTAAGTGTTTTAACCTTTTATAAAGGGAATTTTGCTTGCACAGTGGTAGTGTCAGATATTCTGTGCTGTGAAACAAGCATCATTGGTCAAATGTTAATTAAAAGAAGAAGGGTTTAATGTTGCAGTAAATAAGGGAACAGATATCTTACAAAATTTACTAAAACTTGCAAAGAGCAGTGATATTTGGTGTGATTTGAACCACGACCCACCCCTTCTTTTGCCTATTCCAGGATCAGCCTCACTGAAATTTCTCTCTTGGTGGGTACAATAGATTGGGGCTCTCTCCCTTTTATAGCAACACCCCAGGAGAGGTGGATTTCCTACTAGACCTTTCCTCAATGCTTTTATTTCTATTTCAATGAAAAATTGAAAATATTGTGTCCATATTCTACATACTTTCCACTTTAACTGATATATTGCTGACACATCACTGCCTAAGTTTAAGTTGCACTACATATTGATTAATTTTACGTATATTCTGAAATGATTACCGCAACATTTTAGTAATCACCCATTTACTCATGAAGATGATATTTAAAAAGCGCAAGGAAAGAAAAACAGTGTTTTTTCCCATGATGAGAACTTAGCAATTTATGCATAACTCACACAGTAGCAGTAACTTTAGCTTCCAGGCTATACATTGATTCCTCAGCATTGATTTCTCTTAAAATTAAAATTTTGTGCCTTTTGACAATCCTTCCTCAACTCCCCCTCTTCTAACCCCAGCTTCTGTTGAAACACAAAATTGATTTATTTTCCTATGAACTTGTTAATGTTTTTTAGATCTGCATATAAGTGAAATCACATAGTATCTGTGTTTTTCAATCTCACAGTTCATGTAATATACTCAAGTGCTATTGTAAATTGCAGAATTTGTTAATTTTTATCTTTTAGGATCTATTTTGTTATTTTCTTGTGCTATTTGTGTTCTAAATTATTCATACAATTAAATATAATTTAGGCAAATATTATATATATCTGCTGATACATACTTATCTTTTATTCATTGAAAGTACTTTTTGTTTTATCATATACATGATTGTCTTGGTTATATATATATATATTTTAAAAGATTTATTTCATTTATTTATACATACAAGAGGTGGGGTGTAGGCCAGAGGTGTGGGGGAGGGAGTAAGAGGATTCATCTGAGACAGAGTGGGGAGCAGAACAGGCAGATCTCCCAAAATACACTGCTGAGGGGAGGGGAACAGCAGGCTGGTCAGGAGAGGTCTGCTGTGCCATGTGGGTCAGCTTCCTGTCTGTGGATGGAACTTGTGCTGCAGAGAACTTCATAGTGCTGAGATTTAATCTTTTGTGCCACCAGGGAGGCCCTTGTTTTGATAATATTTTCCTTTTGTCTTTCCTTTGTTGGTAGGAGCTAAAAATTATTACCCTTTACATGCTAAATTGCATTTTACCAAGATACTAGTTTTCAGAATTAGGTCTCACATTAATGGTTAATCACATACTTTGCCATAAGGTCTGATTAGTGGCAGTCAATATTCAGGATGAGATTTTGGCCATGCTGATGTTATACCATCTTTAATACAGTTTGACTAGCTGTTACTCCACAACCTTCTCTGAAACTGACTTTTTATCACTTTCTATTCACTCATAATCATAGGTCTCAAAGTTTGAAGTTTAGTGCTTACCAATGACTGTGTTTGAACTGAATGAAGGTAATAGTAATATTTGGAAGTGCTAGTCACAGAAAGTTCTATTATCTTTCCAAAATGATATTATTGATTTAATCATTAGTGCTGTTATTGTTTCAAAAAGTCAATTATCTCTTAGAGCAAAGGTGGAAAATTTTAGTTATATATTTGGTATGATTTTATCCTTTTTCTAAAAAAATGCTGAGTGCTTCCAAGTGCTGTTAAATTGTGTAAGAATTATTTTGAAAATATAGGTACTGTTTCTACATATAATTCTATTTGAAACAATATTTATCACATAAAAAATGACAATTTTTTTTCTGAAATGAATTTAAGGTTATCATCCTATTCGTAAGATTCTCTAAAGTTACTTCAGCTATCACTAGTTGATGATGGCTTTAGTTCCCATTTTAGTAAATGATTTTTTTCCGTAAAATAATCCCTATTCCATATTTTAAAGAAGTAGGTATGATCAAAACAAAGAATAGTGTTGCTAATAATAATTGTTAAATAACTGATTTTCTCCCTCATTTCTGTGTGTCAAAATTTTCTATCTGTTTGAAGGATAATGTCATGGACTGTATTTTATGAAATTTTCTATCTGTTTGAAGGATAATGTCATGGACTAAATTTTATGTTTTTTACAAAACATATGTGTTGAAGCCTAAAGTCCCAATGGTATGATCTTCTGAAGTGGAATTTTTGGGAGCTAATTAGATTATGAGGCTGGAACCCTAGTGATGGGAGTAATGATCTTATAAAAGACAGGAAAGAAATTATCTCTGTCTCCACCATTGAAGGTAGAGCTAGAGGATGGTTCTACACCCACAAGTTCTCACGAGGTATGCAATAGGCCAGAACTTTGATCATGTACTCTCCAGTCTTTCAGAACTATGAGAAATAAATATCTGTTGTTAAAATCACCAGTTTGTGATATTCTGTTATAGTAGTCAGGGCAGACAAAGATAATTTAGAGACACTATCACAAGATCGTTAATATAAGAAGTTATATTGAAAATAATGTAATTTAATGTGATGGATAACACCGGTTTACAATACTTTATGATTGAGTGTCATAAGTTCCGATCACTTCAATATATTTTACCACATCACACCCATCTCCAAAGCATACATAATCCTCCACCACAGTCAATTTGGTCTCCTCTTCCCTTTCTTACCTAACCCCACCTTTTTCTCTGGTAACCTCAAGTAATCAGATTCCCAAAGTTGATTTTAATTTAGATTTGTCTGTTCCTTTGTTTGTTTCTTCATATTCCATATATATGTGGCAGCTCTCTTTCTACTTCTAACTTAATCAACTTAGCATAATGCCACCCATATTGTCAACAGCAAGATTTAATTTTTTGTAGTTGAAAAATATTCCGTTGCATCTCAATAGATGTGCAGAAAACATTTAACAATATTCAACATCCACTTTTGATAAAAACTAAAAAATTTGGAATAGCAGGAATATGCCTTGATATAATAAAGGTCATATTTGACACAACCACAGCTGTTATCATACTCAGTGGTAAAAAACTTAAATGCTTCCTCTAAAATCTAACACAAAACAAGAATTTCCACTCTCACCATTACTCTTCAGCATAGTTTGGACACAAATTAGGCAAAAGAAGGATATAAAAGGAATTCTAATTGGAAAAAGAAGAAATAAACTATCACTATTTACAGATAATATATATATATAAATCCAAATTAGTAAAAAATCTTAGAAACAATAAATCAATGAAGAGTCTGGCTACCAAATCATTATCTGTTGCAATCTTACATGCAAACTACAATCTAAAAATTAAAGAAATCAAGAAAACAATTCCATTTACAATCACATTAAAAAGAATTAAATACCTAGGAATATACTCAGCAAATCAGGTAAAAGACCTGTATCACTAAAACTATAAGGTATTATTAAAAGAACTAGAAGACCTGCTATTTCTACCATGTCAATGAAGAAGCTATCCCAGATGAGCGACTAATGTGTTATGATAAATAATATGTCAGTATGTTAATAAAACACAAGATAACCCCAATACTCATTTGTATCTGGAAGTATGGTATGCAATGTTGGTAGCAATTTTGCCTTCTACTCTGATTCTGGCTTAGTCTTGTGACTCATTTTGTCCCTGAGATATTAAAAATAACACACAATCTAAGATTTGAAATATTTTGTAAACATTGGCTTCCCTCTCCTGTATTCCCTGCTATTGCCATGATAATATCTCCAGACTAGCATACTAAAGGATTATAGGCATCTGAAATATCTGAGATGTCTCAGTTGTCCTAGTCAAAGACATCCTAAATAGATCCATAGCCATCATATCCATGACCAAATTAAGAACACTTAGGCAACCTTCCCAGATGCATGAGTTATGAACAATTTTTATTATGTTAGTGAGGTTTTCTGGTTACTGTTAGAGAACAGTGTGTATAGAGGTTGTACACTGTGGTCAGTCAAAACAAGAAAGATCTTAAGTCCTGAATTTGAGCACAAATGGACAAGACACACTATACTGCATGGTCACATCCTATGAATTAATTATTATGACAAGGTTTTTCTTCCTTCTTTAAATTTACTTATTTGGGTGGCAAGAGAATCCAGATTATTAAGTGAATCCAAATTATTAAATGAGTCATGGCTGTTTGTCTGACAATAAGTTTGGATAAACTTATTTTGTAGCTTGTCCACATCTATTTTCAACTATGTCAGTTTTCATATAAATCAGAACATTCACACAGTTCAATCCTGCAAAGATGTTTTAATTAGTTTGGTGTAGTCAGTGGGTCTAGACTTACAGTCAGTCCTTCTGAAGTGGTCACTTTTCCACTCTAGGATCAATGTCCTTAAGCCATTAGTCTGTCCTGGGAAATTAATAAGGGAGAAAAAAATCAGTCTTTCCAAGATGGTGGATGTAGCAGTCATTTTTATGTATTTCCATCTTAGTTCATTAGACCAACAAATATTTAATAATAATTATTTTTTTATGTAGTAGGCAGTGTACCCAGAACAGTAGATAAGCAATGAATACAAGAGCTATCCTATTAAATATATATATAAATATATATTTTGACCTCTGCATCCAGGATGACCCAAAAGTAGATGTAAAAATGGGGTTAGCTAAGAAATTTTTCTCTTATTTTTGCTAAATCACTCAGGTACTGTGAACCTGAGACAGACACTGATTATTTTGTCTATCCCCAGACCCCCTTCAAAAATTGATACATGAGAGGTTACAAAATGCTATAGCCGTAGCTACAGCTATCTCTAACATCCATGTCTTTGTTAACTGAAAACTAGGTGTTGCTTAAGTTCATTAGTTATGATCAATCTTGCTGTCTTTATACAGATTGACTGACCTTATAATCTAAAATGATGTTGGGAATGTCATTTGAAAAGTATCTAATAAAAATGCCTATGTCAGACTTGGGACTGAATATAAATCATTGCATGCATATAAAATGTATTCTGCCTTTTTTTCAGTGAGGAGTTATACATGGTGTATAATTCAGCAGATGAAGATAGAGATACATGAATAGAAATATAGCAATAAAATGTTTTATAGAGTTATCTACATTTATGTTTGTTACTACCTCTGATAAGGAAGTATTTCTTAAAATTTAATTTAGATATAATTTGGATATAATTGTTGGATAGTTATTGGAGCATTCTGTGAAAAGTTAACCCCCATTAACTTCAGAATGTAAAAATTCATTAACCACTGTTGTGTCCTGTCTTAGGGAAACAACTAAAATAGTAAAGAAATGTCAATAGATAGACCGCTTGATAAGAAGTTGTAGAGTTAAATGTGTGTAATTCCTTTCTTTGTAAATTTAGTTTTTGTTATTCATTTTTTTCTCAAAGTTAAAACAATAAAGAACACATATTTGTATACCAGTTTTTCAAATATATCTCATTTTGTCTATTACCTATAAAATTAATAGCACTGAGTAACATTCAAAATTATACTTAATGAGAAAATAACATTTTATATAATTTTCAGTAGGTTAAAAACTAGCAGATATTTTTGTGAATAGCAAATTCTTGCTCATGTTTACTTCTTTCTTCTGATAAATTATTTATACCAAATTAAATATAAATCCTCAAGGAGAACATAAGAAGCCAGAATATCTTCTGCAGTTTATAACACATTTAGCACTCCCTCCATTTTTGCTTAAGTGAAAATATATATCAGAAAATATTTATAAGTTCATCATGTTAGAGAAAAGTATTACCTTGAATCTTTACACTTTTTCCTACTTAACAAATGTCAAATACCAAATTGTTTGTTTTTCTCAGCAACAGATTATAGGTGGATTTTATGTGAATTGTAGATGCCTTAGCATTTTGTTCATCTTATGGTCATTTTACACTCCAGTTCACAATTTTGTGTGTGAAAAAACTCAGAGAATTTATATTCTGTCTAATCATATATCTTATAATAATCCGTCTTTATTTTTCCTTCTTAAAAATGTTAATACAAACTTAAGAGTTGTAATAAGATAAAAACCATTTTACACAAGTAGATTACATTTCTGTACCAAATATTGCCTCACATAGATGCTTTTTCTAAGTTGCATTGACTCTAAGGAATTAAATCACGACTGAGATATGATTACGTTTCTATATGTGGTTTTGACAAAGATTGCATTTTAGAGTCATAGACCTTATAAGCCAAGATTTGGACTTATTAGCTGTCTTTGTTTGATTTCTTTCCACTGTAAGCAACAAAATGTCACTATGCCTACCTGAAGAAACAGGAGGAACAATGCTATTTTTTTTGCACGTATTTACAAAGTGTTGTTGAATTAGCAATGCAATTCTAAGCTTTCAAGTGAATGTTGGTAAAGAGGGACAACTCAGAAGAAATAGTAAAAAAGCATACTGCTTGTTGATAACTAATTCTCCAGGTCTCTTGAGCTCTCATTTATTGAAATTCTGCTACCATTATATCCAGACACTATTTTTTCTAGGTCTTCCTTGTAGTCATTTTACCATTTTGATCAGTGGTCTTAATTTTTCCACTTCATTCTTCACTTGGTTCATTTCTCTCTTGATCTAATGTTATACTACAGCTCTATTTCACTTATATACTGATGATTCTTCATTGATGTTTAGGTCCTTGAACGCAGGGGTGATTTTTTTAAATCAGTTTTTCAATCTAACATACTTTGATTAAAATATGCTATTTGCTCAGTAACAATCATTATGACAAATTAAAGAGAACTGAAAATTAACCAACAAACTATTTCACTCCTTCTACTGCCGATTTATACTTTGAACTGTGTTGTGCATAACCATAAAAATGTTCAAAAGACATTTCAATCTCAACTCATTTTTTTTAAATCATTTACTCCTGTCCTGTCTTTCAGATCACACTCCAGGCTCATTGTGCCAGCATTTCCCTCTCAGTGACATTTAACATCATCTACCTAGTCATCCTTTATCATTTACTTAATTTTTGTATCTGAAAGAATACTGAATTCTGGAAATTGTAATCTCTGTATATCAAACCTGTACCCTTTTTCATTCACTGCTATATCTATCATAAAGCAGGCTTTGATACATATTACCTGCAATTATCTCTAAATGGTATCCCAGCTTCTAGTCCTAAAGGGTCTCAAAATTTACATCATAAGGCTATCAGATTTTATTTTACTGCTATCTTACTATGTTAGCTCTACTTTTAGAAATGTTAATGTGACTGGCTGAATTAATTAGGCTAAACATGCAGTTCCCCTTGACCCATTTAGCAAAATGCTAGGAGTGTGGACTCTGGTATCAGACCACCTGTTTTTATGTTTTTTTTTTAAGATTTTTTTATTTATGCATACAATAGTTGGCCTATAGACCAGAGGCACAGGAGGTGAGAGGATTCACCAGAGATAGAGTGGGGAGCAGAACAGCAGATCGATTGAAGTACATTGTGGAGGGGAGCAGTGGGTGAGGCAGGAGAGGTCTCCTGTGCCATATGGGTCCCCTCCCTGGCCTGGATCAAAGTAGTGCTGTTGTGCCCCCATGCTTCACAGTGTAGCGCTCAACCCACTGTGCCAACAGGGAGGCCCCCACCTGGGTTTTTAATCCTGATGTGTAAATTTGAGTATTCTAAGTTTACAGATCATTTCCTCACCTGCAAAATTATTATCACAATAGATAACCTTATAGAATTGTCAGGATTTAATGAATGATCTATTTGAAGTGCTGTGAAGAGCCACAAGGAACAGAGGAAATGTTAGCTCTCATTATTACTCTCTTTGATTTGGTAACCTTCTTGGGCTTTCAAATTTGCACTCACTCTTAAAAGTTTAGATATACATATGCGTTTCACAAAAACTAAAAAAAATATATTCTATTATAGTATATGTAACATTATATAAAATGTGATGTCTTAAAATGTCATCTATCCTACTTGGAGGAGCAGGAAATAAGTCTTTATAAACTCCATTTTCACACCCAAGAGACTGCCTTGTAAATTGTGCCTTTTTCATTTAATGGTTCCTGAACAGAGCTAAAAGATACTATATTTTTCCATCTTCAACAGCTTAAAGATAAAAATAGAGTCCTGGAAGAGTCACAAACATTTTTGGAGTTCTAGCCTCTCTTACTCTTCAAAAGTTCCTGCCTATTTCAAGTCATTATGCAATAGAGGATTTATTTTCTCCGAAAAACCATTCTTTTGGATATCCTTTTACATTGGCCACTTTCCTCAGACCATCTGTATCTCTATATGGTGGCATTTTCAGTTACCAGTTATCCCACGAAACTGTCATATTGCTGAAACCAATATTGCTGCATATAAAAGATGGAATCCATACCGAATGGTTTTTTTTTAATGTCTGGAATAGAAAATACTGTCATTTCTTCCCCAAAAAGGGCAATCATTAATCTCTTTACCTTTTCAAATAAATGACAGTGAAATCAGCTGGTAAATATTCTTACCATCCTTGACACGTGGTTAGAATTAGCTGTGAACTAACAGTGACAGAGTTGATGCTATATCAGGTTTTTGTGTCTCATTTCCATGGTAGCTATTGCTGAAAGGATTGCTGAAACTCATGATGCCACAGAAATTGAGGAACATTTTCTTTCACTGTTTGTGTGTGTATAATTGAAACCCACGTGCCATTTACCAATTTTATGAATCATTGGTGACTATGCATAAAACAAATAAAAGACAAAAAGCAATGATTCAAAAAGAATTACAACTCTCCCAGAAACCACACTCCTTGAGCCAAACTGAAATTTTTACTATTTTATGCAGATACGGCAAGTTTAGGTCAACTGTCTTTTTCATTCATGTGCTTTTGTGTCTTAGGTTAAATATAAAACTGTTGCTCATATCACAGGCAGTAATGATAATAATAGATGATAGGGTATTAAAGCTATCATATTCAGATTCCAAGGTAAATATTTAACTATTAACGGAATATTAAGAAATTAGTGATATGGTTATCATGCAAATTCTAGAAAAAACTGTTTTTTGTCAATATGTGGAACACAGAGATAAACACAATATCTATACTGAATTAATTTAAACATGTTTTGGAAGAAGATATGTGCAAGATATAGAATTAACAATTTAACAGTGTGTATGATAAGAACTAAAAGCAGTAAATGGTACAGAACTTGAGAAGAGCAACTATAAGTGATAGTAATGTGATTTGTTGCATTCATAATCTAGGGAAAAACATAATATAGTCACACTGAGATTATAAAATGGTGCTATTTTATTCTGAGTATTCTAATATGTTATCAAAAATGATCCCAATTATTATAAATCAAAAGCATTCATATTCGGAATGAGGAGAGAAAATCTCTGTACTTTCAAAGAAATATACATATTTCTAGTTAACAATCATGTCATTCTAAATATTTTGGGAAAAGTTCAGAATAAGTTAAAATTCATGAATTGTTTTCTGGTATAGCAATTTTCAGACATATTCAAATATCCTTTAATAGGATGTGTTTCCAACTCATTTTAACTCTATGAGTTTTTCATTTGCAAATAAATTTGAGTCCCTTCAGCCTTGACTTAAATTGTAGATAAAATAGCTTTGCACAACATAGAATAAACGACTTTTAAGAAGTTTAGAACATTTATAGATAGAAAACATCTCATGCAAAACATTGTGATGAGTAAGTGTAAAGAATTCAGAGCCATATGGATTAATTTTCCTTTCAAATACAAGTCAAATACAGAACAATGAGCAGAATCACTTGGGAGCATAAAAGCAGAACACAAAATATTTTTTAGAATTTCAAATATTATCTATATACTGTTACCTTATTTTAATAAAATATTATAGTTATATATAAGCTATATTTTTATAAGATATTAAAATAAGATAGCTTAACTGGAATTACCTAAAAATGCACTTTGTTTCAGTCTGTTAGACATAGTCAAATGATCATCACTGTTATGACATAATGTTTCTAAATAATTACAGTTGATTTTATGATTTTGTTATTGCCTACAATTCACATAAGCTCTTTGCACAAGCCCTGATAATTTTCTAAATATGTAGGTACACATATTTAGCGAAAATAGAATAAATACATAAAAAGCATTGTGTTAAGGTGCTTCATTATTAGTTAAGAAAGCTATTAGTGGTAGAAGATTCTACCTTGCTCTATTAACTGTTTATGCTTTAGTATATCTCCACTACTTCCTTAAAGTATGCCTCTTCAATCAACATTAAATAACCAACATAACATCAAGTAACCAACTAGTGTGCTCTACTCAGCTATATGCAAGCTATTTTACTTTATTTTTCCCTAGCCTCCACAAATAAGTATCTTGAAAGAGTAAACCGCAGTTGTTGTCTATACTTCCTCCTTCTCCCAATTCAACTGCACGTTTGCCACATTCTCTCCATTTAAACTTAAGTTTAAACCAAATTTCAAAAACAAGTCATTTGGGGCCTCCCTGGTGGCACAGCGGGTTAAGCAATGCACTATGAAGCAAACCGCAACCACTGCAGCATGAGTTCGATCCCTGCCTCCGGCCAGGGAGGGGACCCACAAGGAGCAGCAGAATTCTGCTGTGCCCGCTGCTGCCCTCGGCAGTGTGTTTCAGTCAGTCTCCTGTTCTGCTCCCGGCTCTGTCTGGTGGATCCTCTCACCTCCTGCGACTCTGACCTGTACCCCAGCGCTTGTATGTATAAATAAATAAATCTTTTTAAAAAACAAACAAAAAAACAAGTTATTTGTAGAAATTGACTTTTATACTAGTTACATATTTTTCCAAGATATTCTCATTTACACTTATGACAAAATCATATATTTGAGTTTCCTTGTGTTGCATCCTGCCCTTAAAAATCTGTTTAAATCTTATAAAATGAGAATGCGCACCTTGACACATACCAAGTGAGTACTGTTAACATCACATTATAAATTGCTTGTCTGGATCTAGTTCCACAAACTAACAAGATGTAGAAATTCATGATGACACAACATATACTTTAAAAACACTGCTACAGAGACAAAAGAGGGTTCACATCTGTTAAATGTCCATAGAGTATGAATTATTCCAAAGGAAAAGGCATTTGGGCTATAAAATGTAGTGGCTACTATCTGTGTTAATGAAAACTTTTTATGCACATATAACATTTAAGGAACATAAAGACCTGATTGTCTTAGTGATAATGCAATATGATGTGCCATTTAGTAATGGGGATATTTTCTGAAAAGTGCATCAAGTAGGTAATTTTCATGTTGTATGAATGTCATAGAGTATAAATGCCCACTACATCTCTAGGTCATATGATATAACTAACTGGCACCACTGTCCTATATGTGTCATTAGCTAAAACATCATTAATCAACACACGACTAAAATGGGGTTACAGACTTTTATATATTCCAGATAACCTAAGATAAAGCAGTTTGTGGGACTTCTGTTTGGGCATAGATCCATCCAGATTTTGGAATGTAAATGGCTTCATCATATTCTGAAGTTATATTTAAGATTTTTTTCCAATTATTTGCTCACCCACAAGAGACTACAGTTTACTACACAAGAATTGTTAATATTCTTGCACAGTTAATGAATATTAGACTTTGCCTCTTTCCCTAATTTAGAGGGTATTTTTTATATGCTTTTCAGGAATTCAGAGATTTGTGTTTATAAATGCAGTTGGAAGGTTTATGAGTTTCCATTGTGTAGTCATATATGCAATGTTCTGCTACAGAAGTCTGTTTGTTTTTGCTTTTACAAGATTATTGAATTTTATCATTATTTTAGTTGAATCTGTGCATAAAACAGAAATAAATACATCTGCCACAGTCATATTAATACCTGGTTTTCGACACCTGTTCTCTTGCTCTCTATTTTTTACATTTAGCAAGGTGTATTTTTCCATAATTTGTTTTAATATGTTTTACTACTGAATACTCAATCTAGATCTTTCTTAATATAGTAACTGTTGAAATCATCTGTATAATATAAGTATAACAAGTAGGTGATTCTTTAGATATAGTCCCCCTTTTAACTTCATACAAAGAGATAATTATTGACAGAAAAGTATTATTTGCATAGTCTTCCCCTGTGTTAGGAATTTAGCACCCACTACTAATTGACAAAAGTAGTAATAGACACTCAGTTCTGAAGATGAAACAATCCATTTGCAGAATAAATGGTGGTTTTTCTTGAGTCTGGGTTTTCTGAGGGCTTGTCAATGCAAAAGCAGTAAGAAAATCTTCCTTACAGAGTGAACAACATAGGTTAAAATTCTAGAGAATCCAGCAATATCTCAAGCTAACATTGGACATTACCCAGCTAAGGGCAGTCTCTTTGCCTGAGCCCTGCCTCTGTTCAGTGAACCTAGAGAAATCTCAATGCTTTCGGGTGAGATCCCGCATCCCATACTCAGTAACAAAAGTCAAATTAAATACGTTTTTTGCTGAACCTAGTACTCTCTCAGATGTTATCCCTTTTCCATCCATGTTGTGCATTTTTCTCTTTATTTGTATTGTTATATTAATTACAGTCATTTAAAAAATCCATTTCTTTCAACTCCAATATCTGAAACACTTGTTAGTCTTCTTTTTTCTCTTTGATGATAGTCCACATCTTGAATTTTAGTTATATCCTATAGTTCTATTTTGTATAAAGGACCACTGAGAATGCCAGCGATATCAATGTCATGCAGAGAAGGTTAACTGAGTTATAAATTGAAGAGCTGAACTTTTCAATGTAGCCAGTAAATAAGCTGAAATTATTGTGGTGTGAGAAGGTAGAGATAAACTTTCAACAGAAAAGAAAACAATAAAGTATGACAATGACTCATAGAAAGCTAATAAAATAAATTTTAATATAAACATGCAGTGGATAATTACTTAAGAAAATACACTTTAACCAAGTTGACCACATTTAAAGCATGCTTATTTCCTTAAGAAATGGAGGTTTTGACATGATTTTTAATGAGTCATCATTACATATTTATTTTTTTTAAAGATTTATTTATTTATGCATACAAGCACTGGGGTACAGGCCAGAGGTGTGGGGGGTGAGAGGATTCACCACAGAGAGCGGGG
>JAGFMF010011791.1:7243764-7483166 GCA_019455555.1 Galemys pyrenaicus
CGGGCACAGCAGGAGAGGTCTGCTGCGCCATGTGGGTCCCCTCCCTGGCCGGCAGCAGGGATCGAACTCATGCTGCAGTGGTTGCGGTTTGCTTCATAGGGCATTGCTTAACCCACTGCGCCACCAGGGAGGCCCATCATTACGTATTTATGTCCAGAACTGTCTCATTCATTTATCATCACTCTACATTTTTAAAAAAGTGATTAGCTGGTAACTTTGTCATTATTCTAAATATGTACAAAGAGTTCAATTCTCAACTACTCAGTTCTATTTCATCTTAATTACCTTGTGTCATATATTGACTTCAGAAAATAACCAATACTTTAAATGACTGCTAGTTTTTAGATAGTATATATCTTGCCATTTAATGTCTAAAATTATAAATTTTATATAGGAAAAAAGTTACTCAAGCATAAAATCATTTAGCAAATTACATATATAACCATAGATATTTTCTCAGGAAGGGTCATTTGAGTATAAATATGACATTTTGAAAAGTGTGATTATGGTAAAACAATCAATTTTAAACATTTATCACAAAGAATAAAAGTTCATATTTATCCTCATTCTCACTATCTCACAATCAGTTAATTCAGTCATGCCTGTGTAGTTGCTAGTTCTGAATTTGACCGTCTTACCTATCCAGACAATTAACACCTTTCTACATACTTATGCATGAGACATGACCTTACTTTTTTTCAGTTTTACATTGAAAGGTGAAGATCCTATAATCTTATCTTTATTATTTAAAGTATATTTTCCTTATTAGCATTGAATTAATGAATATTGTTACAAACATATTTTTGCCCTTTACATTGCACTAGTATATGGGGTCATGACTTATTTGTTGCATACTTTCTACAAACCAAATCTCACACTAGGGATATATTTGATGAAAAACATGGTCTTCACTATCATAATCTCACCTTTTCTGCTTCTGTTTTAACCAATAAGATTATTATTGCTCCATTGCAAGATCTGAGTTTCCTTTCTTTCTGTAGCTATTTCTGCCCAACCATACTACTTAACTGATACAGGCCAAGTCTTAATTCTCCTAACTTCAGGAAAGTTCCAGAGAAGAAACAGAGATAGCATTATGTTCACAAAATTCCTAATTTAAAGGGAGTTCCTAATTTAAAAGTCGTGCTCACTTCAGCAGCACATATACTAAAGGGAGTCATGTCAAATTCTGAGGCACTCTCTCAAAGTGCTCTCCTAAAGATAGAATGGTTAGTGTCTATAGTTTGCTCCACACCACATAGTACAGAAGGTCATTAAGAGAATTAAGATTTCCTTTTTCTAGCATCACATATCTTTGTTCATGATGTTTTTGAGCATTAGATGAAAGTATGAGCATTAGAGTGGGAGGTATACCTTCTATCCTCAGTTTTGCATCCTACTTGTTAATTTTGGAGCAATAAGAATATTGGTTCACCACTCATGTAAAAATTGAATTTCATTCAAATTGTATTGGGAAAATAAGATGGATGCTGATATTAGGTTTTTTTTCATGTATTAGTGCAATGAAAAGATCTAACAAAAAAGAAATAGGACAATATTAATTTAGTGTTTTACTTCTTTTGTGGATATATAAAGGAGGGATTGGATCCCAATATATAACAATATTTTTGAATTAAAGATTACAAAATGAAGATTCTGTATCTACTTCTATTTTTACACCGATAGATTGGTTTTGGGTTTTTGAAATAGAGCAGTGTTATGGGAGGAACTAAAAGAGGATGGGACAAATTGCATAGAGTGGCATCTTTAGGAAAATGATTGTATTTTATTCTATATTTTTATTGAGTAACATTGCATTATAACACTATATATGTTTCAGGTGT
Organism: Galemys pyrenaicus; assembly: GCA_019455555.1. Taxonomy (NCBI): domain Eukaryota; kingdom Metazoa; phylum Chordata; class Mammalia; order Eulipotyphla; family Talpidae; genus Galemys; species Galemys pyrenaicus. The sequence goes on from JAGFMF010011791.1 coordinate 7,245,609, forward strand.
GTGTCATTAAAAGTCAACATTTGTGTATACTACATAATTTCACTTTTTAAAAATCCAATTGTGTTCAAGTGTTAGCATCAAAACCACTTACTTTCAATCATGACATACATTACATAATCTTAATGTATGCCAGTTATTTTTACCTATTAGAACAGAAACTAACTAGCATGAAGAGTCAACCATTAGAAAAACTGGCTCTTTTCCTCACCTTGAAGAGGGAAAATAAATTGAAAAACAAATTGTGTTCAAGCAAGCAATTAAGAATCATACCTGCAACCAAAATATGTCTGAAAAAGAAATATTACCTTTAGGTATATTTCATTTATTGGGGAAAAACAGAAAAGAATTCAAAAACAAAGCCATGAATTATATTTCAGAATTTTGTCTGGTGCATAATTCTTTATGGTTATGAATATACTGTGCTTACTAGAAACAGATAATTCAAAAACAAACTATTTTTTGAGGGTACTATAATGCCAGTGAAACCAGGAGCTAGAACTAAAATTTACTTTAGTGATATACACCTTAAGGGAATTCTCACACTTTCTCAAACTTCCAGGCATAAGAGGTTGTTTGTAGAAAACTTCCATCACACAAGAGGTAGCCTTCTGCCTCAGTATTCACTTTATATGAACTCAGAAGAAAAGACAGAGCTCAGTAAGGGACTTTTGCAGATAAATAAACAACAAAATATTTCTAGACGAGTAAAGATAGATTGTAATCAAGTATCTTCATCCACTTCTCAGAAAACAGACGTTTTAATTCCAGTTGGTGGAAATCTACCATTGCTCGGGTGTATTGCCATAACTAAATTTCAAAGTGGAGAAGACAATTTCAGTGATTCTGTTCCTGTTAAACTGTTGTATATGGAGTACAGTGAAAGCAAATCATTCATCATCCTGGTTCATAAATTCCTGTGCCACAGCACCATCTAATTGGATGCAGAAATTCAGTGGAAAGATATCGAGTATGTTCTATGTATGGAGGGAATATAGGAATTATTTTGCATTTTACAAAAATATATGGGAAATGATGAAATTGGCACTTGATGACTACAAATGGAAACTTTAGTAGAATCTGGTAGCACATTAAACAGATTATTTCCCTATACTGTTAAGGTTCCCTATTTCTGAGGCATCATCAGGTAAAAGGTTAGAGCTGTTAGACTATGGATAATCTGGCTCCTCAGAATCTCCTATATAGGATTGACTCAATCCTTCCCATTCTCCGAATGGCTGCTACTGTCCACAAAAATGTTGAATTGAACTAAGAGAAATTTATCTGCCTGGTTCCTTGAATAACTGAGTAGAATTGAGTCCCAGTGAGGAATCCCTCATTTAGTCTTCACATGGATAAGAAATTAAATTCCATGGGGCATCCCTAGTGGTGCAAGGGGTTAAGTACCACACTGTGAAGCATCTGCAGCCATTTCAGCATGAGTTCAATCCCTGGCCAAGGAAGTGACCCATATTGTGCAGCAGACATCTCCAGCTTCGTCTGCTGCTCCCCTCAGGAGTATATTTCAGTCACTCTGCCTGTTCTTTTCCCCACTCTGTGGTGAGTCCTCTCACCCCCTGTACCAGTGGCCGGTACCCCAGTTCTTGTATGCATAAACAAACAAAAAAAAATTTTAAAAATGGAAATCAAATTCTATGTGTTAATGTAAGCCACTTATACTTGAGATCACCTCTGTTACAGAAACTCATATTATTTTATTAAGCACTCTGTCTTAAGAGACTGTTGAAAGATTTATATGCAACAATTTATGTAAATCCTCAACAAATATTAGTTAACATACTTTTTACTAGATATGTGGGACATTTTTACATTGAACACATACAATGTTACTTTGGGTGGTCAATAAAATATAAATATTTCATAATCATGCAATTACAACTAATAAGGTAAGATAAAATATCATTTCTATATAGTTAAAATCATGTACTCAATAATTTGTACAGACTTTATTAGATATTAAATTGTGATGGTGGCTGGTATTTAAACAATTTTAAATTAACCCAATGATATAATTTCTAATTTCTAAGCATCTCTGTAACACAAAAATAAATAAATTTGAAGCTATCAATTCATATTTTTAAAGATCTTTCAATATTTTGGTACAAAATTTGTTTTCTGCTACTTATGTAATATTAACATATCCTTAATTACTCATTGAAATAAAAATATCTGACTTCCAAATATGTGAAAAAAAGATTGTAATTTGTAGAGGTGATTTTAAATTGCATACTAAAATGAGTATTTTAAATCAGAATGTGTTCACAAATATGTAAATGGACAAAGATGATTGTAGAAAAATTCAATCTTCTCAAATATTAAGCAATTCTCCATATATCACTTAATGGTCCTTTAGTACACTTCATAGGATATGTTGCTAGTATCTTTGCATATTTAATCAAAAATTAGCATAGCTTAGATATATTAAAATTATGCTCCAACAGAACACTCTGGAGTAAGCTTTATTGCTTAAACTGTGAAAAGGTCACATATTTATAGCATATTATCGTGTTTCAAAAATAATTACATTTTCCTTGTCAGTTGGGGAAATAGAATGAAAGATAAGATCTAAAATACATGTAATTAAATTTAACCTTCTTAATGGAATATTAGTGATCTGGGATTTACTTTCAACATTTATTAAAAAGGTATTCTTTACATGTGTATTTGTATAAATTATTCAATGTAGAAGATTGTGACCCATTTCTTGAGTTCCAGATGTCAATGATCACATGCTTTTTAAAGATTCCATGTGAACTTCCAAGTGTCAACTCATACAACTCATACATGACACATAGAAATGAGACTTCATTATTTTTTGGGTTTTACCTTATGTCATTATTTGATTTCATTCATCTTTCATTCATCAGCATATATACAATGTTTCCTTCCTGTCAAACATAGTTTCTTTGAAAAATATGTATAGACTGTTTAAACACAATCCAGAACCACTACCTCTGGAGTTTCATTTTACTAGGTCAAAATCTAATTTTCATTTATCAAATGTATCTTCTTGAAAAATAAAAAAAAAACACTTAAGCTTAAAGTACTTAAACATTTATATCTCTAATCACATTTCATAGAAAATTACTTCATCAAAAATTTATCCTTGGAAAATATACAATAGTGACAACTGACCTGCAGAATCAGAAATTATCTTAAATGTGTTAACAATACATTAAACTATATGATATATTTTGAATTTGTTATCACCACTAACTGCAATGATGTTTGCTTTAAAAACAGTAAAAAAGGGGAAAAAATGATGAAAGACTTTTATTTTTTACTTTTTTTAACCATAGTGCTTTGAAACTATATGTTGTACTTGTTAGGGTGTTTAACAAAGAAAAGAAAATGATGGCATTGTTGCATGGACTTTGAGCAGCACTGATATTATAAGTTTTAATGTTGACACTTTTATTCATGGGAGTCAGTATCACATACAATGACTTCAGTATTATATACAATGAGTTGAGAGTATGATATCCACTTTAATTAAGTTCCTAGAGTTTATTTCAACACTACTATGCAAAACCCCATAATTAAATATAAAATACAATATAGCAAAAAATCAGTTGAAGAGGAAATGAGATCTGTTTCAGAAGTCAGAAGAAATTGAACTCAGTGCATAAAAATTTCAGTTTTATGTCATTGTAAATATTAAATACGATTATATAAACTGTTTTACTGTGGAAGATATGCCTTAGACAGTATAACTTTCCATAAGGACATCCTAGGATGAATAGTGTCACCTAGCACTAATATTACTTTATAGAAACTACCATGATGGAAGCAGCATATTTAAAATGAAAAGTTTGCTGAACTCACCCTGGAACATCTTCACTGGCACCTTTTCTTTACAGAGAAATTAATTTCTATTCCATTATTCAGGTTTTGTGTGAACATCTATGAGTTGAATCAAGAATTTGGAAGAACAATCAAAATTTTGTTTGTCATAAGCTATGCCATGTCAAAAGGATGATTGCCTTTGGCTAGATTCAGATGAATAGGAATTAAATGACTAGGGGTTTTTCCAACATTGCCTACTCTCCTCCAAACCCCTTAAAAAAAACACCATGGATTCTAGCCATGTAAAAGAGTTAAAATCTCCCACAGAGATCAGTTATAAACATTAAATAAAATGCACATATAATGATTTGACTGTTTCAGCACACAGTCAAAACAATCTCAACTTGAGTCACCAATATGTCACAGAGGAGTTGATATGCATCTTATACTTCTCTCTACTATTTTGTTGTGTGCATTTTTGGATGAACAGTGCAAGGAATAGAAACTGAGTAGTAAAGGGTATCTTGAGATATTTAGCTATGACACTGAAGTGCAGAGAAAAAACTTAAGTTTTGGATTGCCAGACATATTTCATTTTAAAAGGCTTGAGGGAAACAATGGAGAAATGAGCCTGATATTCTGCTTGTCATTTTCATTGAACCTTTTGTGTACACTAAGGTTGATGTAACTGTGTTATTCTTAGTCAACACTGACTAAAACAAGAATTACAATTTATATAAAAAAAATTTAACTAGAATAAAATGTTCAATTGAAATGAGGTATAATAATCTTAAAATTCAGTGCAGCTAATAATGACTTCAAATTATATAATAAAAAAGTGACAGATCAATGTTGAATTTTAAAAGATATTGACTGACAGTTGGAGATATCAAAACAACTCACACTAAAACGTCAGATAATCAGATAAAACTTAGGTTAGTATATTTTTGAATAACAAGACTAACTAAGAAACGTGACCAAGGTAGGATATATAGGACTATATCCCTCAACAAAGAAAACATTTTCAAAGAATGTAGAAATCTAATATTGACCAAATCCTTGACAAATATGAACTTAATTCAAAGATCAAAAGTGTTCTAAGAATATTCATTAATCACAAGAACAACCTTTATAAACACCAAAATACACAGAAGTATTAAGCAAAATAATCCCACATAACTCACATGCCATATTTCAATGAATAAGTAAAAAGTTTTGAATGAAACAATAATTTGAATCAAATGATAGCACAAGTAAATGTGTCATAACTTGTAGCAATCCCCAAATTCCAATGAAAAGTTACCACCTTACATGCATGAAAGAAACTCCATGATTTAAACACCAACTTGAAGTGAGTTTAATGGAGGCCTCAAGATATTGGAATTCTAATTCTCAGAACATTTGAACATTACCTTATTTAGTAAAAGATATTTACAGATATTAATCTAAGGATCTTGAGATGAAAGATCATCTTGAATATTCCCTGGGGATCTTAATCTAATTAGAACTTTTGTATAAGAGATCTGCAGGGGATATCTGTCAAATGGATGATAGAGAAAGATTGAATGGATGCTTCTCCAATCAAGAAATGCCTGGAGTCACCAGAAGTGGGACAAAAGCAAATACTAGAAACTTCCTAATTGTCTTTGGAGACAGCACAACCCTGCCAATACCTTGACTTCAGATTTGGCATCCAGAGCTATGAAAGAATATAATTGTTGTTCTAAAACACCAAATTTGCTACAGCAGACTCAGGAAACTATCACAATGATGAACAAAGTTAGAAAGCAAAGTAATTTCCAGGGTAGTAGAAGAATAGTATGTTAAGTACATAATTTCAAAACAAAAATTCAGATTTAATAAAATGTATTAATAAGATGTAATTTCTATATCAAGAATAAAAATTAACATCACTTCTTGATATAAAAGCCTAGGGAAATTTTAATTTTGGTAAATTAATAATTTTCTATCTTTCCACAAGGCAAAACTCAGGTTCAAATCTGCTTCCTTTCTAGGTTCCTCAAATATTTAAGGAGAAAATACCTGCTTTACACAAGTTCATCTAAACGAATAAAAAAAAAAGTCTTTCCACCTTACTTTACAAGGTCAACAAAACATACGTTTAAAATAAGTACACATTAATGATTACAAATACAAATGAGATACTGATGCAAAAACAACAATCCCACTAACAGTCAAAAACATCTAGTAGGTACTCAATTTTATCATCTTTCTCATTGCTATTTATAACTAGTAATATGTACCTCTTGAACCCTTTTTATCCATTAATTATTAAAAGTGACAATCATGTCCCTATTAGAAAATATTTTTGGCTGCCAGATTTTTAATTCCTAGTTTGATCATTTAAAACTTTTATTATCTGTTTTTATCTTGCTATTTTCATATTTTAGTTAACCTTTCAATTAATCTGCCACATCAAATGTTTTCACATTCACGGCAGTGACTAATTAAAGTGTTGGAACATTAACTGAGGTAGTTCATTGCACATATTCTGTTCTTGCTTTGTCATTATAGATCATATGTAGACAATGTACATATCAATTACTCACTTGTAACTGGAATGAGAAAAGCATTGACAGAATCCAATTAAGACAAAAGCCGACATAGGAGATTCTGGAACCAGAGCTTAATACAGCAGTTGGAAAGTGCATGATGAGCTAAAGCATGGATAGTTTTGAAGCTTATTGTATGTGAGGCAGGTATATATCAATATTATGTAGACAAATGATGGGTCTGGAAATTGATATTGCCTTTGATGGTCCTTTAAATGCTACCCTGTTATAGCAGCTTGGATATGATTAACACAGTCATAATGAAAAGAATAGATGTAATTAGTTTAAGAAAATTGTGTACTGTTTTTTGACTCAAGGTTATTCAAGTGACTTGATAACTTCAAAACAGAAGAAAATAAATATTTTATATAAAACTTTCATTATCTGTTTTTATCTTGCTATTTTCATATTTTGTCAGAAGAGTTTTTTTTTTTTTTTCTTTGCCCTGGCTCTGAGTAATAAAATATATACTGCTTGGTATGGCTGTTTGTGTTTTGGCAAACTTAAGTTGAGTAGCAAATACTGATTAGAGTAGAGAAAAGAAACATAGCCAGTGCTGTAAAAGAACCATATCTGGATTTGATCCAACCTCCAAACTATCAAGTTAAAGCTGTCATATATTGTCTCCTTGGCTTAAACCAACTAATGTTTTTCATTATTTGAAGTTAAAGCCCATGGATATGGATCAAGTTGGAAAGATGTTATTAGTATGATCTTTACTGTTGTCGTTATTTAATTTTTTGGAACTGATTAAAAATGGTGACTTTAAGAGAGTATTGACTTTTGAAGAAGAACATAAATTTAGTATATACTTGCTGCTTTAAATTACCTTTGAAACACATAATTAGATTTGTGCATTGTGCCATTGATGAGACAATCTGATGCAAGGAATAGAATTATAGAGTCTATAAATAACTAAACAAACTTTTTTTTTCAGGAAGAAATTATACAATCAACATGAAGAAGTTTTTTTTTTTTTATTAAAAAATATAGGCATATTGAAATCTGCAGAGAGAACGATAATGTGCCTGAACAGGAAATTTCTGAAACATAAAGAAGTTCACAACACAATGCCCTATCACAAGCACATAAAAAATATTTAAAGAAGAAAAATAGATAGAGTATTGCTAAAATCTATTGCTGGGCCAAGTAAAATGAGAAAACGTTCACTAGATTTAAGAGAAATGTGTATCATTGTATGCCCTAGAGACAGTAGTTTCCATAAATAAGATATGAGGTTAGATATCAGACAGAGGCGCTTAAAAATTTAAATAGAAAATGAAGACATGGAGAAAACATTCAGAGTTTGAGCATCCCAACCTGCTGGACTAACATTGTATTCATAAATTAAAATTTACAGCACTAAAGAAATCATAGGGTGATCATAGAAATCACTGGGTTCTTGTATAAGAAGTAGTTTTGAACTTTTGTTTCATATGTTGATGATGTAACATTTAACGTGAATCCCAAGTCTAACTTCATGAAGCTTATATTTTCCAGGAAAGGTGATGATGAATATACAAACAAGAAACTAAGTAAATACTGTGTTATATGACACTGTTTATGAAAAATAAATCAGAAACAACAGGAAGAATCTGGAATAGATTCAATTTAATTAGCTCCAGGAATGGTTTTATTTTGATGGCAATGTTAGTAAATGTGTTAGAGGCAGAGGAAAGCAGCCTTGTGAATAACTCTGTGAGAAGCATCCCAAGTGGACAGAACAGCATACAGAAAGGCCCGGTTGGAGGTGCATGTTGTGCTGGAAGAACATCAAGGAGGCAGTGTGACTGAATTCAGTAAGAGAGAGAGAGAGAGAAAAGAGAATAAAGGAAAGAGAAGTAGTGGAGCCAGATGTGCAAAAGATACACAATTTACTCTAATCACTATTTTCAACAAAAAGTATTCATATTAGCTTTTTAAATGAAACTATTATGTAAAAAAGGCTCGAATGACACAGATCTCCATAATGTGATAAAGGCCTGTTTGACCTTAAACTATTAGAATAAAGGAGTGAGAAACTCCTCTGCTTCATGAAGCTTTTGTAGAAGTTTGTTATTTGAAATGTTAAATCCAAATTGTCTTGTAAATAGTACTCTTTCATGAATAATACCTGCAGTTGAGGATGACACAGGTGGCCCTTTTACTGGGAGAACAAACAGACCTTGGACAACAGAGCTGTTCAAAAAGATCACCATGGGTCACTATCATTATAACAATGCTTACTTTTGCCCTGTTCTTTCTTGGCTATTGCTTATTCACAAGTTTTTCTTCACACAGCTGGACTTCTTTGTTGTATGTAACATATCATGTGGTGCCCATTTTCTCTCCTGTCGCCCATGATTGAGAACAGATGTTATAACCCTTTATAATTGTCCTCAGGAAATCATGATGCCTTTTAATGGCACTCTTTACTTTTTGTAATCAGGAGGGTTAGCTGCATGCTTAGAGACCCATGAAGTATAGAACTTCTTTTTATTGTAGATCGTCACATTCAACCCTGGGCCTGCTGTTCCCTATTCACTGCTTGCTGGAAAAATTAGTGCTAATAAAGGTTTTACACAACAGGTATTAATGCCTTACTGAAAGGTAAGGCATTACCTCTTTCAAGGTAAGGACATTTGGCTTTTCCTGGAATAGGCAATCATTGTCTGTGGAAGATAAATCTTTTCTTGATGGAAAGAAAATTTTATTTCTTTTCACCATTTCTTTTTAAAATAATTCAATTACTAACCTTTAATTATATAATGAAAAGATTCAATAAAACAAGGGTTACTCTCACATATGAGTCATCAAAATTCTAAATGTATTTTCATTATTTTGATTGCATCACACAATATGAAAAAATCACACAGAAATCCTATGTGAATGCTGAGTTGTTTTTTTCTGGAGAATTGTGGATAAAATTTGTTCAGATCAATTATAAGGTATTTGAATATGATTAATAGAAAAAATTTCACTGAAAATACCATAAACACTTAGAGTCTAGAGGGCTATGTGGCCCTCTCCATGATGAGGTAGTTTTGTTTTGTAAAAGCTAACAGGAGCGTATCACTAATAATGCATGCTTGTTTGTATGCTTATCTCTAAGCTCTCACCCTTTAAAAAATTAATAAAGTAACATTTGACATGAGATATACCCACTTGTCAAAACTGAAATGAACAATACAGTATTTCTAACTATACGTAAAATTTTATATAGCAAACATTTAGAACTTATCCATCATTCTTAACTTTAACTATGCTTATTGAACAGCAACTCCTTATTTTCCTCTCCCCCAATCCCTGGCAACAACCATCATACTCTGTTTCTCTGCATTTGACTATTTCAGATTCATCAGATAAGATACATATACATAATGTGTAATCATGAAAATATTTTAACAACTGGAGCAATATGTCTCCAGCTTCATCAGTGTTGTTACATATAGCAGAATTTCCTTTTTCAAGACTGAATAATATCCCATTGTATAGAAATATATCACAATATTAATTTACTTTATTTGTCAATGAGCATACAGATTTAGTGTTATAAACAATGCTGTGATAAACATGGGAGTGCATATGCCTCATTATTTTACTTTCAATTATTTTGGGTGTATTCTCAGACAGGATTGGAAGATTATATGTTAACTTTATTTTTAATTCTTTGAAGAAACTTCATAGTGTTTTTCATAGTGACTACATCATTTTCTGTTCTCACTAACAGTGTACAAAGGTTCCAAATTCTCCACATCCTTATTTAACTATTTTTTATAGTATTCATCCTGACATCTGTGATATCTCACTGTAATTTTGAATGACCCTCCCTGATGGTTGGTGATGCTGAATATAATTACATATGTTTGTTACATATTTTTATGTGGGCTTTGGAGAAATGTCTATTCAAGTTTTTTGCCCTTTTATTTACTTATTTACTTTGGCTATTAAGTTATAATATGTCCTTATATATTTGGATATCAATCTTTTATCATTTGCAAATGTTTTTCTCCTGTAGGTTTCTTTTTCATTCTCTAATTGACTTCTTTGCTGGTCAATAGTTTCTGTTTGAAATACTGTTGTATAGTTTTGCTATTGTTGCTCTTTTTTTACTATCATGTCCTAGATATTATTGCCCACACCACTGTTATCAAAATATTCCCCTTTGCATTTTTAGAAGCCTTTCAGTTTCATTTATATTTGAGTCTTAAGTCCATTTGGAGTTGATTATTTAATGTATTATAAGATATTTAATTGCACATTTTTTCTTAGACATTTATAGTTTTACCCAAACCATTTATTCTTAAGACTATATAGTCATCAGTGCATATCTTTAACATTTTTGTCAAAGATCAGTTAAAGTATATATGCAGGTGATTTTCTGGATTTATGTTCTATTCTATTAGTATTTCTGTTTTTCTTTATGCTAGTATCTCACTGTGTTAACTACTATAGCTTTGTAATGTAGATTGAAATCAGGAAATATGGTACCTCCAGTTATATTCCTCTTGGTCAAGAATGTTTTGTCTGTTCGTGGTCTTTTATGATTCCATCTGAACTTTAGGATTGTTTTCTCTGTTTCTGTTAAAAAAATACTGTTAGTATTTTCATAGGGGTGAATTGAATCTATAGTTAAATTGGAAGATTCTGATATAGGACACTTCCATCATCACAGAATGGTTTATTGCACAGATCTATTATATAACCATGGTTCTTAAACATTAAATTGCCTCATAATCATTTGAAATTTTTGTTGAAATGGTATTCTATGCACCTTTCACAGTAGGACTACCTAAGTGAAGATGGGAATTTGGATTTATCTTAAATTCTAAAGTAATACTGAAGTTTTTCACTGGAAACCACAATTTAAAAAGCATTGATTTAAAGTAATAGATTTATTTGCATAAATGTATAGCTATAGTCTAAAGGACAAAGAAATTCTGAATCTAAGTGTGCATTTTATAATAAAGATTCTGAAGGCAAAGAAATATTTTTCCTGTTAATGGTATTTTGCTGCTATCTGCAGGTAAAAATGGATACAAACTATTTAATAATTCCAATCTTTTAAACAAACTAAATATTTCAGTCAGGTAATGTGTACAGTGCGCATTAGTCTCATAAAGTAGTATTTCTATCATATAATATAGTACAAGTAAATAATCCAAGACCATAGATAGCCAGAAAAAGCAATAAAGCATTTAGGAGCTGAGTTTTACATGTTTATTATAATATATTCAATTGTCAAATTTATTATATGATTTGTTAACAATAATTGTGCTTTGCAATTAGCTCTCCAGATTCTTTTAAAATGTGAAAATTGATTCTTCTAAGCTGGTACAAACTGGCTCAACCTGCCATTATGATGCATCACACCAAGAACTCTACAAGCCCACAGTGCAGCATCTGTGAGGGCAAATTAATGACAAACATCTTTTTTTCATGAGTTCCGAATAAATCAAAACATGAAAACTGATATCATGGACTTAAAGTGACCACTACAACAATAATAACTGAATGAGGGAATTAAATAATTAATATCACAACATTAGGCAGATTTAGCTTCCATTACGGGTTGACTCTTCTCCCTAAAATATGTAGAATTCCTAATCTCCTATATTATGTATGTGAACTTATTTAGAAATAGGGTCTCTACAGATTATCAAGTTAAGATACAGACAATAGAGTGGACCCTAAATTAACATGATTTATATAGTTATAAAAATGGGAAGTTTGAACACATGGAGAGACATCTATGGCTTAAGCCTATGAAAAGACAGGTGAAGTTTCATCTATAAAACAAGTAATGACAGAGACTATCAAACTCTAAGAAAGTGACATGAAACAAGTTCTCACAGACCTTAGAAGTTACCAGTTCTTAATATATCTTGATTTTGTCTTCTAATCTCCAGTGTTACAAGACAATAAATTTTTGTTGATATCAAGTTTGTGGCACTTTGTCCCAGCATTTCCAGGAAATTAATACAGCCACCCAATCATGGTATATATTGATAGGGAAGGACTTCCTCTAGGCAAGGGGTCCCTATGCAAAAATGGACTGGAAGATCATATAATAAATAGAATCATTCTCAAGGTGAAGGACATAGCTGAGTTAAGCATGCTCAATTATTCATTTTTTATGTAATAATCAAGTAAACCACTGCAGAGCCTCATGGCAAAGTGAGTAAAGGAGTGAAAGAAAGCCAAGAAGTGCTTAAAATCATTTTCATATAAATTATTAATTCTCTTTGTACATCCAAAAGTCCATAAAAAATGTTTGCTTAGATAAAAAATTCCAATGGCACATTTTAGCTCTGTGTTATTTGACTAAGACTGGACACATAAGTCATCCCTCTCAAAATTTTCTTCCACTATTTTTGTTTTTCTCCCATCTTGTACTTGCTGTTTGGCTCAGATGCTCACTTCATTTGTTTTAGTATTTTTATTAAGTAACTAATTTACTCACTTTTATCAGGAAATAATAGTTGAAGAGAAAATCAACAAAATAAGAAACTTTGTATTCAGATATACACACTTAATTTTGGAAAATGAGAAGATTGGACTTCAATTCTGATGCTAATCACTTTCAACCTAAAGAATTAAGACCAAGACCATTATTAACAACTTCAACTCTCCATTTTTCTAGGTTTATTAAGGTATAATGGAATGTGTGACTTTTAGACATACGACAAATTGTTGATTTGAAACGTGTGTACATGTATGTCACATAATTTCTTTTTTGTGAGTATGGTGAGAACATTTGAGAACATTGCTAAACTTCCTTAGCAACTTTCAAGTATATATCACAGTTTAGGTAACTATAATCTCAATACTATGCACTCCATTCATACACTCTGTTTTCATTAACTATTTTTTTCACATATAAATGATGTCACACAATATTTGTCTTTCAACATGCACTAGTCAGTTCATTCAATACTGAAGATATTATTTGGAGGTTTGGCTTGTTCTAAGGTTTTTTCAAAATCAAAATAAATGAAGAGACTCACTTTCACTGGGGGCACAAAGGAATTAATACTTAAAAAGGCATACAATTTATCCTGAGGAGGAAAAAAACTGATGGCAAGAAATTGTTAATGGCTCAACAAAAGGTGAGTCCCCTGCCAGAGAGAAAAGAAGAAGATCAAAAAGCACTTGTTGGGGGGAATGACAGAGTGGATTTTTTAAAAAGCATATTGTTTATTATATTAATGGTGCTACTTATCTTTCTAATTCTCATCTTAGTTTTCCCTCTTAGTTTTTCTAGTGTTTTTCACAACATTCTCACTGAGCTAAATAAAATAATGTATCACAAATTTTTTTCTGGTATTGGCAGATGTAAAATTAAATCGTGATAAATATATTTCCATGAAAAACATAAAGTTATTGCAAGGTAGTCGATATATAAGTGTTGAAAGCTTTAATAAAATAATTTTTTATGCCACTGGAATTTGAGGTAATCATTTCTCAAATTTTTCATTGACTATACACACTGATGCTGTGTATATTTTGTTTTTATTTGTCCAAAAAGTGTTTAAGCTATAAAATGCTTGTTTCTACATCAAATGCTTCATAAATTGACAATATCTATCTAAATAGGAATTTAATCAAATAAAAAAAGTATGCTTTTTGTTTACTATAATCCAGATATTTATTGTAGGGTGATGATACAACATTCAAATTAATGTGTACAATAAAGTTTGTAATTTTACAGAGACAATATTGAGTTAATATCTATATCATACTGTCATGCATAAAATGAACAGTGCAAACTTCAAAATGCACAAGTAGTATTTAACATCTGTTAGATATTTGTATAAGAGAACATGTGTGTAGCATCTTATAAAGCAATAGGAAAGTTCATATATTCCAGAAGATGGTGCTGTTTACATTTCTACTACACTTGGAACTGCAGAGAAACAATTTATTTCCAATTCAGCCATTGATGGGTTGTAAATTATTGAGCATACCTCCGCAATAGGAACAGTTAATGTAGCTTTGCTCTTGAGGATTTCACATTCACAAATAATTTGCATAACATTTCCACACGAGATATTAGAAAATGTACTACTTCACAAGCAATCTCACATTAATGGAACCTGATCAGTTGCAGTTCTCCCAGCTATCTTCTGCAAGGAGTACACTCAAATGTGAAAACACATATTAGATAAAAGACCTGTTTAATTTTCTAGTACTATATGGCTATTAAAATGCAACATGAAGACCATTAAAGATGCGATGATCCTTATTTAATGTAATGTGAAATTATTCTTCCAGATACTGAACAGTTTTATATTAATTTTTGTGACATACTAATTATGTACTATCCAGGCACAAAAGCTTTAGCTAGTTAACATAGATAAATGGGATACATGATATTTATAATATTGGAACTATTCCCTTCATCTGAAGTTTAGTACTGGATTAAGCACACAATCTTGTAACTGCTTTTGTACTTTAGGAAGGAGGTGGGATGGTCTACCACACACATTTAACAAGACTGTCACCTGCAATGCTTGCTGCTCTGTTCAGAAATCTCTGGACTTTTACAGCAGATCAAATAATGGAAACTTAAACATAGCTTTTCTAATCCCTTTAGCCACAAATTGATATAGAATGAATAGATGAAGGAGATCTAAAAATACACAATTCTTTCCAGAACAGACCAAAATTTAATTAAGTACTTTAGTAGAAATTTGATGTTATAGCCTAAAGGACGAACTTAGTATTATGTTTTTATTGAGAGTGGAGAAATTTGTGTGGTTGGGTGAATCATACCCTTATCAATCATAGGACAATTTACATAGATAGTGTTTAAAGTCAATGAAAAGGAAAATCAATATGGACACATTGTTCTTCAGATAGAGGCAGCCACCCGAAAATCTAATAGAAAAAATTTCTGAACTGTTAATAGTTCTCTCTTAGATGAGTGGTTCAGGTGCAGAAATGTGGAGTAGAAAATAATTAATTATTCTATCATCTCTTTTTTTATGTTTCATTTTTTAAAAACACAGTGCTATATTTATTTTATAAAAAGTAAATATGTGCCTGGAAAAACCATGACTAAAACTTCAAAAATTGAACTGCAAAGATTATAAGAATCATTGGGAGTATTTTTTTCATTTAGTTGTATATGTTTGGTAACTGTTGACATTTGTTATTTTTAGAATTGCTTTCCCTAAACTTCCCCACAGAACTTCTGCTGAAGACTCTTTGGCATGGGTCTTGGAGCTTGGATATTTGACAAGTTTCTCAAGTAACTTTGATGCACAGCAAATGTGCAGACCCTTGCAAAAGTCTGAAGCCAGAGAGAAGCACCTTGGAGGAAAAATGAGAAAGGCATGAAGTTCAGTAAACACAGGACAACGTAATAGGGTAAACAAGTAACGTTGTTAAATAAAACAAGAAAGTACACAGAAGACTTATGGAAATGATCCCTCTAAATACTTAGATAACACAGGCTTTTAGTAGGAGATGCCCCTTACCAAATGACTTTGCTGTTTTTATTTTTCTTTTGCCATGGTTAACATAATGAAACAATTAGCAATCTTATTTTCTTTTCCTATACCCCTTTCCCAGAAGCAGATCTAAAATTTAAGTTGCCTGGAGCAAAAATATAAGGAGTGTAGATGCAGCTGGTGCTCCTGATGACTGCAATTTAGGTAAATAGTCAGTGTTTCTAGAATATAATTGGGTTTCTTTATGTTTTTTGATAAGGTCTTTGTTGAACAAATTTGCAGTTGCTAACCTTTTTCTAGAATTTATAAATTAAAAGTTCTTGGGGATCGCTCTCTCTCTATATATATATCTATTTATATATATATAAAACTTGAATGTTACAATGTAAACAAAAGATTGTTATTTGAACATGATATTTTGTTTGCAATGGTTAAACATTTTTTTTGTAGTAAAGGAATTATTTGAAAATAAGTTTTAGATCCTGTTACCTTTTTTTTTTCTAGTACAAGATATGCTTCCCATTATTTTGTCTATGCTGTATTACATTACCCAATGCTCACACCTTTTAAACTAGTAAACAAAAAAAAATTCTCTAGATATTACTGTTAATATAGGTAAAACTTGTAATTATTATTCAGTAGCTATTATGATTATGATGCAATCCTTATTATTTATTATTAACATAAACATAATCCCATTCCTACTTTGGATAGTTTTTTACTTTGCACAGAAATATTGCATCAGTACATATCATCGTAGGCACTTCACAAAATCTTGCAACAAATAAAACACATACAAAGGATAACCACTGGATTTTGTGAAGTGAGCCTACATGAGCAAAGTTGTATGTATGTATGTAGGATATCAAATTAGGTTTGGCCTAGACCTATATTCTAAAATATTATTTGTAAACTTAAATGTATTATATGATTTAACATGTACTTACTTGTAAAATATCCACTTCTTATTTTATATTTTCTCTTCTTTTTCTGTAACAAAATTAAATGTTTTAAGCATTGTGACACATAAGAATTTAAAATGTAATATTTAAAAAATTCATCCCAATGATAAACTAAATTTCCTTGTTGGGATATGTGTGTGTGTCTGTATGTGTGTGTGTGCATCTAGAAATGGGCAGGATTTTCTGCACTATTTCTCACAAAATGTCTTTAAAATAAACATTGTACTGTTCTTATATTTTTTATTTGTTTATGCTTCTGGGTAAAACTTTGAAGAGGTGGTTTCAAGGCTGTAAAAATGGATAACTCTTGCTCTAAGATATTGATATAAATGGAACATCACAAGTGCATTCAAGTGTTTCTTATTCAACATTGTATAAAAATATTTCTGAACACTGGCGTGCTTCTCCTTTTTATGACATAACTTATCTTTCATTTTCAATTATTCATAGACTCTTAAGGACCACTTTTAGTACAAAATAGTATCTATGGGAGGTAACAAGAGCAAGAATTGTATTTCTGAATGGATTACAAATAAAGATCTATTTAGAAATTTAAATGCATGTGGTCAACATAGAAGATATATGCACCCACTAAATAACTCTTTACCCAATAGTTTTCTGGTTAGACTATTTTAATCTTCTGATTTTCTTTCTGGGAAATGTGTGTGTGTGTGTGTATGTGTTATTTTTATTTATTTTGTGGAAAATAATGTGGTATGAGTTGAAATCCTTTATGAGTTTATTCATTACTTTATAGTGCATTTAGTAATATTCTGAAGTCATTTAAGCTATGTTTAGTTCAAAAATTTTTTTGACATTCATTTTAAAAATATGTTACTCTCCTGGTCTTTCTTTCCAATACCTAAAAATAACAGAACTTTGAGCTCTTTGCCAGCTATTTTTAAAATAAAATTCCACTTGAATATTATATGTTGATAGTCTACTTTTTCAAAGTTTTAGGTTATGTTTTTACTTGTACATTACTTTAAGCATAGAAATAAATATAAAAATAATTCAAAATGAGTATTTATCCAATAAAATATAGGATATACATATACCAGATTGATTTCATTTACAGATAAACTAATACAGAAAAGGTAAACTTCCATCACAACACTCAAATGTTACAGATAACTACTTTTCACAGATTGTGTGTTATTTAAAAATTATTATGGGATCAATTTTGTCCCCTAAAAGAAAAATTTAAATTGAAGAATAATCTGGGTAAAGCAATGGCATAGCCTCTTCTCTACTACACCTTTGCTTTCACCAAATACATGAATCTAGTTAGTATAAAAATACAGGATGCTTTGCTTATTTGCTTGTGTTGTCTTCTTTTTCCTGAAGACTTATCAGAAATGCCTGTGATTATTTATTTGTCTAGAAGACAGTTCTAAGTAGTATAAAATGTATATGTTAAAACTAATTTTAAAGTCTCTATAGTTCAACTACTTATTTTTATGGAAGGGGTATCTGAATTTTGGAGAGCTTCAATTTCTCACCCCAAAGTGAGACCTTTATTCACAATGTAAGTTAGGTGACTGCACACAATTATATCCTTTCTGAGAGCTACACAAATGTAAGGAAACCTGCAACTGTTGGTCTAATGTGTGCTATGGATTTCATGAGAAATAATCAGGAAAAACTAAAGATAAATTAACTCATTGAAATGTTTTGAAGTTCATCATACTATGGTGGTTGGGTCAGTGTTAACACTGCCCCTGGAAATGTTCTTTTATTGTGGGAAAACAAAATTTTCCAATTGCAAGACAAATGTCTTATGGCCTTTTACAGATATTTTGACGCATCTCTTGAAATACAGAGCACCTCAGAGAGAAATAAACTAGAGATCTTTCTAAGGTGCAAAATATTAATGAAATAAAAATTGAAATATAAACACATACAATTAAGGCATAGATTTCTCTTATCAATACTGATCATGTAGTCATAGAGTACAACTATTACGAATACTGGAGTTTCATTCTCAACTAGAAATCAATGCCAGAATGCAGCTAGCTAGTTATGTATTCACATGCAAACTGACCAATTTGTGTTTCTTTCAACACTTTTAAAATGGCCTCCCTGCTCCATTTATTATAGAGATTCAATTGTTCAAAAATAAAAATATGTTGAGTAATGATTGGTCTTTGGAAATTCCTCAATAATATTTAATAAGTGTTTAAAAAAACTATAAAAAATGTGTAATTGCATTCAAAATAAAGCTAACAATACTCACAAGACAATTTCTATACCTTCTTTTTTTTGTGTGGTGATACAATGGTTTACCCTTTCTCTTTGTTTCTTATCTGTTTCTGTAACATTTTTCTATCTTTAGAACTATTATTATTATTATTGCCTTCTCATATGTCCTTCTTTACCAGATCATCATCTTTCCTATGGTCACTAAAAATGCAATGCAAGCTAAATGTCTAAAACCAAGATTCTCATATATTGAGATACCAAAGTATATTATGGGGGAAACTACTATAATGTAAATCTTTGGTTCAGACTCCAAGACATACTGATTTTTAATAAATCTAAGTTGAAATATATGGATATCCATTCTTATCAAGCATTCCAAGGACATTTGTTGTCCATAGTCCTTGGGTAATGCATTCATTTAGAAATACCAAATTACAAGTACTTCATCTTCCATTTCAAATATTTAAAAAGAAAATTTGCTTGGTTGATCCAAATCTAGAGATTAATTCCCCTTAATCAATTTACAACATGATTTTAAATATTTATGACCAACTAGAGAGCTGTACTTGAACATTTTGTTTGGAATAATCATAATACCTACTATTCCACCATTTGGCCTACATTGAACACTGAAATTGGCTAATAAATTAGGTATGGTAAACTAATCACAACAAAAAACAAATGAAATTATTGTCTAAAAAAAAAGAAAAAAGAATTGCTTTGTTTTACATTTTGGACTGAAAAAGTATTTTAGAGAAAAGACCATTATGCCCATAACTCCTCTGTTCTGTTGTGAGCTTGTCCAAATGTAAGTTCAACATGTTCACACCACTGGGAATTTTATTTTATTTATTTATTTTTAAAAATATTCATTTATTTATGTATATTAGAACTGGGATACAGGTCACAGGTATGTGGGTGGGGGGGCGGAGTGAGAGAATTCACCAGAGACAGAGTGGGGAAGAGATTAACACCACTGAGAATTTTAAAAAGTAAGTGATAGGAAAACTCACCAACCTAGGGTATATAAAGATAAAAGGAAAGACATGAGGGCTGCTTAGTTGATTTTTTTCATATTTTCTTTTTATCTTGTGCCAGGTGGTGGCAATTAGCTAGTATAGTTCCATGCACTAGGAAGATCCATATTATCCTTATCTCAATGACTATGGCTAATGTTCTGACTTTTTAGCATTTAGAGAGAAATTACTTTCCTTTAACTACATGTAGGATTCATGTTCAAAGTTCTGACTTCCTATCTCAAAATCATAACCTTTCTCAGAAGAAAGAGAATTTGAACATGCATCAATTTAAAAGTCACTGTATTCACAGAATTGTTACCTGGATTTTGGCCCTGGTAAAAACCATTACAACACATTAGATTCATTCCAGGAAAGTCTTGACTGATCTAGATTTCGGGCCAAAGAGTTCTCTGGATATTGGCCATATGTCAAAGCTTTCTTTGTCTACAAAGAGACAGGATTGATCAACTATCACTAATTCTGCAGCTTAGAACTGAGACACTTGCTGCACCAACTCCAGGGTGAATACATGTGTGTGGAATAAGGAAAGGTGAGATGTGCATGCAATTTTTACATAAACCTTATACTTCTCTTTCTTCAAAATTATTGTTTTTTTCCTTTTTAGTATTTTGGCAACAAAATAAGTCTTCCTCTCAGTGTTTAATAGGGTAGGAAAATGTAGAATGTAATTGAATATTGGCATAGCCTAAAATCATTTCCAGTAAACAAATACAATAAGAGGTCAATAATTTCCTTTTTGACAAAGTCTCCCTATTTTTTAAAAATATGGCCGTAAGGAAAAATAATGTTGCATAGTCTCTCCTTTCTCCCACAACTGTTGATGTAAAGGACTAAAAAAAAGAGAGAGAGAGAAATGAGAAAAAAGAAGGGAGAATGCATAATGAAAGAAGGATGGGAGAAGGGAAGGAAAGAAAGGAGTGAGAGAAGTAAAGAAAGATGAAGTGCACAGCAATAAGTGAGAGTAAAACATGTAAGATGTTTAAGATAATTTTAAATAGACTAAGGTGCATAGAAATGGTTTGTTAGTAATTCTCACTTTTTGTATGTTAAAATTTAACCCACGGCTATTTTGTAATAAACATTAAAACTTAATTCAAAGAGCAGAGTCTTATTTACGGAACAACCTGAAATCATTTCACAAATAATATGAGATAGAATAAATGGGCCCAACCAGATCAGTGACAAAAACTGATACTGACTTAGAAATCTTCCATTATAGAAACTAAGCAGACAAACCTAGTCACCATTGTTTCAAACTAATTTATTTGTCAATAATCCATAGCTAATTTGCAAACTCCATGTCTTTTCTAGAACTAGACAAATTGGTCATTTGAAGTTGAAAATGAAGGTAAATAGCTCTTATCTATTTTATTACAAAATTAAATTAGCAAATTCATTTACTCTTCTCAGAAAGAGCAACACGATCACAATACACTGAGTCAGAGAAGTTCCAGAAATCCTCATTTTTAATGTCCATCTGCCAGTAATCTCATTTGAATAAGGACTTCTTCTTATCCCAGGATCTCAACGAATCAATTCTAATAACCCATTGAGGACGGTTTTAATCGTTTTTGTTTTTGATGCTCCTTATTATCTTTTAACTTCCTCTGTGAGGGTGGCAGGTTACCTCTTAGACTATATGATATATCATCTCCCATAAAACAAACTTTATCACCTTCTCTCTCTCTCTCAGGCACACACATCCTTGACTTTACTATTCTAGCTAGCTACCACTGTCTTCTTTTGTATCCCTATAAATTACAAATGCTATAAGAGAGGCATCATCACTCAATGGATTACTTTTACTGTGACCATTGTCTCTTGAGTACTGAAATCAGACATTCACTACAATACAAGACTGAAACTTATATTATAAATGTTATTAGTGAATATGATTCACTAGATATAAATGTAGGTTGCAGGGAAAATTGTCTTGTGGGCTCTTTTCAGACTGTCCTAAAAAATAATTAACATCAATTTAGTAAGAGAAAATGACCAAATTTAATTACATACATATGGAGATATTTAGATGGCTGTAAGTTCTAGAATAACTGAGACAACTTTAGGGTTTTTATCCTGAGCTAAGGGATGGAATGTGTACAGGATTAGGGCACCAAAGAGAGAGAAGGATGTCTCATGTGAGAGGAAAGGATGACTTCATATAACAAATCTTGGTCCTAGATGTTTGCCCTGATTTAAGATAGGTTTCTCAGATTAAAAGGTTGTTTTTAGATACAACCTTTAATTTGAGTAATCTTTATTTTTTAAATTATATTATTCTCTTAAAACTCACAGGACCTGAACTGAACTTAGCTCTCTTGTCGAGGTGACACGTATTGGGAAAATGCTCTAGATATCTTAGACGGATGTATCTGAACATTTTGGGGAGACATATCCTACTCTGTCACTTCTTACCATTTGCTTTTCTCAACCAGTCTGAATGTAAGGAGCTACCATTTGTTTCTTACAGCACTTGTTTTTCCCGAGTTGAAACAACACTCACTTCATTTTCCTACTACCATTTTAGGTGCTCCCTTTCAAATAACTTTGTCAAATTCTCTTCATTTCCTCAACTTCTTAATTTTGGAGTAACCTAGGAGTCAATCTTTGTCATTTTTGTTTGTATCTGTACTTGACTTGTAATTTGTCTTCTTCAATCTCATTATTGTAAAGATGATTATATTACTTTTCAAAAGTGACCACAAAACAGGTGGCTTCAAAAACGTTTATTCTCTCAGCGTTCTGAAGATCAGAGGAATCAAGGTGTTGGTGACTCATTCCATATCCTTTAGCTTCTAGCAACTGTCACCATTCATTTACTAATGGGTTTGTGCTGCCTAAATATATAAGCTCTGCCTCCATCATCACATCACCTTTCTTCATGTGTATTTTTGTATGTTTCTTATAAGGACACATGCATTAGATCTTGAACTAACTTTGATAATCCGGAATAATCTCTTTAAGTCCATTTATACAGACCTTTTTCCAAATAATTAATTGATAGGTTTAGGGATTTCATTTTAGTGGATTTTTTGGGGGGGACAGGTTTTCAATGATCTATGGACCTGTAACTTTAACATGTAATTCTCCAATCCATTCATCTTATATGACACTTAGATTTCAGATATTCTACTGACATCTCCATTTGTGAGATTCACATGTATCTCAAGGGAAAAAAAATCTATTTCATGGCTTTACACAGTATAAGCTGACAGTCATATTTTCTCCTTTTGTAATGCAAGTGCCTAACATAAGCTCTGATATTGAAGCATCTACTTCAAATATGGCATCTACTTCAAAGATAGCTATCTCAGTAAACACACTGCCAGTTAGAGACTAAATTAAAAAGCCAGGTTTCCTTCTCTCATTGAAACTGTTTTTTTGTTTTGTTTTGTTTTGCTTTTTTAGGGAAATTGGTCGATTCAAACGTTGACCAATTAGGGCACATTTTCCTCTATGCCTTAAATTCCTGCTATTAGTCTATAAATTCAATTTTTTAAAAATGAGTGCAGGAAAATCTTGATCACACCTTTGACCCTAATAAAAGTAGAAGCCCAGATCCATCCCATATTTTCTCCCCTCTTGTCCCCCTTCCCTTCTCCCCTTCCCTCCATTACTCAGTTCTACCCTCCCAGATATCACTAAATAGCCCTATGATTGCTGTGTTCTTTCAACATCCTGCAAATATAAACCTTTGTTTTTTTTGAAGTTCCATGATGATTATTGCTGAGCATGTGTTTTTATCATAATCAGAACATGGAGTCTAGCTCAACCAAAACATTCAAGACCAAAACATTCTAGTTCAACCAAAACATCAGCTGAGAAACATGTTAACAGTCAGAGTTCAACCAGAGAAGTAAGTCAGAAGATAAATACAAATGTTAAGATACATATTGCAAAGAATTGGCTTACACAATTTTGGAGATTGGTCAGGTAAATTCCAATGTATATTCACATTGTCAGTTTAGGCTAGATTCTGAGAACAGAAATCAAAACTGCTATCTATATGTAGAATTTCTTCAACAAGAAAATTTTACCTATTCTTTTAAAGACTTTATTTTTTTTATTTTAACCTCTTTATTTATATATATTTTACATCAGGTGTAGTCCATGTGGAATTTCCACCACCAATTCACCTGTGCACCATCACCTTAGTTCCTTGTGTTTTCCTGCCCTCATTTTGATCCTTCTCACTCCCTCTCTCCTGTAAAATGTCTCTGATTATTTAAATTAGTTTAACAGATTACCTGGAATTTTCTGACTTCCTTAAAGTAAACATTATGGACTTTTATCACATCTTCAAAATATCTTCACTGTCTCACCTAATTTAGTGTTTAATTGAATAACCTGTGATAGTAATTTAATTCAATTGACTCATCAAAGAATATATCACTTCACTCAATCTGCTCACTCTTGTCTACCAGATATCAATGTTTTCAGACTCTATTTTTCTGTTACACAGGCTATCAAAAGGTGGTATCATACTTGACATCTGTCTTTCTCTCACATCCCACATTTGTCATTGGCAAATGCAAAACATTCAAGCATGTTTAATCCTCAGTCTCTCCTTCAATACTTCTCTAGCCAGGACACAATTATTGCTCTCTTGAATTATTTTTGTGTTTTACAGTGGTTTAAAATGTCCCAAAGTTGTTACTACACTAAGTAGCTATTGTGAATCTTTTCGTGATTTTGAACTTTTGGTTCAAGAATTGTAACAGGGTAGTCCCTAGGAAAAGGGAAGTTCCAAAATCCCTGTCCCACCCTAAGTAGGACGGAGCTGAGCAAAAATAAGAAGATGCTAGAGAGGAGATTGGAGACAGACGGAAGAAAGGAAGGAAAAAGCAGGATGGAGAGCAGCAAGGAAACCTAGAAAAAGCACATAAAGCAAAAAAAAAAAAAAAGTAAAGAAACTGCATTTGCTTCTTGGTCCTAAACTGGTTAAAACAGATGCAGGTAAGAGACCTGTGGAGAGCTTAATAATGTCACCTTTTATCTTAATTTTATTTTTGCTCTTTTCCTCCCAAATTTATCTGACCCTTTTCTATGAGTCTCCACTGAAAGGTCTTTTACACTTGTGGCAGGCTTTTGGGCCTTGCTTTGAGACAATCCTATTTGGCTAGAGCTTACCCTCAAGAAAATGGGTAAGTTTAAATGCTTAATTTAGTAACTATATCTTTGTCTTTTCTGTATTGTTTATATTACATTAAAGTTCCTTTCCATTAAAGGCCTTTTATCTTTATCTGGATGCGGCAAATAACAAAACCCACTTAAAGCGGGCAGGTTTGGGGCTTCTAAAATATCCCTCTCCCTACCCTGTAACAGAATATCTATGTGTTTGATTTCAGTCAAACCAAAACCTGTGATTGTGATCTGCCACTCTTCTCCTTCCCAAACTACATCTCCACCATATCTTGCTCAAAAAAAAAAAAAAAAAAAAAATGCCATCCATTCTTTCATACTTACCAAATACTTCTTAGATTATTTTTCACATTGAATCTGTTTTCCTGATGCATTATATATAAAATACCTTGCTCTATAGCTTCCAGATCTGGAATATGATCATGATAATTTGAGTCATTAATGTGTTTTTTCCTAGCTATATCTCCAATATTAGAATTGCCAATGTTTGTTCAAAATAAATATTTGTTAAATGAGTAAAATATTTAATATTGTGCAAAGTCACATAACAGGAGGCATCCTCACTGACCATACCTGCATATCAAATTTACCCTGCTCTACTTTCACAGCAATATGGTACAGCAAAAATATCATGTGCTCCATGCAACCCTTAAGTCTATTTTATCTTTAATGTTCAATGATTAAAATTTTCCTAACTTTAGAAAATGTGAAAGTGGCAGGATTTTTTTAGTATTTAACATAAATTATAATGTATCTTGCGTGCTTTATAGACCTTGTTTATAGTTTTATAACATACAATATTGTCTGCATACACATAGTTTGATTAAACATAAAAAGGTATTAGTTGATTTTTATCTGCATTTAGAATAAATCAAACCATGAGAAATAAATTTAATTTTTTCTTTGAATTTACAAGACACTTAAATATCCACAGTGACTTTAAGCAATACTCTTTTTTTATACTACTTTATGTATTATGTTTTACACCTAAGACATTTTTTAGCCCAAATTAGTCAATAGGTAATTTGTGTTTAGATTAAAACATATGCCTATGGATAAAAATCTATAATAATATAACTAATTATTTTTTCTGTTTTTCATGTAGAATAACTGCGTATAGGTCAGAGGTGCAGGGGGTAAAAGGATTCACTAGAGACAGAGTGGGGAGCAGAACAGGTGAATTTCCTGAAATACGCTATTAAGGGGAGCAGTGGGTGAGACAGGAGAAACCTGCTGTGCCATGTGGGTTAGTAACTTGGCTGGAGATCTCTGAGACTTAATCCCTAGGCCACCAGGGAGGCCCACTATTACTGATCTTTAAAAAGAGATTAAAACATGGAATCTAAACTTCATGCATCCATTTATCAAATCATCATGGACTGTCTATGTAAAACCATGCATGTTGATAACATCCATCTGCATGGGTTGAGATAAATAGAATGAATAATGTAAATGATGTGTCAACAGGGTAAGATCGATGTCAAATGTTATGCTATAGATAAAAATAAAAAAGATAATAGACATAAACTGTGCAATGCGGACTGTAATTCTCTGTAAAATGAGTGGGAAAGTCCTCTCAGATAAAGTGACATGTGAAGAGGAATCACAAGAAGTCATGGATTAAACTCTCACAAATCAGGGTCAAGAACAGCAAGGAGATCAATGTGACTGATGGAGCTTTTCAAGGACGATCATAGGAAATTCAATCAAAGGTGAAAGGAGGAGTTAATATCTATATGTGATCTTGGAAATTATTTTATAGATTTGCATTTTATTTTTGAATGTGATCAAAAGTCACCATAAGGGTTTTGAAAACTGAATGACATTGTTTCTCTTAGATGTTGCAAGAGGTACAGAGAGATAAGAGAAGGATAACAAATGTGGAAGCAGGGAAACCTTTCAGGCTATTGGGTTAAAGCTGGCTAAAATAGTGTGGGTCTCCCAAAAATCATTTGTATAGAACAGATAAAAGCACATTATTTCATAGTACCAAACTTCAGTTTCATTAATACATGTGATATTTTATTTTGTATAATTTGAAGGTATCAAATATCTACTTACTGAATTTAAAACCAATTATAACTAATCACAATACAACAAAACATTCAAAATTTATTTAACGCCCACATTGATATGGTTAATAAACTTTCTTCTATGTGTGCATATATTTTAGGTTAATCACTCAATATAATTGTTATGATATATGATCAGGAATAATTTGAAATACTACTTCCTATAACAACAAAGTAGTAGATTTATGATGACAGACTGCATGATATAAAGTGAAATCACACTGCCACTGGATTTAATGTTATAAATTACTTTCATTATACTTTAAATGAGTACATCCAAATGATTAGAATAGCTAGTGGAGTAAATTGATAAATGAGTGAAATTCTCTACCCTCACCAAATTTTCTCATTATGTTTAAG
The DNA here is from genome assembly GCA_019455555.1 of Galemys pyrenaicus. Lineage (NCBI taxonomy): Eukaryota > Metazoa > Chordata > Mammalia > Eulipotyphla > Talpidae > Galemys > Galemys pyrenaicus. The sequence goes on from JAGFMF010011791.1 coordinate 7,273,198, forward strand.
TACTTTAGAGATCTCTAAGTAGTGTACCTTCTTTTGTAGTCATAACTTAATTGACTCTTTTAAAGCTTTATGTTAGTTTCCAAAAATACTAATACTGAAAGAGATATAATATTACACACATTCTTCTGGTGTATAAGGTACTCCATTAAAATGTACTATATGGTTATATTGCTTTAAAATATTTGAATTACTAGGACATCATTAAAAGTAACTACATAAGAGTAGAAATGTTATCTTTATGACTTGAAAGAATTAAGCTATCTCTTAAAACTCTAACCTCTCTAATGGGCAGTGACTCATAACCACAAGAACATAGTGACTTAACGAAAGTATTCTCAAGAAAGATATTTTAAGCAAATGAGATATACACACCAGTTTTTTTTTTTTCATTATACATTATCCTTAAGGATAAATACACGGTATTAGGAGTTTATTACTACCAGCATGATAGTATTTATGCTATCAGTGATTATGTTTATTGATGCACCTAATATAATAGTAAGTAATAGACACACATGCCTGTGCATGTGCACACATAAAAACATTTTTACTTTCCACAGTAAGAACATAATGCTATTTTTATCTTAAAATGAAAAAGTGTTTCAATCCCATGATTCAACCAAGACTATAACTTTACTAAATAGCTACTCTGGAGCTAGGTCAATGTTGTCTGAATCAAGATCTATCCAAAATTTTTGTATTAAAATAGGAGAGGCATTTCTGAATTATGCATGGGGGGGTGGGGGGAGACAGGAGTGAGAGAATTTACCAGAGACAGAGTTGGGAGAAGAACAGGAACTTCCACTGAAGTACACTCCTGAGAGGTGCAGCAGGCAATACAGAAGAGGTCTGCTGTGCCATGTGGGTCACCTCCCTGGCAGGGGATAGAACTTGTGCTGCAGTGACTACAGATGCTTAATAGTGGTGCTTAACCCCTTGCACCACCAGGGAGGCCCTGGGTTTTTGTTTTGTTTTTTTTTTCTTTTTAAATAAGCATATCCCTAAACTTTGATCAGTTGCAGTGAAGGAATTGTGCATAATGATTTATCTAGGAGAGACACTGGGCTAATTTACAAAAGGCAAATAGTACTTACTAAAAATCCTGATTTTCCTCTAAGAGTTTACTGTTACAAAGCTTTTCTAGATTTCCTTATGCAAGTAAGCTCAGTTAGTAAAATCAAATATCACGTGTAATAAAGTGATAATATAAACAGCAACATTATATCATTGTTGCCAAAATAAGTATATTTTAAAAATCTTACCTGGGTCTAAAGTGTATTGAGTCATCACTTACAAATATATACTTCCAAAGCTTTGTCAAGCAGCCTGTAAAATATCTGTTGTCAAGATATGGAGGTAGTATGTGAAAAAGAATGTGTGCATATTAAAATATTTGCACTGCTTTGTGAATATTTCAGCTAGAATAATACCATTCTCCTTTCCTTGCTTTGGTTTGTCAATTATCAGAGAAATATTTTCTTGGTCATGTACTTAAAGTAGAAGAAAGTCACTCTACTTAGAAACCACTAGGGTAAAATATAATATGTGTAAACTTACAAAAATGTAGAATTCTTTGGAACTTGGCACATTTGACACAAATGATTGGCACTTTGAACATATAAGAATTTACATTATAAGGAAAGATGAGTCAAGCTACATGGTGACAGAAAGAAGATACTGAGCTTGCCTACGTCATACAGTTAGAAGTAAGTTATAGCAGAACAAATTTAATAATTCCTGAATATTAAAGAAAAGAACTACAGCATATAATAGGAGAAACAATGAGACAAAAGGATTAGGAAAAATTTGGTTGAAATGTTTTTGCAGTGATACTGGGACAAATCAACCTATCGGAGCCCCCAACAATTATTGTCCTAGATTATATACTCACATGTTAGATAAAAGGATATACAAATGTTTGTTCAGAGCAGAGCATACACTATTGGAGAACCATAGGAGCATGGGTGCAGAGTGACAATAACTGACTTGAGTCTGAGACTCCCAATAATAGACAGCTGGTGCCTCAATTATATGAGAATAATAGTTGATCACATACTGATTAGCCCCACATATCCCATTAGCCCACATATTCATGATGTTCTCTAGTATAACTTATGCAAAAATGAAATTAATTAGAATATACATCCTTAAAATAATGTAACTGACAACAACATGTCAAGTCTGGTTTATATATCTGTGAATGTGTAAGAAGTCTTCACATAGTTCTTTGGCCAATAATTGTCATTATAAACATTATAAACATGGATGTCATTATAAACATGGATGTAATAAAACCATTTTCTATACATACATATTAAAATTGAGTTTATTGACTGTCTTTGCTTAAAATTTAATATGTATCAAAGCTTTAAATATTTTATCTATGAAATTTTGAGGGGAAAATCCAATACCTAATATAAACTTTTAAGAGGGGCCTCCTTATTGGCGCAGTGGATTGAGCACCGCACTGTGAAGCATCGATGGCAGAGTAGAGTTGGATATTGGGCCAGGGAGGGACTCACATGCAGAGCAGACCCCTCCTGCTCCGCCTGCTGCTCCCTTCAGCAGTGTGTTTCAGTTTCTCTGCCTGTTCTCCCTGCTCTGTCTCTGGTGAATCCTTTCACCTCCTGTGACTCTGGCCTGTACCTCAGCTCTTGTATGCATCAATAAATAAATCTTTGAAAATAAAAAAAATAAACTTTTAAGAATCTATATGTATGATTAAAGATTCCATAAAAAACTTAGAAAGAGGGCCTCCCTGGTGATGCAGTGGGTTAAGCAATGCACTATGAAGCAAACAGCAACCACTGCAGCACAAATTCGATCCCTGCCGCAGGCCAGGGCAGGGACCCACATGGCCCGCAAGGAAAACATTTGTTTTCCTTTTCTTGTATTAACATGCATTCTTCCCCCTCACAAATCCACAGTTGCCATTTGTAATTCAAGTAGATTAGATTTTTAAGTTAAAGTAATATAAATCTACCTCTGAATATTATGCTAAATATATAAGAGGCTTAATTTATCTAATTCTCTTATAAACCTATGTTAATAAACCTCAATATCCTCATAATGTAAAAAAGTCACAAGAAAGAAACCTGTTTTATCTTCAGAGGTAACAGTCAATGAAAGTATTGGTTATTAGATAGGATGAAAGAACAGTTTAAAATCTCACATACCAGGACTTCTCTGGTGGTACACTGGGTTAAGCAATACACTATGAAGCAAACCACAGCCACTGCAGCACAAGTTCAATCCCTGCTGCCAGCCAGGGCAGGGACCCACATGGCACGCAGACTTCTTCTGCCTAGCCTGCTGCTCACCTCAGCAGTGTGTTTAAGTCAATCTGCCTGTTCTACTCCCCACTCTGTCTCTGGTGAATCCTCTCGCCTCCCTGGACTCTGACCTATTCCCCAGCTCTTGTGTGCAATAAATAAATCTTTAAATAAATTTATTTAATTTAAATAAATTATTTAAATAAATAAATCTTAAAAAAAAACTTGGAAAGAATAATCGAACTCACTAAGTTTACAGATGCAAAATCAACGTAAAAAAATAAGTTCCATTTTTGTACACTACCAACAAATTATCTGTAAAGGAAATAAAAGGAAAGCAATTCCATTTGTATTGAATAAAATAGTAATAAACTTAACCAAGAAGGTAAAAAACTGATATACTAAAAATTTATGAAAAACACTGATGAAATAAACTTAAAAAGAACATACACAAATAGACAGGTATCCTGCATTCATTGATTGAGTTATTATTGTTTAAATATTCATATTACACAAAGTAATCTTCAAATTCAGTGCAAGCCCTATCAAAATCCCAAATGGTATATATTTTTACAGAAATCAGAAAATCAATTATACAATATACATATTGTTTACCAGTTAAAAATTAAAACATATTTATATGGGGCCCTAAATAATACAAATAGCCAAATGAATCCTGAGAAAGAAAAAAGCTGAGGGCACCACACTTCTTGACTTGCAATAATATTATTAGTCTATATTAATGAAAACTGTATGACTCTGACATAAAGATAAATATATAGATCGATACAATAGAAATAGATAACAGAAATGCATCCTCAAATATTTGGTCAACTGATCTTAAATAATGATGTCAATAATTCACATAGGAAAATGACAGTCTTTTCAAAAAATGGTGCTAGAAAACTGGAGATCCACTTTGATAAAATAATAAAATTAGCTATTTATACTATACAAAAAAAAAAAAACAACCCAAAACCTTAAGTGCAATACATTAAAATGCAAAACTCCTCACAGAAAACATAAGGGAAAACCTTAATGATATTGACCTTAACAATAATTTCATTGATATAATACCAAATACATAAGCAACTAAAATAAAAAGAGGCAAATAGGACTGCATCAAACAAACAAACAAATCTCCTCAACAAATGGAAAAATCAAGACTGAAAAGGCAACATGCAGAATAGTAGCCAAGCATTTGCATGTTACATAGCTGATAAGAGTTCATAAAAGTCAACACCAAAATAAAACTAGTTAAAATTGTCTAAAATGTTGAATAAACATTTTGCCAACTGTGTACAGGGGACCAACAGGTACATGCAGAGGTGCTTGGCAACATTAATCATCAAGGAAAAACAGATCAAATTATAATGCGATTATCACCTCACCCCTGTCAGGTTGACTACTATTAAAGAAGCAAGGAAGGAAGAAATGCTAGAAGGGAGGTAGGGAAGGAGAAATTTAAGTGAAATAAACAATCAAAAAGACAAATGAGATCATATATATGAAGTATCAAAGATCACTGAATTCATAGAACCAAACTGTGGAACCAATCTTGTCAGGGATTCGAAACAGGGGGAAATGGTGTAGTTGATAATTAAGAAGTAAAACCATTCCAGGTCAGCAGGATGAGTAAATTCTAGAGATCTGCTGTACAACATAGCAATTTTAATTGACCATAGAATATTTTGTATCTAAAAGTTTGAGAGTAGCTCTCATGTGTTCTTGCCACAATAAAATAAAAATTTAAATTATCTAAACTCATATATAAACAATGTTTAGATAATCTAAGCTGACAGCAAACAATATAGACTCTTGAATAAATTCACTATTTATTAAAGAAAATAATGCAGAATTTAAAATCCACTCAGACTGAAAATACCAGTTTATGATAGTATGGACTTTGTCCTATTTGGAAAAATCAAGGAAAGAGGGTGGGGTATCTTTTTATATTTTTTTTTATATAGCATTGAACTGAATCAGTCAAAAACTATAAATAAAAATGTAGTAAGTATACTTTGGAAAACAGAAGTCTCCTTTGGGACAGATACCACACGTGTGAAGATGTGGGCAGGAATTCATGGGTTATAATTATGGATTTAATCAAATGGGTGAGTGTGCCCAAGAGGAATACAGTTTCTAGTTAGTGTGTCTTCAACAACTTGACCTTTGAATGTTTATTTTTCTGTAAACTATATTTGACACAGGGAACCTTTACATTGGAAATGTAACAGGTTTCATTTTGTTAGGTAGTTGGCAAAGGAGCAGAACAGTATGTCCATATTAACACAGAAGATGTGTTTTTTAGCAAGTTTCTCTAATAAATCTTAAATAAAATAAGCATTGCAAATGTTGGCCAACAGTGATGTTTAGCACTGTTGTGTAAGTAAACCACCTTGTAGATCTAGCTTTTGAGTTAATGTGTAGTCTCTAAAGGCAGAGAGACACAAAGATACCTAGATTCTGTCGGAAGGAATCATAAAACACATAAATTACACTTCACATATCACAGCTGGAAAACTATAAACAAATCAGGAGGACTGAATATTTTTTACTTATAAAAATGAAAACCTAGCCAGACAGGCTATTTTGGGGTTTGCAAATATAACTAGAGACAAGGCTGCAAATTCAAATGGTACTTATTTTAACTTTACCACTCCATTCCTCTGAAGTATTTAAAGTATCCAAGGATTGTTTATATGCATTTTTCAGGTAAGTTCAAAATCCTTTATAAAAGAAAACTTCATTTCCCACACATATTTTTCCCATTGTTTATTATACATGTCTCATCACAAAAATAATGTGAGGCAGGTATGCATTATTTAGATACTAATCTTTTTAGTTATAAATGACAATATAGCTGTTGGGGAGTTTATTATAGTGCAAAACCAAATACTAAATGGTAAGGATTTTCTCCCATGTCGTACCCATAATAATTGTTTACAACCCACTTTAAAGAGGAAAATTATATTTTTATCATCTTTTGAACAATAGATTTGGTTTGCTAAAAGGTCACCTTTGCACTTACTAATATAATTGAGGCAAAATTTTGTTTTCTCTGCATTATTGGGTATTCAGAACAGCACTAATTCAAGTGATTTTAAGAAATATAGTTTTTCTGAAGAAATAAAAAGAGGTAAATATTTTTGTATAACATATATAATTATTTTCTTAAGTTTTCGTGAAATGTACCTAATAATTTATTTTTAAAAAGTTATGTTGGATTATTTTATTTTTATAAATATAAATTACCATTTCACCTTGAGAATGTATGTTATATTTATTGACATGATTCAATTGCCATTTTTTTTAATGTTACATTTTCCATGGCATTTTTAGCTGATGAAAATTGGGAGAAAATGTTTTTAAAGTAATGTCTCTTAATTTTTTTCAGAAAGAAAGACTAAAACTTGGAAGGACTAATAGAATCCTCAGAGCATGAAAGAAACTTTTAAATGAATATGTAAGTAATTATGCTCCTACTCCATTTATTTTACTTCTACTAAATTACAACCCTTACTCTACTTAGTGTTTTCTATATTGAAACAGCCCATTACCTTTACAAGGCAAATTATTTTCCATGTAGAGTCATCGGACTATTTAAAGGGATTAAATAACTTGCCAAAGATCCAAAAGGAAAATTAGTGTTAAAATTATTGCATATTAATTCTAAATAATTCATTTCAAAAGAGAGTAATTATAGAAAAATTAATTTTTAATAGTTTAATTTCACATGCTATATTGACTTGGAAAATGTAATAGTTTAGCGTTGGACTGAATAAAAAAGGGCAATTCATTATTTTAATATTATCTTGATGTACACAGTCTAGTCTTTTTACTTGAATGAGGATTTTAAAAATAATCTTGAAACAGACTATAATTGTATTACAAAGAAAGCATCTTTTAACGACTTTCATGCATGCATTCATGATCTTCAGTTTAAATAAAGCATTGTTTTTAGCCAAGTTATTGCTTATGACCTCACTAAGCAGTGAATGCTTAATTTTTAAGACAATTAGAGCAACTTTCTTATGATGCAATGAAAATATCCCCTCACCTTGTGTTGTTACTTTAGTACATTTCCCTATCCTTTATTTTGTACTTGCATATAATTCTTTTTACAATTCATAGCGGCACATCAAGTTATGTCTATTCTAGTGATGAAACAGATTACCCTGTGTCATATGGATATAGGTTGTTATATTCGGATGACAATTCTCTTAGCAATCACACTTGATACACAATTGTGAAGAAACAATTCAAGAAAATTAAGCAAGAATGATCAAAGCCATAGATTTAAAACAGCAAATGAAGTCACAGTAAGTTTCAGATGTCAGGAACAGTGTTCTTAGTTAAAGTGTTTCGTTTATTTTGTCCAATTTCATGACCTCCTGCTTTCAGTTTTGGGTAGATGCACCGTTTACCTGCCAGTTATGCCAAAATTTCGGGGAATAAAACTTAAAAGTTGTGTCCTCTCTCTCTCTCTCTCTCTCTCTCTCTCTCTCTCTCTCTCTCTCTCTCTCTCTGTCACACACACACACACACACTCTCACAAACACAACTACACATATACATACTCACTCATGCACTTATTGTTCACATACTTACATAATGTTGATAATAAATATTTCCTATCTGTTATCCTGTTACCCAATGTCAGAACATCTATAGCTAGACAACCTCCCACCCCATTCACAGGTTCCTGCTGGACATGTGTGATATCAACATCCTGAGAGCTGGCTGTATTCATAGTTAGGTCTCACATCACTTTTGAACACACAAGTCCTGTTCAGTGTAATCCTAATTTGGAAGAGTTTCCTGAATCATTTCTTACACACTGATTAATGTTAGCCAGTGACTGTCGCATCCTTGAGATGTGTAAGCGTTTAGCCAATCGTTCCTCTATATCAGTTAATATAGAAACACTGACTAAATTAAGTAAGAAATTTAGAAACTAAGTAAGAAATTATGGATATTTTTTAAAGCAAGTGTCAGGAGTACTCTGGAAGTACAACACTGGTGAATTCTTATATATTACTTTCTGCTCATTTTATCCTTTATCTTATAAGTAGACTTACCATGCTATTATTTTAAAATAGGTGATCAAGTTAAATGGGTAAAAAAGGCTTATATTAATTATTATTATAATGCAGATTAATCTGGTGGTCTTTTCAGATTTTCTATGTTGATATTTTCTGTGTAGCTTGTAGGAAAAGTGGTACAGGCTCTTATAAAGCTAACTATAAAGTTGCTCATTTTCCACTCCTCCTCCAAAATAGACCAGGGATCAGACAGGAAACATAAATGCAAAGAATGATCACTTAGCTTGATATCTCAAGATCAGAGGAAACATTTGTTGCCCTTCAATTTACCTTAGTTTGTAAATCACTCTCCTTGTGTTTGAGTCAATAACACCAGAATACTGTAATTAGATGGCTGACATGGAGATCAGATCTTTCACAAGCTCAAGCTGGTGAAAGATCTGCTTAGGCCCAAGCTTACCTGTAAGCTTGCAAAAGGAGTGTTTCTGATCATAGTGATGTAGGCCATTAATTAGGAATGAAAATATGGTAGGTGGAAAGCATAACCCAAAATAATCAATTTGTAAATTAATGCCATTTTCTATGATGCTATCTGGTTACCTTGGGACAGAGTAGGTAACAGTTCATGGACTCAATATTTAGAATAAAAGATAAATATCTTTTCTCACTAAACTTCTTAACAGGATGTTTAAAGTTTGAAAAAAAACCCTACAATTTTGAATGCTAGAATATACACTGGTAAGGTCATTGGAAAAGCAAATATATTTTTCTCATTTGTCGTTTCTTGCTGCACCAACTGTTGCCTTAGAAAAATTGTATATTTGTACCAGAATAGTTATTTTTATATTCATTTACACAAGGATTGTTGCCTAAAACAATCTGTTTTTCAAAGTGCAAAATATAATTTGCCCATGAAAATTTCATACATGATGAAGCTACAATCTCAAATTAGCATGGAAAGGATTGCATTTCACATAAGTAGAGCTTCTGGAATAACTAGAGAGCCACATGGAGAAAGTTAAAATTAGATCTATCCATTATACATATATCAAGTACATCAAATATTTGTATTGAAACTAAAGCCAAATCAGTGATAGAAGATAATATGAACTAGGGGAATATGCTATCACTCAGACTCCCTGAAAGGAAGTCATCAATACATTTAGTCAAAGACACTTTTAAAATGTGTGTAAATAAATGAACATAGTTGAGTGAAAAATATAAATTGCAAAATTTATGTATGTGTTTGTGTTAATTCACATTCAAAATTAGATAAAATAATGTCAAAGCAATACTAAAATATTCTTAAAGAGATGCCAATGCACTTATACTGGGCCAAATACATTTGTTCAAAGAGAAATTAAGAAAGTTTTGAACAGTACTAATCACAAGGAGACCCCTCAATCATAAGAATTTTGAAAATCACATATCTTTAACTATTTCTTACCAGAAAAAAAGTTTAAATGTTGTTTCATCACCGAATAAATTAAAGATAAACAAGTTTCACATGTATTATATATCCAGTAGAAGACTTCACTCTAGAAAGCACTGGAAATATTTGGAAAATAGTCAAAATACTTATGCTCACATAAATAATACATAGGTATTATTTAATATTTTCTAATTAAAAAATCTAAGAAAATGACTGATTTTTAAAGATATATATCTATTCACTATGGATGTCACAGTCATACATAAATATAGTACATATTTGTTAGAAGTAAAAGTAGGGACCTCCCTGGTGGCACAAGTGTTTAAGATGCAGCACTATGACAATCCACAGCCACTGAACAGGAGTTTGATCTCCAGCCAGGGAGGTGACCCACATGTCACAGCAGACCTCTCCTGTCTCACCCGTTGCTTCCCTCAGGACTGTATTTCAGTAGATCTGCCAGTTCTGCTCCCCACTCTGTTTCTGGTGAATTCTCTCATCCCCCTGTACTTCTATTCTGCACCTCAGCTCTTGCATGCATAAATAAATAAATATTTTTTAAGAATAAGTAAAAGTAATCTTTACCATTATAATTGAATATTTTATTGTATAGAAAGTAATTTAGATATAACTTGCATCCAAATGAAGAATGACTATCAGTAGAGTTTCCACACAGAGACTTTTTTAAAATCCAAATTATTGCACTTTAGTTCATTGTATTTCATGTGTCTTCATTCTCTAGCCTGCTTCTCCTCATTATCTACTTACTTAAATACTTAAACTCACTTTTTTATATATTGTACTATTTGTAAATATCTGCTATGCTTTGTTGTAAAGTTGTTTTGGAAACATACTGACTAATGATATCTCCATTTGAATTTTCACATAAATGTCCTTAATGGATGAATAAAATTTAACATTGGTAGAATTTTACCACTTTAATTCCATTTTCCTTCCAAGAAATTGATACTTGTTCAATGATATATTCCTGCAGGACACAAGTGGTGTCATCAGAAATCTAAAGTATTACAGGTAATGCTTATATATCATGCATGATAAAGATACTGTGTTTTGTAATATCAAAGTGAAGAACGTAGGATAATATAAAATCTAAATTTAAACAATATAAGAGAGATCATTTATCTTTAAGTTAAACTGCAAGTGATTTACTCTTATTTGCATTTTTCTTAATTTTTTCCCTTCTGCTGTAATGACAAATGTGAATCCCAATGTCATTTATTGGTATAGGTTAAAATAAATACCACATTAAACAAATCCTCAAATATAAATCAGGGACTTAATCAAGAAGTTTCCTGCTTTCCTCATGTGAAATCCAGTCTGCATGGAAAAAAAAAAAAATATCCTACCACAATGCATGGATCAAGAAAAATCAATGAAAGCCTCATCTTAGAATTAATGACAAAACACCATGATATTAGTTCTGACATCAATTGCTGCCTTGAAGCAATGAATTTCCACTTAGCCAACCATTACCTCTATTTAATCAAAATAATTACCTCTGCAAATCCCAAATACTAGAACTGATAGAAGGAAAACAAAACAGATTTTTTTAAAAAAATTGTATTATAGCAAACCTTAAAGATTTTAAAAAGGGAAGAAGGAGAATTTATAAAGTACATATGTAGTAATTTACTATTTCTTGAAAACATCAATTGATGGACAGTTTTTTTTTTTTAATTTTTGTTTCACATACTGCTCTTATCATGACCATGAATTATTTTGAAGCAAATTCCAGAATCAAAGAATTTCACTCATAAACAGATAACATAAATAGGGATAAATAGGGATACATATTTACACCTAAAAATAACTCATTATATATATGTATATATATATATATAGGGTGAGTGTAAAATATTGTTAATAAAACAAAACCATATAGCTTTTAAATATTCACTAAAAAAAACTCTTCTTGGTTGCATTACAATTATTTTAACAAATTCTGTTTCATTTACCCACATTCCAGATTTTTTCTGATGACAACTCCATAGAATTTTTATATAAGTGTGATTATGAGCATATCACTTACATTGGCAGATAGATTTGCAGACCTGATCATATTAAGCCTCTCTCTTCTTCCCTCTCCAAAAATACTTCTCAATATCTTTTTTCCCCTGAGGTTAATAATGTTAACTTACTTTTTATTTGTGATGCTACAAGTTACTGATGACTTTTTCTTTTTATCATATTAGGAATTACAAAATCATGATGTTCTAATACTAATTTCTTAATTATTGAGCTGAAATTGTTACAGGGCAGGGAAAGGGACACCCCACACCCCTAAACCTGTCTGCTCTAAATAGGTTTGCCATCTTTCATATCAAGACAAATCATGTAGACCTTTAATGGAAAGGAACTTCAATACAATTAGTGTGTAATACAGAAAAGACAAAGAATATAGTTTCCAAATCAACCATCCAAAGTCACCCATCCCTTTGTGGGTAAAAGTTCACCAGACAACATTGGCCCAAATCAAGGCCTGAAAGCCTTCCATAAGTTTAAAACACCTTCTGCCGGGGGCCCATGGAAAAGGGCCAAAACAACTAGACAAGTCTGGGAGGAAAATAGCAAAATCAAAATCAAGGTAAAAGCTGCCATGTTAACCTCCCCACAGGTCTCTCACCCACATCTATTTTAACCAGTCCAGGACCAAAAAGCAAGTGCAGCTTCTTCACATACCTCTGTTCCATGTGCCTTCTCTGGGTACACTTCTGGCTCTGTATCTTCCTTCCTTCTACAGTCTCCTCTCCAACTTCTCCTTGCCCAGCTCTACCATTACAAAGTAATCCTATAAGGAGACTCCTATTGATCTAAGAAGTTATACATTCAATCAACTGCATTACTACTGTTATTGATACCCAAATAGTTCAACTATTGATCAGTTGGAACTTCTTCAAACTGACTCCTGATCTTATCATGAATGACGGATACTTTTTGATGAATCCTTTGTTTTCTTCAATAATATGTATAGATACCCCATCAATCTGGAATAAGTTAATATTAAAATTGGCATTATAAGATATTAGTAAGCAAAGAGTTTTTCCTTTTTTAAAATGACTTTTTATCAAAACTCTCAGAGTGTTCAATGAGTAGTTGAAAAGAAACTGGTATCATTCCTATCTAATTCAAAATTGGGTCTGATGAATTAAATAGAACTTTTAAATATTAGCTTCTCCTATTTCTACCTGCCTTCTGTTCACCTCTTCCTTCATTATATAGTAAAGTGCTTCCTCAGGCAAATTGAATACAACACTGTACTGTTTCACTCGTTGATCCTGGAATCTTGCTATGTACAAAATTGTGCCCACCCATAAAAAATTGTGCCCACCCAAATTTCATATATTTAAGCATCATCTTGGACTCTCACTACAGAGTAAAAAACAAAGAAAAAGGTGATGATTATGATGATGATGATAATGAAGAAAAAATGATGAAAATAGAGATGATAAAATCAAGTTGCTGAAGTAACTGAGCCCATGCAAGAAAACCCTGGGAAGTCCTCTACTAATTCCAGAATGAGCAGACATAAATTATCATGTGGTCTTTGAAAGAAACTTTAGAACAAAAGAAAGGGATGGGTAGTTAAGTGATTTATATCAAGGAAGTTTCAAAGTTATAAAATACAAAAGTTCTACATTATCATTTTCAACAATGAACATGAAGACATCACTATAAAAATAGTAGCATTATTAACTGAAATTGAACAAGATTAGAACCAAGTTCTAGAAAGAAAGATAATATTATTAAAAAATCAATTCTCAAAAAAAAATGTATGTTTAAGCAGTATAATTCTAAGTGGATTTCCAATGAAGTTTGCCTTTGAGGATTGAATACAATGATTTTAATGTCCATATGAAGAAAATGATTTGAAAGTAACTTAAAAATTACATTGAAAATAATAATCAAGCCTGTTCCTAACCAATATTGAAACAAAAAGATGTGTTAATAACAAGTTTCATCATTGACTCATGAAAAGCTAGAATGCACATATTAGTTATCACATGAGACATCACTGAATGGCAAAAATTGTTTTATTTCTTCTCTATATGGGAAGAAAGTTAAGATGTGCCTATACCTTAATTTGTACCTCTTAAATATGTGTGTACTTGCACACATACCCATACCCATGCTCTGTCTTCCCCCAGTAATGACAAAAGGACTCTGAAATGTAGTGGAAAAAGATAAAGGCTAAGGTCTTTATTTATTAAAAAAAAGATTTACTTATGCATATAAGAACTGGGTTACAGGACAGAAGTGGGAGAGTGGTGGTGAGAGGATTCACCAGAGGCAGAGTGGGAAGTAGAGCTGATGGATAAACTGAAATGCACTGAATGCACTGCTCAGGGGAGCAGCAGGTGAAACAGGAGAGGTCTGCCACCCATGTGGGTTACCTCCTTAGCCTGAGGCCAGGGTTTGAACTGCTACAGCAGTGGCTGTGGATTGCTTCATAGTGTTGAGACTTAATCTCTTGTGCCACCAGGAAGGCCCCAGGCTAGGGTCTTCAAGTTTTGAGAAGCAAACCTCAGTGAATTTCCTGAACTATAACTTTACCATAACTACCAAACAAGCATGGAAGATGGGGGTGTGGAGATGGGGGGAGAACAAGGGAGTTAGAGGGAGAGCTAGGTAGAACAGATCTGACCAACCCCCAACTCCAAAAACACTGGTATGCTGGTACCTCCTGGCCTTCCTCCACCTATCAGCAGAATGTGAATAATAGGATATGCTAATTCTCTGAGCATAATCAGATTGCCCAAGTAGGGGTTTCCTTTTGCAACCACAAGAAAAAAGATAAACTGGAAATGTATGGCATCCGGGTGTGTTTCCAGAGATTACAGACCATCCTCAAAACCTATTTAGCAACATGGAGTGTCTCAGTAGTCCCTTATGCCCCAACAGAGATCACAGACAAGAGTAAAGAGGCCTCGTTTCTGGAGTGAGAATAACAAAGAACACCGGAAATGCAAGAACTAAGCAAGTTAAGGTGTCAGTGGAAGTACAGCCTATAAATTTAGGCCAGAACCTAGTGCTAACTGTAAACAAAAACTTTAAATAAAATCAAGAGACTATTAATACGGTATGCAAAAAAAATTATATACACACATAAATATATATATATATAAACAGTGCCAAGAACTGAAAATCAAGTGATGCCAAGTAGGAGATAAATCCAGAAATTGCAACTATGTAACAAAAAAATTTTTAAAGAATCTGTCACAATGACATTTTAGCAAAATCATAATTTCATTTTTAAAAATTTATTATTGAGATAACAGTGGTGAATGTTAATTTCAAAACTCAAAACTGGCAGTTTGATTTTGTTTCTAGTCACTACTCAAACCTGTCTATACATTTGAATTATTTAGTGAGTTTTTGATATATTATAAATGCCTAGATTCATACCCAGATGGATTAAAACAAAATCTGGCAGCATGACTAAATACTTATCTTCATTTTTAAAAGTCACCTAAGTGATTTTAATGTTAAGTAGTGAAAAAAAATATATATAAATTACTATAAAAAACAATAATAAAGGAAGTACATACGGTTCCACTTAGTTTTAAAACATGGAAAATCTAGAGAAGGAAACAGCATATTTAGAACTTGAATATTCAGATTATGAGCCACACTTTGAAGGTAAGAATATTTTAACATAGAACTTTATGAATGAAGGAATAAAGTGCAGATAAACTGTAGCCCAAACCAGGATATTCTTAATAATAATAAAAACAATTCTTTATTACTATTGCCAATACTTTTACAAGGAAAGTTTCTTAGGCACGTCACAAATAATATTTTGATAATATAACTTAAAAAGCATATGGATCAATGTGTAAATGCTCTCAAATATAATTTGTCTTTATCCTGAGACATGTATATTCAAGTTACATATGACACATTCAGAAAAATTCTAAGCACTGCCTTTTTCAGCATTTATTAAAGGATTTGTTTATTTTTTTCACTGACAATGTATACTAAGAGTTAACAAAAGGTTAAGTAATAGGCATAGTGTATAATGAAGAATTGTTCATCTATTTGACATTAATGGAAAGTTACTCTCTAAAATAATTTTGAAGTATTGTTCTATTCCTAAGAATGCAAATCTATGAAATGTATATTCTATTTGCAGACTTCTAACTCTTTATTCTGTAATAGGTGTTGAAATTTAATCAGCTTCTGTCCTCTATTGAGAATAATATATGGCAATGAAATAATGAATAGACTTCATAAACAAGGTGAGTATGACTTTTCTGGCACTATAAGTAGATTTTTCTATCTCTGTTCATAAGGGAGATGGAAGATTTAAAGATGTCTTTTTCTTTGTTTTCATAGCTATACTGATTTCTTATAAAGGTTTAGGAAATATCTTTTAGCATACTTCAAAACATTAGATGTGATAATAGAAGAATACATTGAATTTTAAAGGAGGCATAGTTTTAATACCTTTTATTCCTAAATGAACTTTTCGACTGTCAAATTTCTTGTCACTTCTTGAGTTCATTTTATCAATTTATTTGTGATTAAAATATTCAAAATTATCAGATTTATATTATATTTCAAATACTTGTATCTAAATATGCATCAACCTACTCAGGTTATAATAGCAATTATATCCTTAATTCCTAATAGATTTATTTGTGTATTCCTTATTTGAGTCTTCATTTCTCTTATTGAATATTCAGCATGTTGCTAATATTGTCAAAGAAATAATTCTTGGTAGTGATCGATCAAGTTTGACATTTTTATGTTTTCTTTTCTATTATTTTACATATATTTAGTAATTTTGTTTGTATAGTAGCTGATTGTTCAATATCTTTTATCTAGCTGTCTTCATAATATATAAATTAGTGAAAACATGCCACCAAATTTTTAAAAATCTGCAGAAACTCTACTATTTACAGATGAAATTTGTTGATGATAGTTTCTAAGTACTCATTGAATTATGTTAACTATGTTAATAGTTAAATATGTAATGCTATTTCAAGTTATATCATTCAATATAAGCTATAATAGTGGTTTATAATTTTTATCTGTATTATATTTCTATTTATTTGTCTCATTCTCTTCATGTTTGTTTCATATATATTATAGAACTAGCAAAAACATTTTGAGCTATTGTTGTGCACTAATCTAACTAAACCATTAGAAAACTCTCGAATAAAGAAAGAAAATAATAAATTCTACTTTTTTGGATGAGACTGAACTAGCAAACTATTTTAGAGAGAAACATTCAATTAATGTCAAATAGATGAACAATTCTTCATTGTGCACTACGCCTATTGTTTAACCTTTTGTTAACTCTTAGTATATATTGATTAGTTATTTGATTAGTTATATGATTAGTTATTTGAGGGTATCTGTAAAATATTTTTTGATGGTAGGAATCGTACCCTAAGAATTACATTGACTAAAATCTTTCTTTGGGCATTATCACAAAAATGTGTGTTTTATGTCATTTGGAAACATAAGAGAGGAAAAAGAGAGTTTATTTAGAGATAAAGAGATTTACGAAAATGGAATTATATTGAAGTAGAAGAGTCAGGTGAAAGATGATAAAATAGAAGGCTGAGTTCTTTATATAATAGGCCAAAAAGGATCAAAGCATATAAAGGCCATTTAGCAAATAAAAGAATGGGAAATTAAAGCTTGAAATAAAGGAATAATGTCAACGAGTTTAGTAGAAAATAATGTTGAGATATGATAAAAACAGTGTCATTAAAAATTCACTTTTAAAAGAGAAGAAAGTTTAATACATTGTATAATTTAAAACTAGAAAAAAAAGTATGAATGCATCTGGAGAATGTATTCGAAATTCAGTTTCTCATCTAATCATGAAGTGGAAAATGTCCTTTTGTTTGAAATGTTCTTCACTCAGTATACCAAGATATTGTAAGAAGCTAAAAGCAAAAATATTTAAGGGATTATGGTAATGGCATTTGAAATAGCATGAAGAAATGATAGGATTATCATGAATATAAAATGTCATGAATTATGCTTGGAATTCTGTTTCTTACTTTATATGAGTGTTTTAGAATAGCAAAACATACTTTATTAAATGGAATATTTAGTGGACTGCACTTGATTGGAATTATTACCAAAAATTGTTTGACAGATTTTGGTTTTGAATACTGATTCCTTCCATTTTCAATTACAGTTTGCATATATTTTTGTGTCAAACATACTCAATAGTTGTCAGTCCAGAAATTCTTACTATATATTATAACAATCTTAAATTAATGGTGATAAAATTTGAATGTACTATATAAAATATATAAAAAATCAATTAAACTTTATCCATGTTTATGATTGTTCTATTAAATTGACATATTGTAATAAATAAGACATAATCATTTCACTTTGTCTTACATATATGTATGAGTTACATGTAAGTATGTGGGAGCAAATATTTGATTACAATATATTTCCATTACATGTCTTTATATTTTACAAAACATTTTCTGAAAACCTTAGAAAATTAACTCTTTAGAAATCTATTCACTGTCTGTGAAAAAGCATGATATATAGATGAATATTGTATGTAATTATCATAATGTTCTTTTTATTTTATTAACCTAGTGAATGGTGAAAAGTTCTCATGTTTTGAAAAGAGAGTCCATCCAAAATAGCATTTGATATCTCTGAACCAAAGTAAATTAAATTATATTATTATTAGTGTTTGTATCAATTGTAAATATAAAAATGTGAGCCAAGATCTATTTAGACATAAAGTTTGAATTGAAAATGTATAAACTTATTTATAGAAAATTTTTTAGGATTAATAAAGCATATGATTTTATATACAGATGATTCTCTAATAAAGAGGATGCTAAAGGTGATAGTGATATAAGGAACTTAACCATACAATAAATGAACAACATAGCTATTGTTCTTTAATATTTTGAAATATACACAACTTTATGCAAAAAATAAAGATGTATATTGGGAACAAGGAAATAAATATAACAAGTTATATTTCCTCACAGATCTTATTGTTTCAGGACAGTCACAGATTTGTAAAACAATATTTTTTATTTTATAGGGTCCTCTGGAAAAGTTAAAGAATGACAAGTCAAACTTTGACCACAAATGTAAAACTATTAAAATAAGTTGAAACATTTTAATCTCACGTATTGAGCTTTTTACAAGCTGAATCTCTGTATTAAAAGAAAGTTTTGGCAGCAAAATAGACCTAATAGAAGATCAAATCAGTGACTACGAAGATAATCACATGCAAAAAACATGTGGAAGAAGGAAGGGAAGAGAAAAAAAATTAATGAAGAAACACTTCAAGAAATATCTGAACCCTCTTGGAAAGGTACCATTATTGATAATGACTTCACATAAAGGCGAACTAGTGAAAACCAGTGGAAGATGTTGGCAGAGTTAATTGGACAATGTTCTTATCCAGAGTATATCTCCTTAAGACTAAAATCATTAAACCATGGGTCTTTTCTGAGAGTCCTAAAAGTTTGATGTAAAAATTATACTTTTAAAAATAGTAAACGTTCATCTGTTGCTTGGTGATGAGGTTACTTCAAGCCCTTGGTGATTGTTAAAACAGAGTCCTATAAACATGGGACTGCATATATCTCTTCAAATTAGTGATTTTGAATGTTTAATTGTATTTTGTATGGTAAGACCAGTATCAAGAAGTGCATGACCACTGTCTTCTATGTAATTTTAATTATCTTTATGATTCCTTTTTATTAACATTGGTTTATAATGTTACATATGATTCAGAAGTATAGGATCATATTTCTTCAGATGTATATAATGACATACTTCTATATCTTTAAAATTTGTGATCTTACACATTCAGCAATTTTGTTTTCAATTACTAAAATCTGCTATTTCCTATTATATTGCCATAATGTAATATTTTTTCCAAAATATGTTTATAACCTCAAACTCCATTTTTTCCCTCTGTATTTATATTTCCTTTCATTTTAAACACTGTTTCTTAGAGATCAGTACCTCAATTTGTTTGTTGATGTATTTGTTTAGAATATTTTGTTGCAGCTTGATGCCTATGCAACATGACAATTTTTTCTCAAATGCTTCTTGAATTGAGACTGCTTGTTTATACTTATAAAATATATTCAAAATTGTTCAATATTCATTACTTGAATTGGTTTCTTCACTCATGTAAAATCTCTGTTCCTCCAGAGTGAACACAGATGGCGATTATAGGAGTTCTAGTCATGGTGTGTGTTTGGGGATTTACAGCCAAGCTGTCTACTTTCTGTGTTTATAGAAAGGTTACCATCCAGGTTCAGAAGATCTCTGTCCATCACAATATCACATAGCATTATATGTGTTGTTTCAATTTTTTCTCTCATAACCAAATGCCCAGAGTGAATTCTTCCTACAGAAAAATATTTCCATTGCTTTTATGAATAAAACTTTTTTTTCTTTTTGTAGTTTTCTAGAATGCGGAAACTACATTCAAATGTCACTTAGGTATGGGGCATTTTTATGTATTTCTACTGTTAATCATTTCCCTAATTTTCCTAATAGTTGTCTCCAATCATAGCTTTTTCTATTTTTGAAACTGCACTTGCCAAATTTTCGCTCATTTAACTGTATTGAGTTCTGACTCCCCCAGCTCTATTTCTCAGTCAAATGCCAATTGCTTTATAACTCCCAGAAATATTTTAATGCCTATTATTGCATCCTTTCTAGTAGATCATGTTGCTATAGAATCATTTATTACTTTGTTTTTCGATGAGATTTAGCCAGGAAAGATAGGTGACATGTATTGAATATTTATGTGCCATAACAATGTCATATGTTGAAGGCTTAACCTCCAGTATGGTGGTATTTAGATATGGGATTTTTGAGACGTAGTAGATTTAGATGAGGTCATGAAGGTGGAGACTTCAGAATGGGATTAGTGTCCTTAGAAAAAGAGTTGCCTGGCTATCTCTCTTTCCCTTTCTTTATCCCCCTTACTCTTTCTGTGTGCACACAAAGGAAATGTTGTGGGAGCTCACAGAGAATAGCGCTCATCACAAACCAGGAAGAGTGTTCACCAGCACCCAATACTGATAATGGAGTTTTAGACTCCTTGTGTTGATATCTCCTCCATCTTGCAACAGAAAACACCTCTAGACTAAAATATTGAGAATAAGCATAATTAAACTCTAACTACCTGTTTGCATTCATTCTTCGGGACTATTTACTTACTAAATTGCATTCCCACTCCAACACTAACTGTTCCTCACTGAATTGCACCTCTTGTTCCCTTCTTATGAGTTAGTCTGTTCCATCCCTAATAACATTCTCTGTGGCTCTCTGAGTTGATCATAGCATGAGAAACAACCATCAGCTGGTTGTTGAGAACACACTCTGCTGGGAAAGTCAAATACCTTGACTCTTGTTACCTGGACTGTCCTGCACCTCCTGAGACCTAGAAATATGAAGTCCTGACTTCCCTCAAATTCCCTCAGCCCTTATAAACTTCTAGACCTCCTGCAATTCAGAGAACTGTTTTGGGAGTGCCTATCTTGCTAACTCCCTTGATGGTGATCTTGAGTAGAACTGCTCCATGTAAAGCCAGTTCTCATGGTCATTTACATCCTGAATTATAAGAAAATAAATCTTCATTGTTTAAACCACCTTTTGTTTTTGTTTGTTTGTTTTGTTGTGGCAGCCTAACTGAATATTAAAATAGAGAAATAAATTATTCTTTGTAACTCATCATGAATTAGGAACTCAATAGCAGTTTGATACTGTCAATCACCATTTTCTTCATAATCTGCAATTGCTACTACATTCTTCTTTTCTTCTACCTCTTCCTTCTCCATGAAATGGTTCATTCTTCCTTCTCAACTCTGTTAGGTTTTCTTACTCAATATACATTTATAGTTCTTATGTTTACATTTTTAATTAAAAAAATTGTCATTAATTACAAATTACTTCTATCTTGGTCAAACACATTAATCATTATGATTTCAGTTTATACTTCTCTACTGAATTGTTGTGAATCTAACCCACCTGTGTTCTTTAAAAGAAAGGTAGGGTTTTTATTTTCTTCTTAATCTACTAGGAAGGCATGAAAGAAATATAAAATATATATGTTGTGAATCTATATTTTATATTGCTGAATACTGTTCTGCTATCAATGTGTTACAATGATAAGTGCCATTAAATAAGAATAGAACAACATGATACAATAAACAAAAATAACAAAGTATACTTCCCAATGGCTTGACAGATGTTTTGAATGGAAGTTTGCTCATTTTAATTTGTCCAATTCTTCCAATCCATTGATCTCTTCAGCAAATGCTACTTTAAAAGAGTGTGATACTGTTTTTATTAAGTAAAACTATTCCTTTAAATGAGGTTGGCTAATCCTTCTAAAAATTCACAATTGAAACTCAAAATTTTCTTTAGAAAGACAAAATGAATCATCAGGTTAGATGTAGCAATAGCCTACAGTTTGTGAAGGAAGTAATAGAAAAACAGGACAAATTGTTAAAAAGCTGTTATTTATAACAGGCTACAAGTTACAATAATTTTTACTTTTGAGATTTAGCCAAGGTGATTATGGTGAGAGGAATCCATATTTGTGATATATTGCAATATCAGCAGGATTTGATGATTTAGTGGATAACTTCAATAAAGACAGAAGATGAATCATGGAGATGGTAAATTTTACTTAGGTTGAAAACACAAGGAAGAGCATATTTTATTAGGATCTCAAGATTTTATTGCTGTTTTTTTTAGATAAGTAAAACTTGAAACATTAGGTGGGAGTTGTGGAGAAGTCAGAGAAAGAGATCATTTCAGATTCTGATATTTTCTTTTGCTAGTGAGACAGTAGAAGGGGGTCATCTGGCAGAAATTAAGGACAACATCCAAATGGAAAAGACGGTGGCAAAATCTGGGTCACAGAAACCAGAAGAAAAGGGACCATAAAAAGGGAGAGATATCTATGATATCAATATCTACAGAGAGGTAAAGTAAGATGAAAAAATAATACTGCCATAGTGACCTTGGAATATGAAGTTTCAACTTATTAGTTTGTAGATGGTAAAAAAGCAATTAAAGAGTCATAGTTAATTTATGTTTTATATAAAAAATAATTGTTATTGTTAATGCAACAAAATTATGGGGCAATAAGTAGTTAGTTGACCTGGTGCTGAGTACAATCATAGGACAGTTTTCAGTTCATTTTATGATAAAAGGGTATAAAATAAATTTATATGACAATGTAGAACAAAGTGAGAAATGTAGAAATACTTTCTATCATACAAATCGCTAGCTTTTTATTCTTTAAGTCTATAGTATCTGAGAGAGTTAGTGCCAAACAGTAGTAAGAACATGTCATGAAATATCCTGTCCAGACTGCAGAGAAGCAAATTAATTATATAGCAATGTAAGCTTCTTGGCACAAAGTCTACTGAAGGGCCCTGTTGATATGCAAATACTTTTATTAAGTTGAATCACATTAAACTTCATAAATAGTGTAATGCACATAAATTCTGTGAAAACTATTGAGAAAATGAAACATAATAATGAGACCAGACCTATATTAGATAATTGCATTTTATTTGCCATTTAATGTTTGCATTTTTCTAGTCTCTTATAAAATAATACATTCTAGGGACATGAACTAGAAAATATTCAAAGGTGAATATAGGCATCTGATTAGAAATTTGAATATGATAAAATAATTTACTAAAGAAAACTTGATGAACTATTATTCCTTTATTCACTATATTTATATTTCATCAGTAGTAGTATTCAGAAAAATATTTTTATTAAACATTTATACACTTATGTTTTGAGACAGACATTCTGATGTAGCTATTACTTTAAACTGTAAAATGTAGAAATACTGTTTTGTTTATTTATTTTGGAAATTTATTTTAGAAAATACTCAATATAAAATAAATTACTTCTCCTTTAGTTCTGTAAAAAATTTTAGCTTGGAGTGCTTTCCTACAAATGACTTTTTTTTGGTTATTGTGAATGGCCTTCAGTCAAAACAACCAGAAACATGCTGTAGTTGAACACATTATTTCCCATTGAATCAAGGAGTGCATACTCACTGGAATATTTGACACATTTCATTATATGGTCTTAGGTGGGGCTTATGGAATGTGTGCTTGCTTTTGTAATGTGACTATGGGAGGATTTGATGAAGCAAAGCTCTTCTCTGCATTGGATCTCATTGAAATAGAAAAGTGGCTAAAAACTCTTATGATACAATTGTGATCTACTTTAAAATGAGTAACTAAACTTGTCCATTTTGCTTCATACCATGCACGTGAGTGTACAGATAAATTCATAGAGTGCGTGTACTAAGCAGGCTCTAAGATGGTCACCAATGATTCCTGACTCCTCATATTTATATTCTGTATAATCACCTCCTTTTAGAACATGGACAAAAACACATGCCTTACTCCTAGCCAATAGAAAACAGAAAAAGTGATAAAGTTTTACTTTCGAAATTAAGTAGCAAAGAGACATTGGCTTCTGTTTTCTATATTCTCTCTCACTTCCCTCTTGCATTGTAGGAAAGCTAGCTGCCATGTTGTGAACACTATTATATAGGACACTACAAGGCAAAGGGCTGATACCTCTGTCTATTATGTAAAATGAGCCATATGAGTGA
Source organism: Galemys pyrenaicus (assembly GCA_019455555.1). NCBI lineage: Eukaryota > Metazoa > Chordata > Mammalia > Eulipotyphla > Talpidae > Galemys > Galemys pyrenaicus. The sequence continues at coordinate 7,297,591 of JAGFMF010011791.1, forward strand.
GCTCCTCCTCATATTTTCCTCATATAAAACTTGGTTTAATTTTCATCCTTGATCAGACCATGACTGCAGATTTAAGGAAAACTCTGAACCAGAATTACTAAGTTAAATTTTTCCAGGTTCCCTCACCCATAGAAACTGGAGATAATGTTTATTTCTTAAGATTTCATGTTTTTCAAAAATTTATTTCACAGCAATAGGTAAATGAATTAGTGGAACATGAGACATCTGTGAGAATGAACAAAGTACAGTTACATGGGAAAAAAGGTAAATTTTGAATACAAGTATTAGAAACTATAAAACCAGACACAAATTGGTTTAAATTATGAGGTCCTCTTTATAGATATTTGAAAAATACACAAATGTGTGGAACTTTCCATGAGGATAATTTATAGCAAGATAGGTAGTATTTAGGTAGGTAGATAAATAGAGATAGATATATAGATAGAAAGATAGATAGATATTCAAAAAAATTTAAGTTTTACATACACACACATATATGATTAGTTTGCCTTTTTATAATGTAGATATAAAGTTCTATAAAAGGCTTCACTGGGCAGACATCACTTCCATTTGCCCTGATAATGGGTTTGCACCCCATGCTTTGACAATATAAAGAGAAAAGCCATTTTCAAATGAAGTAGCACTTAGAAATGTAGCCACATGTGGTAGAACTAAAATCTATTCAAGCAAAGTTTGCAGATGATTTTAAGATTAAAATGAGGAGTAAAACTAACCATAAAACATACTAATATGTTCAATTTCTAATAGTGTTTAAATATATATATACATAATTATTTATAAAGCTAACCAAAGGACATTAAAACAGAAAAAGTTCATAAGAAATTACTGGTGGCATACATAAGCAATTGTATGAAGGTAATTGCCTGATTCATTGCAAAATTTGCATCAGAGACATTTAAGATGGTTGTACCACACTGATAAGAAAATCAGGTAGCGTTAGACTTTAGCCAAGAAAGACTTCCCAATTGCAAGTTATGTCCATGGAATCCTCATAGTAGAAATGAAATGAAAGAAGATTAACTTTAGAGTTTGATTTGAGCACAAAACTAAGCATAGTTTTTAGAATGGATCCAGAATAGCACACTCTCCAGGGAGTGACTACAACTCAATACAGAAAATGCAGGATGAAGGGTGATTTGTTTCACAAAGCTTCATGTTTGAAAACGTTTAGTGGTATTTTAAATTTGTCTTTTTTTTTGCGTTTCTCTAAATATAGCTGAGTCAAAAATATTTCAGTTTCTCTGTTACTTCTTAATTGAAAATTGTATACATTTTCCTTCTGTTAAATGGGAAAACTTGTTCAATGCACATATGTAAATTAAATTAGGATGAATTAGAATTGTAGGGTTTGAGAGTTCATTTTAAGCAAATTGTTCTCCCTATACCTTAAGAACCCAAAACGTCAAATGACCACCAAATGAGAAGAGCACTTAAAGGGTTTAGTTCAAAGTGGGCAAGAACTCCTGTGATCAGATGATTAAAATAATGGAATGCATGTTTGTTATGTTGCTAAATGTGTGTGTGTGTGTGTATGGATAGTGTGTGTGTGGGGTTGTTATGTGTATGCATGACTTTAATTATCAGGACAATAATTTAAAAATTTTTTTTCCTCTAAGGTGATCTTGAATTGGACATTTGGTATATAAGTAATCATAACCCCTGTATCTATTATTTGAGTTGGTTACTCATAAGCATAAATTCATGACTTGTATAATATGCTTTCATTATAAATTTATCCACCATTAATTGTAGTCTTTAAGTATGTACATAATTAATGATCTAGCACATCAGTGACTAAACCTTCTGGGGAGAGGAGGAGAGAAATTAAAAATAAAAAAGGACTAAACCTATTAAAAGAGGTACAAATATCAGTAATTGAGAAAAGTCTTCCTAACTCAATTCTTAAGATCATGTTGATTACTTTTTATTCATCTTCTGAAGGACAAATAGATAATAAATGAAAAACAAAAAAATAAATTGGGATAAATTTGTTGTTTCAATTGCAAGTTCATGTGACCTCCATTATTCCTATTAATGGAATAATTTGGTATTCAGATTAGGATATTAAAATATAAATTAGGAAAAAGTATTTGTTTAAGTGGTATATAATGAAACAAACTGTTTTTTAAAAGCTTTTGTATAGAACACGTTCACAAAGATACTTCTTTCTGATAGCAGGGGACTGACCTAATTAAGATGCCTAACTAGACTAAATGCCTATAAATTTCCAGACTGAATTCTCTAAATGATTCCATGTGATGGCAGTTAGGAAAATATAAAGACCACAGGGGAATTGATCTTGTGACCTCAGCTTCATTAGCTGAATACATTTAATGAACTGAGTTAGCAGGGTCCTAGGAATGGACAGAACATTTGTCATCATTAGTCATCAGCCCTTGTATAGACATTTCTCCATGATGAAAGGAAAAGCAACTATAGTGACTATATCCTTGAGCATAAAAAAAGCATAGCTCATCTCTGATTCTTTTGCTGTACTTTAGGCGTATATTAACTTATCACTAATATTCTCTGACTTTTTCCAGTCAAGTTTTATTTTATAAATCACAAACTGTATAATATATAATGACCCCTTTAATGGAGGCCAGAAGTCAAGTCTTTAATAAGTTATTTCAGGATTCTTTTTGATATCACAGGTTATATTGATATGGTGTGATATATTCTGATGTACAATATTTTAAGTTGTACTCATTTCAATATCTAGCCATCATGAAGTTTGGGGTTATGCTACAATCAAGATGTTATCAATACTACATTCAAGTTATGCTTAGAAAATCTTTAACAGTTATAATCTCAAATAAACTATGAATATCTCAAATGTCTGTAAAATACCTCATGAAAAACTACAATAATCATTGGCAGATAGTACATTTATCATTGATATTTTTGAAACTGAAATTTTTTTGGAACTTTGGGAACAAAATTCTATAAAAATCAAGTATTAGCAAAATAGTGGCCTATAGTATCAACAAGTTCAAAATTTCTGAGTAGGAATATTTTTATTTATTTTACCTTAAATAACAATCATTTATTTCTTACAGTCATAGAAGCTGGAAGTTCAAGCTGAATATGCTGGAAGTTTCTTTTTTAGTGAATGCCCTCTTTTGTTGTCTTCACATGGCAGAAAAGAAAGAAGAGGAGAGTGGGGGAAAGTATGTCTCTTCTCATAAGGACACTAATCTCAGTCATGTGATTTATAAAGTTTAAGTTTAAGTAATAAACCTGTAGGATAGTTTTAGTAAATAAGAGATACCTTAAAGGATCTTCTACTTTTCAAACTTAGTACTTCTTTCTTTCCTTGTACAACAGCAAACCAATTTCTCCTTTAGATTTATAATCAGTCTCCTAGAGAGTATAGTACTCCGCCTTTTCGCCTGTTCAGTGGCATCTGAAACTCAAAAAGGCAAGATGGCAATTTCAATTTGTAGTTCAAGGAAATCTCTTTTGTGTTCCCTGAGCAAAGACCTTTTACATAAAAGACCTAAGGTAAAGGGGACAGAACGATGTTAACAGATCATTAGGCATCATAGTGAGGAAGACATTGCAGTACTAAGAATGGCTAAATATAATGTCTTCCTACTTTTATAAATGGTGTTTTCCATCATATTAAGTTGACTTAAATTTTCAGTTCATTATTTTCTGTTTCCTTGGATCACAAGAATTGAGAAATATGGGTACTGCCAGAGGAAAGACAGGCAGTCTCTCTGAAAGACAAAAAAATAACATATTTTGCCATTGGAATGATCACAATTGTTGAAATCTTCCTATCTTTCTTTTTGTTCAGTAAGGATCATGCCACTTTTTCAAGCTACAATATTTGAATAAAAATAGGGGTGAAAATAGGATAACATAAATAGTTATAATAGACTGTGAAAGAATTTGATATCCAACAATAAGTTTGACAATTATACAGCTTATCTTTAACATGTCAATCTTAGGCATTATCTTCTGATGATGGTAGAAAACTTTCTGAGGGTGTACTATGTGCTTTTAGCTTCTCAGATGTCCTGAAATGCCATTCAATGGACCAACACAGCAGGACTTAGCTAGCATGGGGTATAGTTATTCAATTACTTGGTGTGCACATATATATCACATACATTACTATAGGGTGAATACAGATGTTTTCAGGCAGTAGATATTACTGCAATCAGCTTCATGAATTCATGGTGGTCTTTTGGCTTTTGTAAAAGGTCAATGTGGCTCTCATTTTTTGAATAAATGTTTGGGAACAGGAAAACAGATTCTCAATGATAATATGAAGCCAAGCCATTATGTTGCACAGTGGAGCACAAATGACCTTGGCAGGGAGCAAAATTAAAAAATTCTTAAGGATAGTGTGGATGAAGAGTTATCTAGCTGGACATTCACTGGAGCCTGTTCTACCAGCTTGATAGCTGGGTTATGAGAAGAGAGAAATGGTGGGTCAATCTTCATGATCCCCATCTCTCCCCCCCACCCCCCCCCGGTATTTGGTAAATGTTCTCGCTGGTGGCAATTTTGATGACTGGTCTTCTTGCAGTAAGAGTTAGTTATCCTTTGTTTATGAATTCAATTCTTTCTCTGCTAGTTAAAGAATTGAATACTCCAACCTCCTCATGCTTTCTGTTCATGTAATCATTATTGGCAATACAATTGGCACAGCAAGCGAGACAGACTGTCAGACTCTTCCTGCCCCCGTCAAAGGGGTTGCATTCGTGGCCAGTTCTTTAGTGCATATTAGTCCATGGTGTATCAGAAGCTCTACCACATCTTAATTTTTATGGGACATCTTTGTTCTGGGCAATTTATTAGAGAGCTGTGCTTCATAATGGCTCCTGCCAAATAGAGGTCCCAGAGGTCAAGAAGCCCTGAGTTACTTTAATAGCTGTTGGAAGTTGAAATGATCCTTCAGCAAACTCTTGCTATTTCAGGAAGGCAAGTTGGTGGCTTAATATGTTTTGTAAGAGAGTAATTCACTATTCACTTGCCTATCTGTTCTTACCACTGTGTTGACCAAGGGATTGAGATCTTCCGTGCTATTTCTGGTGCCTACGATCTGTTTTTCCTGCCCAGGAACAATCTAGGCTTATTTGTAGTTTTTCTATTTTCTGTTTTTCTTTTACCTGTTTCCCTTCTTTTTAATCTTCATTGTAATTCCATTTGAGTGTCTTTTTCACATACATGTTTAAGTAAGCTTTGCATTTAGGAACAATATTTTGTATCAGAATTCCTTGAAGTATATGATTACCTGCACTGGAAACAGTTTTTATGAAAGTACTAGCTACTGATATTACTTACAAAAAATATATTAGGAGTTTAATATTTCTAAAAGAAAAATTAAGATTTTTATCTTCTGATTTGGTTGAGCCTTATCTTTATATTTTATAAAAGAATTGCATTTTTTAAAATTGAGAAAAAAGTTTTTATAAAGTTTAATACTATTGACAAAAATTTTTGGAAGATGAAAATTAAATGGCATTTTTTATCACAATTCTAATATGTCTTCTCCATGCATGTATTATTTTGAGTACATATATCAGTAAGTTTTGTTAATATGCTGGTTTACTTTTCTTAATGCCACATATGTATTATCCTTTGAGTTTGTTCTTTCAGTGGATTTTATCTCTTGTTAGTTTCAAGGATTTCCAGGTTCACAGGAGCTGACTTTATACTACAAGTTTTATGACTCTGAAAGCATTAGAAGAACATCAATGCTTCCCCAAATTGGTTCTTTGGAGAAAATGTAATATGTTTGGTAAATTAAAATAAAAGGATGGAAACATAACAGCATATTGGATTACTTGTTAATTTTTCCTTCTCAAATGTTTTGAATTGAAGGGGATTGATTTGTGGAGTACATTTTGAAACCAATTTCACCTTTGTTTCTAGAAAAACTACATTTTGTCCTAGAAAGCTATTGACATTTCATCAGAGGAAATAGATTCAGAATTGCTGCCCAGTAAAATCTTTCTTAGCAATAGTTCTCTATTTTTCACCAAAGACAATACAATTGACCTTGGGCCGGAGGATAAAAAGCTACCATTATGAAGTGACAGAATAACTGGTTGTATTCCTCTGCTAAGTTTTTGGCATCACAGAGTTCCTTGAGTCATGCTTTCACGTAGAAGAGGAACTAATCCAAAAGCCACTACAACCTAAATTATACAATTACTTTGTTTGTCAATTTGAATTGGTGAGTTTATTAGAAATAAAAGCAGAATTTTGAGATATTCAGAGATCATAAACATGAAAGAAATAGGACTTAAAAGTACCTTGCCATTCAAAATGATATAAGTCAATTTCATATCGCAAATGTTTGTGTTTGTGTTCTGCCTCACTTAAGAATAGAAGGCCAGAATCCATTTATATTATAATAGCTTCACAATAACAATTCAAAAATAAACCCATCAATTATCCGTCTCTAAATAATTCTTTGAAATAAACTTCTTAAATAGAAAACTTCTGACATCAAATAGCTGTTTAAATCTTCAAAGGAGGAAATTTTTATATTAAACAAAATTATTAATTTAAAAATATTATATTAAATAGTTAAGATCATGAAAATATATCAAAAGTTCTTATTACACTTTTTTGGAAATATAAGGTAGGTGATCATATTGGAAAACTCTTAATAATAAAGAGGAAAAAGAAACTGTTACGACCAGAAAGCATGGGTATATTTTCTATCTATTCTTTGGCAGTTACTGGGTTTAGCTGGATTTAAGGACACTGGTTCAGACATTAAAGATATAAATAATGGGGCCTCCCTGGTGGCGCAGTGGGTTGAGCAGCGCACTATGAAGCAAACCTCAGTCACTGCAGCACGAGTTTGATCCCTGCTGCCGGCCAGGGAGGGGACCCACATGGCGCAGCAGACCTCTCCTGCTGTGCCCACTGCTCCCCTTAGCGGTGTGCTTCGGTTGGTCTGCCTGTTCTGCTCCCCGCTCTCTGTGGTGAATCCTCTCACCGGCCCCCACACCTCTGGCCTGTACCCCAGTGCTTGTATGCATAAATAAATAAATCTTTAAAAAAAGTAAAGATATAAATAAGCCTTAGTTTTTATCTAAACTATTGAATTTATCAGCTGTGTACTCATAGCAAATTGCTTCTTACCAATGAGTGAAGCAATGGCTGATTGAAACTATATTGTCCCCTCAAAAGATTTCTTTTATTCTTATATGAGTAATTGAAAGTTCTAGCTTTATTTTACTTGAAAAATGTATTCATTGATTACTATGTAAAAAAATTCTCTAAGATGAATATTAATGTTTGATTTAACACCTTTTCCATGTGTCTGGGAATCCATTGCTCTTTATGACCTGCAACAGAGGTGACAATATTTTGAAACTTTCCCTTGTGACTTTCTTCTACCCAGTGAGATGGTTTACTCTATTGTGGCAGAAAGACCAGTGTGGTAGAATCCTAAGACTGGCCATGTCCTATACCAGAAATTTATGAAAATATTACCTTACTTGTCAGAAGACATCTTGCAGATTAAATTAACTTAAGCATCTTGAAATGGGGAGATAGCCTGGATTACTATGATTGGACCAATGTAATCAAAAGAGTCTAATAAATGAAAGAAGGAAGGAGGAAGGTAAAGAGAGGTAAGGGATGCTGTAAGGAAAAAGTGTGATCCTATATTTGAGTCATATCTAGGATTAAAAATCAATATTACCTCAATAACTAAAGAACAACAAATTTTTAAAAATGTGTTGACTTAAAAAAAAGTGTGATTGTTGACATTGAAAGAGAAAAAAGGTCATTGATTAAAGAATATGTGTAGCATCTATAACTTATAAAGAGAAAAATAATAATTTCCCCTTTGAATTTTTAGGGTACATAGCCTGTCACTCACATTAATTTTAGCTATTTGAGAATTGTGTTCTCCTTCCTCAAGTAGTCTATGAAAATAATACATACTCTGCTAAGTCACTGTACATGTGGTAATTTTTTTGCAGCATTGCAATAAAAGGTTAATAGATAAATTATCTTTTTTTAAGTTTAAGTTTGTTTTATTTTTTATTAAATTCATTTATTTATACATATTTGATATCAATTGTAGTTCCCATGGAGTTCCCACCACCATTTCCCCAGTGCACCCGTGTACCTGTCCCGTGTACTCTTTCTGCCCTCAACTTAATCCTCTCCTACAATCCTCATGATGCCTTTGAATTGTCTGTGTTTTGGTTCTTGTATTTTTTTATTGTTGTTGTTTTCCTTGAGCCCTGTTTTTGTTTGTTTGTTTTTTTATATTCTGCCTACTAGTGAAACCATCCAATGTTTTCGATTTATTTCACTGAGTATAATTCCTTCTCTCTCCATCCATGTGTGTACAAATGTCTCTAGTTTATCTTTTTTTTTTTTTTGCTGAATAGTATTCCATTGTGTATATGTACCACAAATTCTTGATCCGGTCATCTATTTTTGGGCATTTGGGTTGTTTCCAGATATTACCAATTATAAATAGTGCTGCAATAAACATAGGGGTGCAGGTATTCTTTTGAAATGGTGTTTTTGTGTCCTTTGAGTAGATCCCTAGGAGTGGTATTACTAGGTCATATAACAGATATGGTTTCATCTTTACCTCTATTTTTCTCACCTGAAAACAATAAGAAATATAATTACATGTGCATGAAATTTCACTGTGTAATTGCTAGTTCTTTTTGGAAATCTTTTCCACCAATGTTATAAAGGAAAACTGTATCTCAGAGTGATCCTAAAGTTGCTTTGGTTTAATCCCTTTGTCCATCAATTTCATAATGCCTAGATGTTTACTGGGCAGGTATAAGAATGTTGGTTATTCTTAGCTACTATCATTTGTCAAGTACAATATATAATTTGAATAGACTTTAGAAAAATTTGGCAAAATCATATTTATCAATTTCTTATTTTATATCAAATTCTTATAAATATTTACTTTTCTTCTTCCCTCTGAATTTTTGATGCTAAGTTAAGTAAACTCAGCATGATGTGATTCAGATGGTTTGTTTTCCTCTTCTCTCTATCCAACTGACAATTATTCTGCATACCAAGGCAATGTTTTTTGACCTTCTTCTCTTTGTAGATTTTATTCCTGATACCATCAATTCCCATAGATTTAAACATTGTCAATACTACAGTGACTCCATAAAGTATAAATCCAGAAAGAATATTCCTAACCTCAGGGCCATTTACTCAACTTTGCTTTGACTTTCCATACAGATGACTCACAATTTTCTCAAAATCAGCTTTTCCAAAATGTATTTCTTATTTCTTCATTCCAGTCTTCCCTTTACCTGGTTCTACTATTGCTCCTCCAATTTGATCTTTCCTAAATCAGTTTTTTAAAAAAAACACAGTATACTTAGTTACTCAACTTTGAAACCTAGATATCAGTTGTAATTTTCCATACCCTGAATAACTATCCCCACATCCTGTTTTTCAACAATCCTTAGCAATTCCATTTTTCCATTTCCTAAGTGCAGTGACATAATTTTCTCCTCTTTTTAAATTTTCTTTGCCAACACCATACTCATAGCTGCAATCACAGTGCGCCTTTATTAGCTTGACAATCTCCTAAATGGATTAACTAGTTTACTCTTCATTTATTCTTTCTAACAGAATAGTGATTCTTCTGAAAATGCATATCTAATGACAACATTCTGCTTCTTAAAGCATTTCAGTGGTTTCCCATTGCTCCCAGAATAAACTCTATATTAAACTCTTTGCCACATTCTTTTGGCATTCTCTGCAATCTCATTACTCTTCCCCACCTATATAAGATTATACATAAGAACTTCTCTTCTTCCTCAGCGCCTTTACACATGGTGTTTTTTCCACCCACGATACTCTCTTCCCCAATCCTCAAATGTTCAAACTTTACCTTGGTTCTTATTATAAATGGTATCTCTTCAGCAGGGGGGCCTCTTTTACCTAACTATTTAAAGTAGACCTGACCTCTCTCATTCTTATCTCTTTATCTCTATGTGTTTCTTTTAAATTTTTATTAAAACAACCGAAATACCTTATGTCTATTTGGTCAAAATAAAAGAAAATAAAAGCATTGTGAGAGCCCTAGGAAAGAGGTAGAACCATATATACTATATATATACTATATAGGGGCACTCAGTGTATGCTAATTAAAAAAAATATACATTAAAAGCTCATTTTTATAAAAGATATTATTTAAAACAATGTTGATTTAAGAAGTGAACTAATAAAATTCATTTAGCTGAGAATATGCACAATTATCTGTTAGTTAGTCACTGAGATAATTTATTCCATCCCATAGGGCTATGGATAAAATGGCATGAAATAGAGTTAGTGAAATGATGCTTATATTCTATAAATTGAAAGTCTTCATTAAATCAAAATTAAAATATGAATATATTTATCTGATGTCATACACTTCAGTGGCTTTACTGGAATGAAAATAGTGCTTAAAGCAGAATAACAGACTGTCTTACATCTGTGAATTTTTGAGTTTTGACCAATATCTGTGTGGCTTAAGGCTGTTGGACATCTGGTAAATTTCACTCCGATATTTTGGCATGCATATATTTCTTCGCTATGTTTGGGAAAAATAAATGCTGCTTGCAATGTGTGATTGAAATATTTAAGAGAAATTCACTTTCACATATTTTATTTTAACTTTTAATGTGTTATTAATTCTCATTTTATTTTAAAATTGATGAAAAGAAGGTAAAATTGAAAACAATTTAATTGTTATTAAATGCCAGTGCCTAAGTATTGACAAAGAAATTTTATAAACAGATAAGTTAGAGATTTTAAACTTTTAATAGCAAACTATGATTTGGTAGTTCTCTCCTATACTTTTGAAATTTACTCTTATAACATTTCTTCTTAATTGCAATAAGATTGAGAGATGAAAGAAAGAAGACTTGAGATTTATCTCCAATTTCCAATTTCACAAAATGAATAATCATTATTTCTCATTGGTCTAATTTTTCTTCTGAGTTTACCTTTAATATGTAGGTTTCTTATGATATAAAGCACTTATGATATATAGCATAGTCTCTTCTCTCAGGAAATTCACAATTTTGCTAAAGAGGAGACCTGTGGAGATGTAACTAGGAAGAGAATTCAGCAAGTGATAAATGTTGGGGAAGCTGTTATCCCCACAGCTCTGGCAGCGCTAAAAGTTCCAAATGACGCAGAACTCAAGTCCTGAATAAACAGATCAACTATGCTGCCCATGTGCTGAACATTCCAGCTGATGCATGCAAAAATTGCCTTAATGATAGTGCCCATACATCCCAATTTGCACCCATTGTCCAACCTAATTATTAATAGCATCTCCTCTCTCTCCCAAAATAACTGGTTTAAATGAGTTAGCCTTCCTCTTTAATGCTCTCATGAGTGTCAGGGGAACAGCAACAAAAGTACATTAAATGATCCTTGCATACTCCCTTTTTCCATCACTCCATGAAATACACACATCCTGTTCCCCTCTCCACTTCCTACCATCACCCCTATCTAAGTTAACTCATGGTACAAAATGGCACTGAAAATTTATCTTCATTTTAGGAATTCACTGTGTATGCATTAAGCCTTCCTTTATAGAGGATGGAGTGCCAGGCTTATCATTTTATTCTTTATATAAATCTGACCTTTGAAAGCAACTTTTTAAAAGCTATGTTATTGGGCCTGAAAAGATTCCTTTGAGTTGCAACTCCTGCCTTTCTGGTGACACTTGAAATTGCAATTCTAGCCCTATCATAATCTTTATGCTTGCTCTCCCAGGCTCATTGCAATACTCTGACCCTCTGGCATATGCCTAATTTCTAATCTCATTCCTGTGTGTGAGTGTTACATGCACCAGGTCTTTGTTCACCATGCATACTTCTCCACTGCAACCTTACCTTTTCTTCCAAAATAACTGATTCTCTCCACACTTATAGGTCTCTAAGTGTACACTGTCAAAATAGCCCCTGGGACCCCTTAATGTGTATTTTTCTGAGTTTCCTCTGAAGTGTTGAGTACTTCAGTATCCTGGGAATAAACCATTATAAAGTTCTTCCTTTACTTATCAGAAGTTTAAAATGTATTGCCCCTTCATCTCTTCCTAACTAATAAGCCTAGGGGAAATCTAAAACCCTTTTAAAACTAACGCATTAGGGTGTACAGAACAGGCTTTGTTCATAGTGCTTTTAAATTCATCCCCAAATACCTAAATGCAAATATCTATTACCAGTCTATTTATTTATCAAAGTATATATTTATCTATTTAAATATTTAGTTTCACTATGACTTCCATGGCAATTCATCTTTGTTTTTGGGTGACATGGAGAACATGAGAAAGAACTCAGATGCCAGCATTTTGAAAAGCAGCATTTGGGAGATCTGCCCTGCCTGCATTAACACTTAGCACCAATCACAGATGCTGCAGGAAGAGCTGCCACATTTTTTAAATCTCCCAGGCAAAAGCAACTTTATTCTTGGTGAAGAATTGGAAAAAATCTCATCTGTACTCCCTTCATGGCTTTTACATGGGACAAACCCCTTTGCTCCACTACTTGATCTATTGAAAATTAGTTGTCTACCATTTTCTAGGCTGACAACTGATTTTTCTGAGGAAGTCATCAAAACCCCAAATTCCAAGAGTATAGCCACATGTTTCAGGGAAGAAGAAGATGCACCCTGGGACCCCCAAACTTACCCACTGTAAATGGGTTTTGCCACCCCTTACATCAAGACAAAATATACTCTAGTGCATAAGACTTTCAACAGAAAATAATTTTAATGCAATTAGTGCATGATAGAGAGAAGCAAAAGAATATAGTTTCCAAAGCAAACACTCAAAAGTTTTCCATTTCCTCCTGGGTAAATGCCCAACCAAACAGGGTTGGTGCAAATTAGGGCAGTTGAGGCCCAAAAGCTTGTCACATGTCTAAGGTACCTGCTGGTGGAGACCCACAGGAAAGGGGGAGAAGGGCCATGTAAACCTGGAAGGAAAAGAGCAAAACCAAAATGAAGACAAAGACTGCCACTGTCAGTCTCCTCGAGGATCTCTAACCCAGGTCTGTTTCTTTCAAGTGTCTCCTTCCATGTCCATCAAGTCCATTGTGCAAGCCCATAGCCAAGAAGCAAGTGTGGCTTCTTCACATCTGCTCCGTGTGCCTCCTCCAGTCTTTCTTCTTCCATATCCCTCTGCTTCTTCTCCTGCTATTCCCTCAGTCCTTTTTCCCAATCTTTTTCTAGCTTTATCTCCCTGCCCAGCGACTCCTTTACTTAGGGCGGGGCAGAGAACTTACAATGTTACACCAAGTCACAACTGAAGAGCCTCAAATGTATAATTCACAAACATCTATAATTAACTTTTGAAAAACAGTCTCTTTTCAAGTATTGTAGTATCTAAGAGCATCCATAGTTGTTTGAGAAAGGTGATTAAAATACTCTTCTTTTTAAAAATTCTACCCCTTCACACAACATATATTTTTGAGGTCCAATTATTTTTATTTATGCCAAGTCAAACTACATGTTAAAAAAGCTTCAATGCAGAAATAAATCCAGAAGTCAGATATGAGTTTGCAAAATGTAAAATTAATTCATTATTTTCATCAAATGTTTTATATTTTGTGAAAAAATGGTTTCAAAAATTTAATTTGTTAACAAGTAATGGTTTATTATTGTTCTCTCAAATGAACCACTGTGTAAATATTCTAATAGTTGCAGTTGCTCAGCTTCAACTTCTAAAATTACAAATATCAGTAGACATTGTCTCAGAAACAAAAGTGTATTCTAATTTTCAGTTACTTTTAAGAATACAAAGGAGTCCTGAAACCAAAATCTGTAAGAAGTAATCATATAAAAAATTATTTTACATCAGTTTTGCATACACCAAATTTTCTATTCCCTTTTTATAAAGTGAATATATATATATACCATATTTTAACCAAAGGGTATATGAAATCAAGAACTTCTTAATGTAATAGAAACAGAAGCATGACACAATGTGAAAGAAAAAAAGTAAATGTTCTTTTTGGTATTTGTATGATGATTTGTGAAAATTATCTTACTCTCCTACTTGAAAGTATTCAATTACACATTCCCTTGGGATAAAGATCAAATTTTCTGTTATTTATCTCTATATATTTTACACCACTACTCATTTTTCTATAGTTTGCTATCTCCTCTCAGGTGTAGTGCCCATAAAATTCCCACTACTGGTTCATTCACTATGGAAAGCTGTGTGGAGTTTCCTCAAATTACTAAAAATTGAGCTACCCTAAAGATCCAATTCCCTATCGTGAAAGACTCCTTCATATAAGAACCCTATGTCTCTGTCCATATCAGTCCTCTCCTTTATATTTTAAAATTGTTTTTATATTATTTCCAACCAGATTATTTTGTGGAAAAATTAGGTTTCTTGTGTTAATCTCATACTTAGTCCTCCAGAGTCACCATTTTTTTCTCTTCCATGTAAAAATTTTTGCGTAGCTATATCTCTAAGTACCAACTTCAAACAACTTTTGGATTATTTTAATTTAGGAATTATGTATTCAGTTCCCAATATGAAAATAAATATTTGGATCTCTGCATCCCTTTACTCACTACTGTATACACACTCTCACCATTTCCCTGCTTCTCAGGATTAATATGGTACACTTAAGCTAATATTCATTTTTATCATTTTATGAATAAATGTGATTCACCAATGTTTCCAATTATAGTTACTTTTACATCTCTGTATTGGTTTTGTTTTTCTTATATAATATTTGTCTTATGTTTGTTTACTATACTTGCTCTATGATTATCACTAATCCAATCTCACACTTTCATTTATCCTCCCAAAACAAATGAAAACTTTAGATGTTCAATTAGCTTTTCTTCCTGGAGATATCTCTCCTGACGGCACATTATGACCCGCCTCAATGTGGACTGGACTCTAAAAATAAGATCTCCCTTCTTACTAATTCTGGTTATTACTTTTCTTATTTTCTGTACTGGAACTTTATGTCTTGTATAAAATTTCTGACTCCAGGGCCTCCCTGGTGGCACAGTGGATTATGCAACGCACTATTTGCACTATTTAGCAAACCGCAGCCACTGCAGCACGAGTTTGATCCCTGCTGCGGGCCAGGGAGGGGACCCATATGGTGCGGCAGACCTCTCCTGCTGTGCCAGATGCCCCCCTCAGCAGTGTACTTCAGTTGATCTGCCTGTTCTGCTCCCTGTTCTCTGTGATGAATCCTCTCACCCCCACACACCTCTGGCCTGTACCCCAGTGCTTGTATGCATAAATAAATAAATCTTAAAAAAGATTTTCTGACTCCATTATATTTGATAAATTATTATTATTTTTTTTACTTTTTGCATTGAAAGATGTTGTATTGGCTACACAACTCTGATCAACTGGAGATGTGTAGCAAGCTGTACAATGCAGGATGCCGCTGAACAAGCAGATTCTGGCCTTTCTATTGATAGAATAATCATACAGCATCGGTTACCTGGGGTAGGAAGACAAGTGAAAATACAGGTGAAACTAAATGTGCTTTTGTCATATAAAACTTTGGGGAGACATGAATCTGCTGATCAGATAATTCTTATTTACTTGATGACCAAGTGTTGAAACCATCCTCCAGATCCCCTTGCCCCCCTGGGCATTCTCGGTCATACCTCGTGATGAATATCCTTTCCAGGGCGATCAAGCTTTCTGCTCTCGATAGCAGAACAGGATGCTTAAGTCTTGCAGACCGACATGAATAAATGTCTTTTTGAAGAAATGTCTTTAATCTATCATGACACTTAATAAATTGTTTTTAAAATATAGTGTGAGAACTGGGGAAAATGCTAATAATATTAAATACATTATTGAATTGAATTCTAGATTTAAATTTTATATTGAAAAGTTTGAAATAATGCTATTTCTTGATCTTTAATTTCTTTTAAAGATTTATTTCTGCACACAAAAACTGGGGTACAGGCCAGAGGCATGGGGGTGGGGTGTGTGTGTAAGGGGATTCACCAGAGTCAGAGTGGGTCGCAGAACAGGCAGACTGAAGTACACTGCTGAGGCTAGCAGCGGGTGAGGCAGGAGAGGTCTGCTGCATCATGTGGGTCCCCTCTCTGTCCGGGGATTTAACTCGTGCTGCAGTGGCTGCTGCTCCTTCACAGTACTGTGCTCAACCAGCTGCACCACCAGGGAGGCCCAATCTTTAATATTTTCAATATGATTCAGTTGCACTGGCAACTTGTAGGATTTTCTTCTTTTCCATGATATCTAAATATTCAAATTAATGTGCCTGTCATAATATATGTAAATAACTTACTGATCATGTCTCTATCTAGAACACCCTGGACATACACTGGCTTGGCCTTTTCCTTGGATAAGGATGGAGGGATTATTTATGCACATGAATTTGGCTGGTCTTTGCCTTTGTTGGTTTCCCCAGTAAACCCCATTTATTTAATTATCTGTAGAACAAAGAGCCTTTGTTGGGTTTAATAACATCAATTTACAATTCATTTATTTTATTTTTAACTAAGGTACATATTTCTTTCATTTCTGGGATTTTGAATTTTAAAATTTTTATTAAAAATTCATTTTTTCTGGAATGGTTATTTTCTGTATGCTAAAATTTTGGGACAGAGCTGAATTTTTAAATATTATTTTCCATTTTCTTTGTTTTGTTCTCAATTTTATTTTCCATTTTTTTACTACTGTACTATACAAAAGTTCTGTTGAATTTTTATTCAATTTTTAATTCAATTTACAGAAATTTTTGTTCTCTAGATTTTTAAATTTCATAATAGCATATTATCTGTGCTTTACTACCTAAGACTTTTCTTATAATGATGCTGTATTGCTTTTAATTTTTATCTCTTGTTACATCTCAAATTGGTTTATCCTTGCTTTTAACTCTAAGTTTTAGGATAGATCTTTTTCTTGAGATTTCAATATATTTTTTGCTTTATGTTTCTATTTGGTAACTACACACTCAAATTTTGTTTGGAAACTTTAACTTTCAGTCCATCCATGTGATGTGTTGAGAATGTGTTGTAAAAGAGTAAACACAGAGGCATTTATTTGAACACACTTAAAGTCATGAAACATTTTTTTTTTTCAGCTAAAAATGTTTAATCTGAGCAGTTCTTGTCCCAAGACTGCCCACCTGCTTCAGTGCAGGAGACTCTTTTAACAAACCCATCCATCCCAAGTACAGATCTTATTGCCCACTTGTGTCTATGCAAGCATTGTCTTCTTCCTTCTTTTCTCCCCCCAATAAACCTGCCCTTTAGATATTAAAAAAAATTAAGCAGAATATGTCAAAAGTCATTTAGGGTAAAAGGAGATGATTATTGGAATCAGCAACCATTTTGCATGTCTATAACAATTCCTGTTTCTGATCTGATTCCATAGCTTTCCTTCCCAAATAGGAAACAAATTTCCAATCTGTTCCCAAAGTATGGAATACATAGTTGCTTCATTCATGTATAAATGATTTTAAAAAAATAAAGGTTATTCTGATGCACATTTTAGCATATCGTATGTTCCCTTATCACTCTGTTACTTTAAAATGGTGAAAGTAGAGTAATACTAATAAAATGTATTCTTTCAATAATGTCACTCTTGGCCAAATTACAAATACATAAAATAAATCTGGTTCATAATGCCATATTATGTTGATTTTGCATGATAGGAGAAAATTGATGATCTTTGTAGAATGAAATTAATAAACTATATATGCATTGAGTGTATGGGAGCAAGATATGAATGATTACTTGCAAATATTTGCTTCAAATGACTTATTAATAAAATACCAAGGTCTTTATCTTAGTGAAACTTAAGTTTTAGTGCAGAGGTTGGAAAATTATGATCTGTGAGCCAAAACTTTTTGCTGTCCATTTTTATAAATAAACATCCATTGGAATTCAGTAACACTGATCATTTACATATTATCTGTAGCTACTTTTGTGCCACAATGGCATAGTTAGATAGTTGCTATGGAGACTACATGTGCACCTCAAACAATAAAACACTAACTGACCCCTTGCAGAAAAAATTTCCAGACACCCTTTTTATTTTTCAAGATTTTATTTATTTATGCATACTGGGGTACAGGCCACAGGTGTGGAGTGAGAGGATTCATCAGAGACAGAGTGGGGAGCAGAACAGACAGATATATACTGAAGTACACTGCGGAGGGGAGCAGTGGGCGAGACAGGAGAGGTCTGCTGTGTCATGTGGGTAACCTCCTTGGCTAGGGATCAAATTTGTGCTGCAGTGGCTGAAGATGCTTCATAGTATGGTGCTTAACCCCTTGTACCACCAGGGAGGCCCCTTTTTAGTGAAGTATCATTGGAAGGAAACTAATATGGCTTTAATTCAACATCACATATTTGCCAAAATCTGGAGACTGAAATGATGTGAGTTTGGCATTAACACATTTTGGCCAAATTAGTATTTTAACTGTGACTTAAGGCAAAAATGAATTCTGAACTATTCATGGAAAATAAAAACTGGATAGCACTTCAGCTAACAGTCCCAAATTAATAATTAGGCTTATATTTAGTGGAAATCAGTATCTCCCCAGAGGCATTTGCCTTCTGATCAGAAAGCAGCCAGAGTCCTGTCCACTACCTCCAACAGAAGATGGAGTTTTGGATTGTTTGGGTGTTTTTGTGGCATAGGGGTTTATGTGCATGATGTTGGAGAACAGAGTCACTACCAGCTGTGTGCAAATGATAGTATTACTTTATTCCTATTGAAAATGTGGTTATTTATTCAACTGTCATAGATTGATCTACAACTTAGCAATGAACTATTTGGGATAGTTGCATTGCCTGCATTTTTTTTTAAAGATTTATTTATTTATGCACACAAAAGCTGGGGTACAGGCCAGAGTACAGGGAGGTGAGAGGAGTCACCAGACAGAATAGGGAGCAGAACAGGCAGACTGACCGAAACACACTGCCGAGGGCAGCAGCGGGCGAGGCAGGGATCGAACTCGTGCTGCAGTGGCTGTGGTTTGCTTCTTAGTGCGTTGCTTAATCCTCTGTGTCACCAGGGAGGTCCATTGCCTGCATATTGAAGTCAAAAGAAGTATTCATGATAGAAAAGTTAGAAATTACTTTTAACTTATCAAATTTCTACTTGAACTCAGACAAACATAATCTATCGTAACAGCAGTTATTCTTAATATTACAGCTACTCTGTGGATAATTAAACTGAATGTTTACTAGAAATAATACATAATATATGCTTAGCTTGTCAAAATACAAAGAAATATTTTTGCAATAAAGCTGAAGTTATTTCATACAGTTCTCATTAACATACTAAGAAAATTTATAATTGTGTCACATTAAAACTTAAATTTCTCACTTCCTGTGTCTTAATACTAAAAGTAAACAAAACATTTCATTTTCTTCATTTATATAAATGAAGGAAAACATAATAATCCCAAAAATCTATAAAACCAAATAGGGGGCATCAGAATTTTTATTTTTCATTCTTTTCTAATATTGATTCTTCTTTTATTTACAAGTTGATTGATGATTTTTTTTAGTACATAGTCAAAAAAGGGTTGATTAAAAGCACAGTAGCCAGAGAACTTTTATAATATGCCAGGTACACCAATAACTAAATTAGAAGCAAAATTCTGTGCCTTTCTCAAACCACACAATTTTTTATTGATTGTGAAGAAGTGATCGTTCCTTAGGGAAACAAACTACAAAGCACCTTCCCCAATCATCAGAAAATAAAATGCTTACTGTTTTGTCTACATAATGTTGAAGAAATTTTAAACCCTTACATTTTCACAAATATATGTAGTAGTCATTTATTTAACATCAGAAAAGACTATATTAATGAGATAGTTATTTGTACTGAATTAATGTAAGAGCATTACTTTAATTTGACAACAATAGATGCAATTCTTTCATCATCATGTGTTTTTTTTAACTGATTCTCCAATTTGCTTTCACCTTGAAAAAATATCTGAAAATAATTCAGCTTTTGTCTTGCAAGTGTTTCAGTGGTTTCCCAGACACCAGAAAAGCTTTGTGTGCTGTGGAATCTCCACAGACCCATTCAGAAAAGAGCAGGTCCCTCAATTCCACAGGACAGAGACTAGAATCATTTCAGAGTTGTAGCTCTGCTCTCCCTGAACAGGTGTCTCCACTCACACTGTTAGTGTCACTTAAGACCACAGGGTGAGTGTCAGAGACTAAGTAAACTCTCCTAGCAGGTAAAATCCTTAGAAAACTTCTCTGTTTAAAGTGTGCACTATTTTTCTCTGACAAGAATTTTAATATGGAGTGCATTCCTGTCACTCCCTTCATTTTGCAAGCTACTTATTATGCAAGACAGATTCCAGAGAGTTCCAAAACCTCAGGAAGAACTAACCGATTATATTGACTTGGCGGTCCAAAATCTGACTTTAGCATACCACAGCAGACTTACACTTGTCTTCCCTCAGGAGAAGGAGGTCACGAGGGATTGACTTCACTGAAGTATTATCTGTAAATAGCTTATAGGATAAGAAGAAAAGCAGTGAATTTCTTAGAAGAAAGTTATTGATAAGTCATGAGGCCAGGTTTGTGCTTTGGGGCTCTGAAATATAGGTTTAGATGGGGAAACCTCTGAGAATGCAATTTTCTTTGGAGTCTCCCGAAGGCCAGATTTGACCGTAGAATTGAATTTCTAGACACTTTTATGTATGTAGCTTTAGTCCAGCTAATTTTTAGAACATGAATAAAATATTTCAAATCTCAACTTTTGTGGATTATCAAAATCAATCTTAGGACTTATTTGCCATTACTTAGGGGTAACATAAAGTTTAATTTTATGCTATTTAATATGTTTAATAACTCAGAAGAAGAAGGGAGAGACATAGTCAAGAAAAGATATTAAAAATTTACAACACAGAAGAAATTTATAGGTTTCCACTAAGTCATTTCATGCCTTAATGTGGCATAGCTACCCACTTTGTATATTCCTTCTAATGAAGGAAATCCATTTCTCAAAAAAATTAAAATTATCTCATTATGGCTATTCTCTTTTATTCATAAAAGATAAAGTGTGAAATTGAAATGCATTAGAAATATTAATAACAAAATAAATATCCTGACCCTATGATAGGAATTCTGAAATAAAACATTACGGATGTTCTGTCTTCTCTCTGACCTTTCTTCTGTTCCTTACTTAATGTAGTTGCAATTCTTATTTTTGTCCATTTCTTGAGTCTTGTAATTTTTCTATATAATTAGATTTTCTCTAAATACTACATTGTCATTATTATTGCTGATGTTCATAATGATAATCTTAAATGTTGAGATCAATGAAATTTATTATTTCCCAAATAACAGCTATTTCCCACATTACCAGTCTCCCTTAACTGTTTATGACAAAAGGCTGAAAGACAATGTCCCTTGAAGATCAGAATACAGAGGAGCAGGTTGTAAGATATCTGTGTGCATTTGTCCTTTTTGAGGCATTAATGAAGATCACACACTGAGTGGTAAATATATCAATTGGAAATATCTGGACTTATGAGGTACAACATGGAAAAAAGGTGCAATCAAGTGTTGCTTGACTCAAATTG
Source organism: Galemys pyrenaicus (assembly GCA_019455555.1). Taxonomy (NCBI): domain Eukaryota; kingdom Metazoa; phylum Chordata; class Mammalia; order Eulipotyphla; family Talpidae; genus Galemys; species Galemys pyrenaicus. The sequence continues at coordinate 7,319,160 of JAGFMF010011791.1, forward strand.
GACTGTACAAGAAGAAATAAACCTTCCTTTTAAAGTGATTATTTCAGGGAAAATGCATTGTCATGGCCTCTTTTAACTTACGCAAGTATTATTTTATTTATTTACTTATTTATTTTTTAAAGATTTATTTATTTATGCATACAAGAACTGGGGTATAGGCCAGAGGTGTGTGGGTTGAGAGGATTCACCAGAGACAGAGTAGGGAACAGATCTTCTGAAGTACACTGCTGAGGGGATCAGATGGAGACAGGAGAGGTCTGCTGTGTCATGTGGGTCAGCTTCCTGGATGGGGATGGAACTTGTGCTGCAGTGGCTGCAAATAGCTTCATAGTTCAACGTCTTAATCACTTGAGCCACCAGGCAGGCCCCATAAGTATTATTTTAAATGTGTTTTTATGTGTCCTATTTTTATATTCAACTTTAGTTTCTAGTATCCACCCATGGTGATGCTACAGTTTAATTTGTGTCTTTTCCATGTTCAACACTATCCTGTGCTATTTTGATCAAAGTTGCTGTAAACAACTTTATATTGTCTACTGATATCCATGTACATCTGGGAATAATGTGTTAGGTTCTAGGGTATGGAAATATCCAAAACTGCAACATAATGCCTTGATGTTTTTCTAAAAGATTACAGTTCATCTCCACACCAATTGACCATAAGTATCTCCTTTTGTTCCAACTCCTCACCTGTAATGCAAGATGTTTTAATGCAGTGGATATAAAATAGAAATTACTCATGACTTTACTTTTTATTTTGTTCATTACAATGAGGTTGAACACAGTTTTTATGTTCAATTAGTCAAACAATTGAACCAATATGTTGTTATATACAGATGTAATTTACTTTCAATATTCATTTATATTTAGTAACAGTGATGAAGCTCTATTATTATTTCAATTTTCAGTAATAAAGTTAAATAAATAATTTAAAATAAGTATATTTGCATATTTAGGTAATAAATTTGAATTCTAAAAAATGTATTGTGTTAACGCTTGCATGTTAATATCTAGCTGTGTCCAAATTCTGATTCTTCAGATACTCAGATAGGCATTTTTTTAACACTGACAGCCAAGACAGAAAGTATCAGTTCATCACAAATTCCTGAGATTATTGAAGATGGTAGAGTGTTCATTATGTTTCTTAACATTCACATTTTAACTAAAATTAAAATAAAAGAATTTAAAACAGAAATTTGGCACTAGCATCGGAGCAGAGAGGATTGTTCAACTGAGGATGATTGATTTAAGCAAAATCATTTATGTAGAATTCATCAGTATATATTAAAGTTACAGAGACTATTGATTTTATAGCTTTGATTTTGAAATAAATTTGCACTCACAGAACAGTTATAGAATTTGCAAATTTCCCATCTTCCCTCACTTTGTTTTCCTTACAATCAAATATAGTCAAAGCTAGGCAATTAATATTGATACATTAGTATTAACTAAAGTATAGACTTTATTCATATTTACCAGTTTTAACACAAATGTCTTTTTTTTTCATTCCAGGATGTAGCCCAGAATATGTGTTTGCACTAGTTGTCACACTTCCTTAGTAATCTCAGTCAGACCTGTGACATTTCTCAGTCTTTCCTTGTTTATTATGACTTTGATCCTTTTGATGGTACTTGTCAGATATCTTCTAGAATGTCTTTAAATTTGAATTTGTCTGATATTTTCTTATCATTAGACTCATGCTATGAATATTGGAGACAATGCCAGAGAGGTGATGTGTTCTTTTCATTGCCTCTTATTAGGAAGTAGGTGATATTCACCTTGAATGTCATCTGGTGATATTAAGCTGGAACACTTGGAAACAGTGATGTCTGCCAGGTTTCTCTATGGTAAAATTACATTTTTTTTTTCCTTTGGCTACTCTGTTCATTAGAAGGGATTTACTAAATCCAATCCACACTCAAGGAGAGTGCAATTAATCCCACCTCCTGGATGGAAGAATAGAGAAAAAGATAACATGTCAAAATCATCACAGTAATTAAGAAATACATTTGGTATGATTTTTTAGGAAGCTGTATTTTTATCTTTGTACATTTTATCTCAGAATATATTTGTATGACTAAACCCTTGTGATGCAAGTTTTCTAAAGACAAGTGACAATTTTAATTGTTGAATATGATTTTGTTACTTCATATTTGTAATGCTAATAAACAGACAAAAGTAACAATGGTAACAATCACAGGTTGGAAGTTTTAATTATGACAAAGATTCCCTTAAGAATGTGTCAGAAAACAAAATTTTGTGAGTGTATGAGAAGGTGATACTATAATTTCAGGCTTTCAGGCCTAGTCTTCCAGCCAGGATTGGATCTCAAGCTGCAGTGGCCATGCGGAGTCCCAGCCACTAGACCACCATTGGTTAGTGTCTCCCAAAGCCACAAAAGGAAATTCACAGACATGCAGGAAAGCAAGCAAGAAGAGACAGACTTGTTTAGAGAAAGAAAAAGTTTATTGAGGAGAAAAGGAACAGAAATAAAGTGGAACTCCCAGGCCAGTATACCCAGGAAGGGCTCTTTGCCTGGTGAGGGGCAAGGGAGCTGAAGTAGAGTTGAGTCTCAGGGAATCTATACCTTCTTTCCCTAGTTACTCTAATGTTCCACCAGTCTCTTTGTAATTGGTTAGTTCTCAGTAGTCTCACTTAATATTCAGAAGCTTAACTCTCCCTCAGGGCACCTCCTGTACTGTTCCTTATGGTCTCTAATTTTCCTAACTTGCCCTACTTGACCTAGAACTCAAAGGGCTTTTTTTTCCTACATTTTAATTCAAAAACACAGTACAGAAATAGCAAGCTTCAACGTAGTAAAGGTTTTGGCCATAGTTTTTTATTTATATCACTTAAAATAAAGGTGATCCATGATAAATTGCCAAAATGTTAAATGAACAAAAATCTGCAGTACAGAAATTTACCTAGAAAGTAGAGAAAACAAACAAAAAAATCAGTCAGAATAAATAAACTTTAAGATAATATTATTAATTTTCAAAAAAAAAAGCACAATTTTTTAACCTAGAAATAATGTGCTTCTCTTATCAAGATTAGGTTTTACCAGCGAATTATCATAGCCCTGAATAATTTATGCAGAAACTGCATGAGTAGTGTTTATATGTATTTGACTGGGAGCTGCTTAAGAATTGTTGAATGTCAATGAAATGGTTTTCAGAGCTCATTTTCTCATGCATTTATTGGGCTTTTCTGATGCAAAATATTCTGTGTTAAGGAAATAGCAGGGACTAAAAGAGGTTCAGCCTAGTCCCAGATTTCATAGAGGTTTATTTCCTATACATTTCAACATATTTGGCCAATCAATTTACTACTAAGATAAACTAACAACAAAAATAATACAAAAGTTATTGCTTTTGAAAACACAGCACTGTTTATAAGCCAGTAATGCTTTAGCTAGGATTGGTTTGTATGAATAATGCTCAAGAATTTCTGTATCTAGTCTCTTTGCTGTAATTATCTATCACAGCTATGTTAAAAGATAGAAAGCTATATTGTTAAAGAGCTTAAGATATTTAAATTTTTAAATTATAAATTATATTTCTTTATGCAAAATATACAATATTCTGTTCCTCAGATTCTTAGTCTATATAATGATCATTACAATGAAGAAAATCTTGAATATAAGCAGAATTTTCAGGGCCCTTCTGTTTAACCAAATGTAACACCTTAAGGTATGTAACAGGGTGGTCCCTAGGAAAAGGGGAAGTTCCAGATTCTCTGCCCCACCCAAAAGAGAGTGAAGCTGAGCAGGGAGGAGAAGAAGCTAGAAGAGACTGGAGAAGGAAGGATGCTAGATGGTGATCAAGAAGGAGACCAGGAGGAGGCACATGGAGCAGAGAGACGTGGAGAATCTGCACTTGTTTCTTGGTCCTGGACTGGTTGGAACAGAGGTAGGTGAGAGACCCATAGGAAGGTTAACAATGGCAGCTTTTATCTTGATTTTAATTTTGCTTTTACTCCCAGACTTGTCTGTTTCTGATCTTTTTCTATGGGACCCCGCCAGAAGGTGCTTTAGACTTGTGACAGGTTTTCAGGCATTGCTTTGGGCCAATCCTGTTTGACTGGACATTTACCCACCAGGGGATGGGTAACTTTGGGTGCTTGATTTAGTAACTATATTCTTTTATTTTACTGTATTGTTCACTAACTGTATTAAAATTCCTTTCCATTAAATGTCTTACATGTTTTGTCTTGATGCGGTGGATGGTAAAACCTATTTACTTTGGTTAGGTTTGGAGTCCTGGGGTGTCCCTCTCCCTGGCCTGTAACAGATTCACCAGTGTTTTTTTTTTTTTTTTTTTTTTTTTTTTTCAGAAAACATTAAACTGTGGAGAATGGACAATTCTAGTGGCACTGTNGTTTCACCAGTGTTTTTTTTTTTTTTTTTTTTTTTTTTTTTCAGAAAACATTAAACTGTGGAGAATGGACAATTCTAGTGGCACTGTTTTGTTTTTAGACAAAAATAAAGTCCCTAATCTAGAATATGAGAAACTCTTTAAGTATGTTTTTTTTCACTCTACACTATTATTTACCAGAATTTAAAACAGCACAAGAATTGAAACAGTGGCTCAAAGCAAAGTGGAATGGAGATGTGGGACAAAACAACTTCGACCTGATACTGTTTGGGGAATTTTTGCTATAGGCAGCCACTGTTGTGTATACAATACCCAGTGGCAAACAGAATCTGTGTGGGTATAACCAGACCAAATATAACAAGAGAACTTTGACCCGCAACCTCTACAGCAACCAGTGAGGAAGCCAAACTACAACCTCTGAAACAATCAGTACAAAACTATTGTAACGGTATAATCAAAAAAGGGGGGTTTCCATGTTCCCTGTTGCACCTACTGAAGGATGGAGCTGAACACCTAGGGGAAGCTAAATAACAAAGGACTTGAAGAGACTTAGAGAGGAGATTTAGAGGAGGCACCTGAAGCAGAGATATATGTGGAGAAGAATCTGCACTTGCTTCTTTTTTTTTTTTTAATATTTATTTTTTTTAATATTTATTTATTTATGCATACAAGCACTGGGGCACAAGACAGAGGTATGGGTGGTGGTGTGAGAGAATCCACCAGACAGAGTGGGGAACAGCACAGGCAGATCGACCGAAACACACTGCTGAGGGGAGCAGCAAGCAAGGCAGGAGAGGTCTGCTTCACCATGTGGGTCCCCTCCCTGGCCGGCAGCAGGGATCCAACTCATGCTGCAGTGGCTGTGGTTTGCTTCATAGTGCGTTGCTCAACCCACTGCGCCACCAGGGAGGACCCTGGTGCTTGCTTCTTAATGCTGGACTTGAACAAAGGATTTCAAGGACATGAAAAAAGATACTTGCAAGGTATGTTGGTTAGAGACCTGTGGGAAGGCAAACAATGCAGCCTTTAGCTTGACTTGTTTAACTGAGCATTTATCCACAAGGGGATGGGTAATATTGGGTGTTTCATTGGGAAGTATTTTCCTTTCTTCTCTCTATGCACACTAATTCTATAAAAGTTATTTTTTTATCGGAGGTCTTATGCACTGAGAATATGGTGGAGGGGAGGCCTCCCTGGTGGCACAAGGGATTAAGTCGCAGCACTATGAAGCTATCCACAGTCACTGCAGCACAAGTTCGATCCCCCACCAGGAAGGTGACCCACATGGTGCGACAGACCTCTCCGGTCTCACCTGCTGTTCCACTCAGCAGTGTATTTCGGTCTATCCACCAATTCTGTTCCCCACTCTGTCTCTGGTGAATCCTCTTACCCCTGCACCTCTGACCTGTACCCCAGTTCTTGTATTCATAAATAAATAAATATTTTTTTAAAAAAGAATATGGTGGAGGAAACCATTTAGAGTATGCAAGTTTAGAGATCTTAGAGTTTGCCCACTAGAACTTGGCAGGCAGTTTCCCCTTCTTCTGTTTTATATATTTTCCCTAGTTTCAACTCAGGACCAATTTAGTAGCCTTCCAAACCTATTGCAAAAGATTCCCTATTTCTGGTGAGGGCTTCTCCTTTGCTGTGACAACTTTCCCTCAGAGCAAATCTCTTTTTTTTCTCCCTATAAACTTTGTCCTTCTCGCCTACCTGCCTCTGAATCTCTGGCAATCTCAACAGATGATGACTCATGCTATGTGGCTTCTGTTTGCTTTCATTTGGGTAGTGATCATTTGTTTCAACATGAAGATGTGAGGAAGTAGAAAAAAAGACCCAAACTATAGGTTGAGTATAAGTTATTATTGTGAGGATGTTTTCAACTTATTTCAAAATAGATTAAAATCAGTGTTTTGCAGAAGTCATTCATAACCATTACCCTCAATTTACTTGTATGTTATTTATTCCCACAACACACAAGAAATACAGAGATTTGACTTAGAAGAATGACTTTTTACACAGCTGCTGGAGTGTTTTTCAGCTAAGGGAACAAGAGATGATTAAAACCTTCCTTGTACTCTGTTCTGGAGTTTTCTACTAATTTCACCATTCAAAGGATTACCATTACCTAATTCTAACCAATGCAAATCTACAAATCTATGGTAGCAGTGTCAGCTAGCAAATGACACATTGCACTGCCATTATCAGAGAAGATATTAGATACTAAGAACTTATATTTTAGAGAGAATTCATAAAATAAAAAAAAATACCTTTAAAAGGTGCAAAATTCTTTACAATACAATACTCTGTGTGTGTGTGTGTGTGTACACGCATGTGTGGGGATAACAGTGACAGTGACATCAAAGTATCCAATATCAAATGTCCACACCCTTGAAATTATATCACTTGGGAAAATTTGTAATATACCTGTGTCCTCATCTCCATAAAATAGCAATGACCATTTGAGAAACACAGTAAAAGCTGATGTTCCATATTGTTCTCCCTATGCTAAAGTCCTCCCCTGGGGGCTAAATAGATTTACTAAACCACATGTTGTTTACCCAATTTTTGTGCCAAAGCATTAATGAGATTCCTATGGGTAATGATGCTTTGCCAAAATATTGGTTTTTCAGTTCAATATCACCTTTCTTCTTGGCAATATATTAGTTTGTTGAATGTATGTTAGGAGAAAAAACAAAAAAAACAAATACCAGGATTTAATTCAGCATGCCACAAAATGCTTAAACGGTCTTGTTGAATGTGTTACTTAGAATTGATGTAAAAATCTAATCCAAAGACAATATACAATTAGGGGAAAAATGCACAATAGTAAGCCCTCATCCATTGTATTCACTGAGAATGAGGAAAAAAACCCTGGACACCTTTGCCTAGATTCCAATCTCTTAACGTAGAACTCATAAAGCAATTTAGATTGCCTATATATTTGGATTAAGAGAATGTTTAAGTTTGAATGATCAAACATCACTTTTAATAATAAGAATAAAGGGATTTAATAAAGTTTAAATCTTTTTTAATACCTTTCTGAGTTTTTATTAGCAATTCTAAAACCCTAAAAACTTTAAAACCCAAAGGTTTTTGGTTGTTGATGCTGCTATTATTGTTGTGGAAAGTTTTGCACAAGTTCATTTGGCAACAAAACTAGAACTGCATATACATGTGTGACTACAAGTCATCATCAATAGGAGAAATCTGATTACAAAGAAAAGCTGGTGGCACAATGGTTTGAACATCACACTGTGAAGCATCTGCAGCACAACAATGCGAGTTGGCACAGCAGACCTCTCCTGTCTCCGTGGTGGCACAAGGGGTTAAGTCACAGCACTGTGAAGCTATCCACAGTCACTGATGCACAAGTTCGACCCCTGGTCAGGGAGGTAACCCATATTGTGCGACAGACCTCCCCTGTCTTGCCCGCTGCTCTCCTCAGCAGTGTATTTCAGTTTCTATGCCTGTTCTTCCTGTTCTGTCTCTGGTGAATCTTTTCACCTTCTGGGACTCTGGCCTATACCCCAGCTCTTTGTATGCATAAATAAATAAATCTTTAAAAAACTGCTCTGAATCGTGAAGCATTTGTGATACAAATATTGATGTGTTGAAATCCAAAAATACTTTGTATCCTGTAATGTTTGTGACTCCAAGAACTTGGAGAAGGAATTCATAGAATGCATTAGTGATGTAACCGGACAAAGAAATTAAGCAAAATAAAATAATCCCTTCCCTCCCATCCCCCCCCAAATTAATGGTCTCCAGAGACTTTCTTAGACTTACAGGAAAGTAATTTTATGAGGACACCTTTTGTAAGGAAAAAATATCTGACACAACCAAAATATGTCTTCATTGCAAAAGCTTCATTTCAGGGAGGAGCTCTGAGGCTAGGTGGAAGTTGCTACTGATACATATGTGTATACTTACTCTCTGTCCAAGGACCTTTCCCAGGAAGATCTCTCCTTATCTCTTTTCAACAGAAAAGACCTAGTATAATCTACATACATTTGGTTGATGTGTTTTCCATATAAACGTCCTAACTCAACTTCCCTCTTTATTCCCTAACCTCTTTGTCTTTGCTAAGGTCATTAAAATGGCTTCTATTGACACCTGAGTGAAGTACTAGGTCCTGCTGGGTCTCTCCCATGTGTACAAGAGAGATAAAAGTCACTATTAAATTTCTTTTTGGCTTTTTCTTATATCAGTCTATCTCATGCTTGTTTCATTATTTTCTAACCAAGAGGGTATGGATTTATTTACTTTGAACCTAGACACTTTCCTTGAAGAATGAAATATCAAGAGGACTGCTTAAGAATGTGAAGATGTTGATGGTGTCAGACTACTTTTAGTAACTGTCAGACCCTCTTTTTTGGAAACTGGCAGCATTGGAATTATTTGGAAAACATATATTTATATATTGTCAGGAATATAAGAAAAGAAAGATTGTCACATGATTCAAAATGGTTGAAGATGCTGTCATATCTGAATATATAAAGTCATTTTAAGGTTCCTCTCTAGTAGTAGAGAGTTAAAGTGTCAGTGTTATTTAGTTTTCACCTGCTACTGTGGCATGAGTTCAAACCTTAGCCAGGGAGTTGACCCATATGATGCAGCAGACCTCTCCTGTCTCACTTGCTGTTTCCCTCTGCAGTGTGTTTCCATAGATCTACCTGCTCTGCTCCCCAACTCTGTCTCTAATACCCCTGCACCTCTGGCATATACCCTAGTTCTTGTATGCATAAATAAAAAAAAATATTTAAACTATTATAAAACATACAGATAAAAAATACATGTTGTGGTATTGGTCTCACCAAAATATCATATTGGTTTCCCAACAGATCCAGTATAGGCCTTATTAAAGACTCTCACTTTGCTTTGTGGAACTAAGCTGAGTGAGGACCCTGTGAGCCTGGAGAAACTGTTACCATTGTTCCAAAAATGCAGATTATTTTGAGTTGAGAACATTGTAAACACTGCAGGCAAGGAGGAACTTTTGTCCTTTCTTCAGTCCTTTGCTCCTTCTCTAACCAAATGGAGATTGTCATTCCTTAAGCTTCTGTCCTTTTCCTAATTAAAGAAGCAATTATGGTCCCCATTTTCCAACCTAGAAGAATGTAGTTTGTGGGGTACCATTGAGGTGCAGGTGTTATATTGAACTTGCCCTCTTATCTGAGAAATTCAATGTTGAACTCTCAGAGTGGAAATGTCTTAACAGACAGACTGACAGTTACTCTGGTACCCCCAAACTTGCAAGTTTTAAAGGCACTTGGCCATCCCTGTGCAGAAAAGACAAAGCACACTTGTATAAAGAACTTTAATTGGATTAGTGAGCATAGAGAGAGAGAAGAAATGGTAATAATTTCCCAATAAAATAGACCAAGTCTTCCACCCCCACAGGAGTAAATGCCCAAATAGGATTGGCCCAAAGCAGGACCACTGAGCCCCCAAAACTTCCTACAAGTTCAAGGCACCTTCTGATACAGAACCATAAGAAAGGGGGCCAGGAAAGCCTTGGACAAATGAACAAAATTAAAGTGCACATCAAGGTAAAAAGTACCATTGTCAGCCTCCCACATGTCTGTCACCCAAGTGTATCGTTCAACTCCCCCAAGTCCCTGGTGCAAGTCCAAAGCAATCAGGTCCTTCTTCTCATGTCTTTCCATGTGTCTCTTCTGCTTGTCCCCTTTGTGTGTCTCCTCCATGTGTCCTTCAGATGTTCTATCCTGAGCTCATATACCTTTGGTGTTAAGTTTCTTCAATGAGCTGCTATGCTTTACCCCTTATTAGGTGGGACAGTGAACATGGAATTGCCCTTTTTTATGAAGCTACCTCTAAAGTCTCCTTCTTGTCATGTAAAGTCTCTTTTTCCTCTCTCCTTGGGTTACCAAGGCCCTTAACCCAAAATTTATGCCTTTTCTCCCCTGAACAAATGAGAACCTCATAATCACAGTAACTCCCCTTGTGCAACATTATTGAATTGATTTTTTCCTTTGCTAGCCAGCCTGATGCTGTTTTGAACACTTGTCTGGCTCCAGGAGAACCCAAAGGGTTGGGGCAATATTCTCCTGTTCTCTGAAACAGTAACTTAAACTCATTTATTCAAAAGCAATAAAAATTTGAGAGCTAAGTGTGTCTCACTATCATATAAAACAATATTATATTGCTATAATATAATGTTGTATCCAAAATGAAATGGAATATTCCTTTAACTTCCCACTATTTTTAATCACTTGAATTTTTTTTCTTCGGTGTTAGGGAAAAAAAAGGAATGAAAAGTTATTTTTTGGTGACATGAATAAAATCACACATCTCTTTTTTGCATTTGTGATATATAAAGAACAAAAGATAATGAGTTTTATTTAGGATGTAAGCAATCAAAGAGACAAGATACTTGGCCTTCTGAGAATACCAAATAAACATACTATTTAAAACTTTCTGAGGAATTTATAGACAAAGAGAACTATCTTGGCTAATCATAAAGAAAATTGGAATTATAACGAAATGAACTTCATGGTAGTATTACTACTAGAGTGAATCAGTATAGTGTAGCCATTCGTAATGTACAGTGAACTCACAATAGGCCGAATTCACAGTGCTGTCTTTGATCTTTTTTTGTTGCCTTCTACTTTCTGCTCTTTAAGAGGTCCACTAAGAAATCTTGACTAATGTTATAAAGTTATGGTATGTGGCAGGAGAAATAAAAAACAGTGGGCATAGAAAATTAAGTATGTGCATTTTGTTAAAAAAAAAAAGGAATTAGCAGAGGAAAGAGTTCTGCAACATAGAATGTAATAAAGAAAAAATTGTCAGTCATTTGTATGAATGCTGTCACTTTAATAAATATTCTTTTTTAAAAAAGATATTTTTTGCAATAGAGTCTCATTTTCCCTCCCACAGAGACTGAATATGGCATCAGAATCATCAATTCAATACCCCACACAATTACCTTAATTACCAAAAACTAGAGAAAGATCACCCTACCTGCACAGAGTGGTCCCCAGGAAAAAATGAGGCTCCAGGTTCCCTGCCCCATCTAAGGGAAGGTGGAGCTAATTAGGGAGGAGAAGAATCTGGAGAGGAGATGAAAAGGGAGAAAGAATGGAGAGCCAGGAGACCTGGAGGAGGCACATGGAGCAGAGAGACATGTGAAGAAACTGTGCTTTTATATAAGGGCAACCCTTATATAAAATGGCTTTGTTAGATTGGGTTTTCATTCGTGTGTTTGAAAGGTATTTATAATAAGTTTTAATTGTAGGTATATATAACAAAGGTTAATAAAGGGTTTTATTTAAAATAGAAGGGGAAACAAAGTAATGAATAATATGAGAAGAGGAGATAAATTTGTAAATGTTATTAGTTTTTTGGAGCTGGAACTTAATAGTATGTTGAGAGCTGGTTTTCAATTAAGAGAGCTTTTAAGACCCACATGTCATATCTAGTTTTATACTAAGCTTGGCTATTTACCCTCAGGTTCCAGTGATTTATTTTTTGATGATGATTTTATAGGATTTGTAGATTTTGGATATTGTTGGTCTGGAGTGGGGGTTGGAGTCTATATATTTATTTGTATAATTTACTTAGGATGACTTTTTTTAAAAACAATTGCTCCTTGGTTCTAGACTGATTGAAACAGATGTGGGTGATAGACCTGAGGGAAGAATACCAATGGTGGCTTTTCTATTGATTTTTCTTTCTTAAGCTCAGACTTGTCTGCTGTTTCTAACCCTTTTCTATGGGTCGCTGCCAGAATGTGCTTTAGATTGTGGCAGGCTTTTGGGTCTCAGTGGTCCTGCTTCGGGTTAACCCTGTTTGGCTGGGTATATAACCATGAGAGGATGGTGTAACTTTAGGTGCTTGATTTGGAAATTATAGTCTTCCCCTTCTCTTTGTTGTACACTAATTGTATTAAAGTTCCTTCCCACTGAAGGTCTTATGCATTAGAGTATGTTTTGTCTTGATGCAGTGGATGACAGAACCTATTTAAAACAGGCAGGTTTGGGGGTTCTGGGGTGCCCTCTCACTGTCCTGTAACATGCTTACCAGTCTAAGAGTCCCCCACCCCATATCCTCAAGAACTAATATCTTATTAAAGTGACTCTTTTTGTAAGTTAAAACAAAAAAGAAATAGTTTTGAACATTTCGCAGTTGCTATACAAATGACTAATTTTTTAAGATTTGTTTTTACTTATTTATGTATATAAATAAACATGTCTGTACATTTTAAAGAGGTCTATCTATTTACTGGAGCCACTAATATACTGTGAAAGTAGTTAGTATGCCCTAATGATTTATAGCCAACCATAGATATTATAAAGAATAACATATAATAATTTTGCAATTGAAAACAAGTACTTCCTTTCTCCTAGTCTGTGCTGATCTGGGTGTCACTATTTATAAGTTCTTTATAATTTCATCTCTCCTATGCTTTTTGTGACAATTAAGGGTATACATATTACACACACACACGCATGCACACATACACAGTATTTTCCAGAAAGCAGTTAATATTAAAACTGTTCCTTCTGCTGTTAATATTATTTTTCATAGTATGACCTTGCTATATTGACATGTTATAGAATTAAAAAAAAACATTGTTATTAAGTATTATCTAAGCAATTTCAAAATGAAAATTAACAAAACAAATTATAAATAAGGATATCAAGAAATAGGAACAGGAATCAATAATTGTATGCTATTTATTTTATGACAAAAATTAAATACTTGGAATAATTTAGCCAATAAGGAATTGATGTCACAATGATATTGAGGGCTGCATCATGTATCCACTTGCCTGATATTTTTGTAGTCAAATAAAAGTGTCATCATAACAATATAGATGGAAATTTTTGTCATTTACCTTGGGCTTTTGTATTAAATTGAAAGTGCAAGTATAATGTCTAAGTAGCTTTAAGTACAGACCAACAAGGTTGAAGTATCTGTCATAGGCTCCAGGAACACAGCTTGACGGGAAGTGGCACTCTCTGCCAATGTTCTCATTAAAAGTTGGAAATGACTGCAGAACCCCTTGGAAATTCCCTCCCCTACCAAATACAATGTAAAAAATGAGCGGGAAAAGGAAAAGCAAAGAAAGGGGAAAAGGACTTGTCTAAAAACATCAAAAGACAGAAGTACAACTTCTCCCAGGAAAAGACTAGAAGAATCCAATCACAATTATTCTTTCTGGGATATAGAGAAAGAAGGCATTTGCCCCTGTTCCAGCAGTTCTAGCTAGTTATATTTTTCTATTTATTTTTTTTACAGCTCTGTGAAGTGGTGGTTATTATTATTATTATTATCTCCTGTAACTCCCTTGTCAGATCTTTCTTATGTCATCAGCCAATTAGACTTACAATACCTAAACAGGCAGTCCTTGTTACCAGATGGGACTAAAAGGACATGAAACAGGAAACAAAGCCTGCCTGAGGGTGGCCTCAGGGATTTTTTATTATTGGGAGTTCTCATGGAAGACACATTCCAAATATTCTCTGATATGCCCAGCTGATAGCCAAAGTTCAAGGAAGGAGACCAAAAAGAATGGAACTTACTGGTTTTAAAATTCCGTATCTGAAATAGGAAACAGTATCTCCTATGATAGTCCTGTTAACAAGACTGTCAGGATCCAGGATCACTAAAAGGTCACCACTCAGCTTCAATATCATTGCCTTCAGGGCGGCAGTCCCAAAGCTATGACTGCCCCCTAATCATGCATTGTCCTTGGTAACTTTCCTATTTTTTGTCATTTACCTATTTGAGGTCACATGTACCATAAGCAATGCTGTATAGAAACATCTGGGATCCTGCCTTTATAGAAAAATCAGTGACAGGAATTGAGTTTTTTGATTATAGTTAGGGGGAAATAGCACTTTAACATTCTACTCAACCTTCCCAAATAGAGAAGAGAAAACTAAAGGTCAAGAAGAGCAATGTCTTTCATAAGGTCACATAACTACTATGTGACAGAATGAATTGATTCCCCTCCATGTGAAATAAGGAAGGGTAGAGGAAAACAAGGGAAAAAAGAATCAATTAAGTTAAAAGAAGTTCAGGAAAACACTTTTGAGTAGGGAATTATTTACAACGTACAGGTGATTTGAAATTTATCTGTGCAATGTATTTGTGGCTATCTGTTAGCCTGATATATTATTGTGTAACATAACATTTTAGAAGGGAAAATGTTCAAATTATTAATGAAAAGAAATTAAGTATTTTTAACTATCCCCAAATACAAGTCAACACAATTATTTGAATTCTCACTGTATTTGAAAAGAAAATTATAATAAGTTAAGTAAAATTACTGACTTCAGAACTACTTTTTGATTATTAAAAAATAACCATAAAAAATTGTTCTACGTCATTGAAACCAGCTTGTTTTTTCTTTCTTCAGTTTCTTGTTTTACTTTTTAAATGGTTATATTATGCACTCTTTGGATTTTTCTCTATGACATTGATCTGACAATTAGCAACTCCTACAACAAAGGTTAACCTGGTGAACTGCACTGAAATGTCTATTGTTGAAACAGTTATTTGGCAGATAATCAGAGACTTATAGTCATAGTAACTAGGTTTATTAAATCAAAGTGTGTCAAGTATTTTCCTATTTTCAAAGAATAAATGTTTTATAAATAGCTTCAAAATATTCTTAAAAATCAAGAATTATAAAACTAAACACTTACACAATTCAATAACATAAGTTTGTGATTTTTACCAGGTGCATAACAATAGTATATAGCAGGCCCTTTGGTTAGCTGAGAGATGCATCGCTTTTTAAGGAAATTCCTGCAAATTACATTTTTAAAAATACTGCTCAAAAACATAACAATGAAAACAAATAAGCAAAAATAATCAGAAGGGGAGGGTGAAAACAAACAGGAAGGGGGACCAAAGAACTATGGTGAGAATTATTGTTTGGTAGTGGGTGATAAATATATTTATAAAGTTGTGAACTTCTACCCCTAAAACAGTGTTATATGTCAGTGTTACTTCAGAACATAATAAAAAAACAGCCTAGCGTAATTGTTACCTACTACCTCAATAATCTGTAGAAAACAACTGCAAAATCTCACTGTAATGACAAGTATCATTCAATGTTTATTTAACTCACATATCTGGGTAATTCCACTGATTTCAATTGAAGTAGTTTATATTTCTTTGGTTTGTGATCTTGGTAGGACTTACATGTCTATGGATTAACTCACCTTTGAAGGACCTAAAACAGCCTTGTCTTAGAAGACAAAATAGTCTATTATCCTCTAGCAGTCAACTGTGGTTGTATCTTCAAGTCATTTCAAAAGAAAGAAGAGAGAACTCAGAAACATACAAACGCTTTTTTCAAGCTCCTGCAGGCATCTCATATTTTAACAACATATTGGCCTAAGTGAGTTAAACTCAGAATTCAGGACAGGGAAACAGACTCAGGTTTTTTTAATGCAGTGAAGTGAAAAGTCATATGGCAAAACATAGATATGAGGGAGAAGGGTAGAAAATATTGGCTGTCATTGAAATCAGTCTCCTATACTCTGAATAAGAAATATACACCCTTGTCCTTTTGGAGGTTGTAATTGTATATATGAAATAATCATTTATATCTGTGAGCAGTGCATTGTAATAAAGCCCACTTGAAAAATATTAACACCACATAAGCTGTTGCTATTTGCATTTTAGTTATAAAGAGAAGAGTTACATAAAGAGAAGAGTTATAATGGAATCTGGTCCTTTTGTTATATTCTAAATATATCAATAATAAGTACCCCTATTCATTTCTTATCTGTGCAATTGTTATATACATATAGTTTTCAAAACATTTAAAATGTCTAAAAATGAGTTTGTTTCTACTACAGGACTAGGAGAAAACAGCAAAGTTAGAAAATTTTATTTATTTTTTTTTAAAGATAAGTGAATGATCATGAAGTTCCTAGTTCTATTGTTGATAAAAACAAACTCTGAGTTTAACTTGACATATTAACTCTTCTAATCTTAATTTTAGGGAAACCACAATGGATTTCTCTAAAAGATTTGTCCCACTGCCTTACCATCTGTGAAGATGGTAATTGCATGTTTATATTTTGTCCTCTAATAATCAGCAGTATTCATTATCTCCTCAATAAGTGTTTGCTGAACTAAATTAGATGAAATTATGACAACATAAATTGGTTAGTAATTCTTTGGTTCTTTATATTTTCCTGAAGCTTTAGATAAAAGAAGGCATGTGTAATCTCTTTAAATCTGCATGCATTTAATTTGGCAATATCTTCCCAGATTTTATCAAAGATGAGGGTGAAAAGATAAGAAGCTTAGATTAAAAGATAAGTGATAAGAAGATAAGTTCTTTTTAGGAATTCCAACATGAAAGAGAAATGAGGGATTTAAATGCATGTTCCTATATCAGCGATGCTCTTTCTGTTCTTCTCTTTGTTGTTTGTATTTAGTTTAATTTTTTGCCAGAATTTTGACTGCCATTTGAGGATCCTTTGTAAATCTTAGGGAGATGATTTCGTCTGCAGGCTAGTAGTCTTCTCATTAGACATATTCAACTCAAAATATATATTTTTTTTATTATTCAGAGTTAAGATTAAATTACTTTCAGGAATTTACTATTCTAGTTATCATAAAATTGCCATCTAAGAAATTTATGGAAAAGAATTGAAACATTTAAGTGATAAAATGTACAGCATATATGTTATAGTTAATATTTAAAATTCCTCAAGATTATCACTATAAAATTCTGTAATAATATAGCATAATAAATTAAGCAGAGTTTATTTCATTATTGCCTAAGATGTTACTAAATGCCTGTCAAGATGAACCTCTATTATGTTATTTTTAACAACTCTATTATCATCACAAGCATAAGGAGTTTATACATTGAGATTTGAAATATGACATATCCACAAAAGGAGAAAAAAATTATGAATGCATTTTTAACAAACTGCATGTTTAAGAATAGTATTTGTATTCGTAACTCAATACCTAAAACTGGTTGATTTCTAAAAATGGTTAAATCCTGAGGAGTTTTTCCAGTGCACATATTGTTCCAGGTCTGGCAAGCACTAATCTTATCACCATACTACATAAGAAAGAACCCCTTTGCTCAAGTAAATAATTATACTAGGGAGAAATGGATTAATAATATGCTAAATGGGTCTTTCCAGTGGCACAAGGATTAAAGACTTTGTGCTATCAAGTCATCACCAGCCACTGTGACATGAGTTCAATTTTCAGCCAGGGAGGTGCCCTACATGGTGCAGCAGACCTCTCCTGTTTTGCCCGCTATTCCCCTTAGCAGTGCATTTCAGTAGATCTGCCTGTTCTGCTCCCTACTCTGTCTCTGGTGAATCCTCTCACACTTACCCCCACCCTCACCTCTGGCCTATACCATGGCTCTTGTATGCATAAATAAATAAAAATAAATCTTAAAAAAAAAGAATATGAGTAAATGTTCACTGTTAAGAACTCTGTCCTATTATTGTTGTAATGCTGATGACTCACTGTTCACTTAAACTTCAATACACCAAAACATTGCTAAGGATGTTTATAGCTATACAACAGGTGAAGACAGTTATCAACTTATTGAATTGAATTTTTCTTGTTATATAATATTATTGTAGCTATAAAGCAAATTGTTTTAAAATTTAATGAAAGCACTGTAGAATCTAAATAAATCACTAAGTAAACAACATACTAGTGTGACATCATCAAACAGATAAGCCCAAGTGGAATTTCTGGTGTCCTGTTGGAATTTTTCCAGGGTAGCTACTGGAAAATCATCAACCATTCTCCTTCCAAGCTATGTGACTAAACTTGAGGACCTTTTCAAGGACCTCTCGTCTATCCACTTAGCCTGATTGCATTTACACTCTTAAAACTATTTGCTTGTGTGATGGTCACGGTAACATTGAAAAGCTGAGGATGGTAAAGTTCTTCAAAAGAAAGGTATCTTCGTGGCATCCATTCAAATATATTGTTTCACAGGGATGTATTTTGAGAAAGGGCAGATGGTAGCATTTCCCAGAACATCTGTTACCCATCATTCTTTCACAGAGCAACCCAGATGCTGTTGACAACTTGTATGTAAATCATGCTGACAATTTGTTCAGTGTCTTTCCTGCTGAGACTGAGGTTGTCCTGGTCATACCATTTATCAGATATAGGAGATACTGTAATCCCATAAGAACAGTTTTAACTGCATTGGAGAACAATAACAACAATTAAATCAATGGAAAGATTTATCTACCTTGAAGTTATCTCCATATTACAGCAAGGATTTCCTACCTCAACTTTACTAGTCTTATCTGAAGGTGTGCATTAGATATTAAATGCTTTGCAGAAAAGGAAAATGCCAAATTGCTTCCTGATACTTGTCCTTAACTTCTATTATTATTTGTTAGGGCCAATCATTTCTTTGACCTTGCATTTTAAAATAACTTTCGTCTCAAAGAAATGACATATAGGGAGGAAATTATGCATGCATTGCTATATAAATGTCAGATTTTTTAGTTTGCAAATGCCTGCTATAAAATATTCACAGTACAGAAGTTGATTTACAATCCATTTCAACTTGTAATCTATCTTATTCTAATTTTGTACCTTGTATCAGAGTGCATTTTTCACGTTGTTGAAGAGAAAACAAAAAGAAAAAATATAAGCATTTCTTTAAATAGCATACCATTGAATAGGGAAACTAAAACCATTGGCATTTATTAAATTATTATAGCTTTTCTAAGTAAATTTAATTAGATCATAATACAAGTTGTAAACAGGGAAATGGATAATTAAATTTCAAAACATTTAAGTCTATGAAGCCATTATATATAACTTGATCTTTCTGTTAAAATAATAAAGACTTAAAAACTAAAACTCTGGTAAAGCAACAATAATAACATTTGCACATCAAAACACCCATTTATATTAAAAATAAACTCAATAAATTTTACTTTGAGATGTTGATTAATCTGCATTTGAGTAATTTAATCTCAAGTGTTTTTGTACAAACATAATTATAAAACAGTAACTGTTAGATTGACCCGGTCCTTTACTGAAATAAGCCATGAGCTCAGAGCAGGAACATAATTTTGCACTACAAAGGAGGCAAAGATAGTTCAGGGTGTGTTCTTTTTCAGGTAGCCTAACTATAAATTAAAAGTGTTTTAGACTACAGTAATGTTAGATCTTAATTGTATTTAAAATTGAGGCTTGTGGTCCCATAATTCAAGGAACACTAATCGGGCAAAATGTCATAGAATCTTAACAAACACCTGGGGAGGGGGATTTTTAAAAAAAGGCTTTAGTAGAAACAAGGAAAGGAGGGGCTAAGGGATTCTATGATTTAGGGAATGGATGCTTAGATGGTAAGAAGGGGAAGATGGCCTACATCTGAGGAGGTGTGAACATATCACCCTAAGTTATATAGAGCATTGTAAACTAAAGTTACCTCAATAAAGGGAAACTGATTAATTAAATTAAAAGGATATAAAAATCAAGATAAAAAAATCTTTGGCAATGAAAGATTCCCCAGCTATACTATTTGTTTATTATGTACTAGAACTGGTACATGTGTGTAACATGGAAAGAATATTTATCATATATTAATTTTAATGTAAATATAAATGACACAATAAAGTCAAATTTGACCAATCAGTATTTATTTGCATTTTTAAATTAGTTAATAATGTATGTGTAACAATTTTTTTAAATTAATTTCCTTTAAAAGTCACAATATGATGCCATAATTGCACACAAGTATTTTTATCAAGCACTTTCTGCATGTTTTCACTATATTGATCAATTATTTAAATGATTCTGGTCACAGAGTTAAGAAGTGCCAAATTTAGGGTTTACTTATTTATTTTTTATTAATCAAATAACTTCAAAGCAAAATAATCTGTGCACTAAAGAAGAGCACGTTGTTAAACATAATTTGACCTGAAACTTGAGCTAACGTGAATTTCTTCAAGATTTTACTACTTTGCCTGTTGAGACTTGCCAGGGTCTTTTAACTACTGATTTCATGAAGTTCAAACTAAATAATTAGACATTCTTATTTTGACAAGATATTTCTGTTATGTTTGTTTTTCTGAACAAATAATTTCTCCATTTAACTCAAAATGTTCAGCATTGCATATCAAATTATATGACCTCACTACTTTACTTACCAGTCTTGAACATAATGTTGCTGGAACAAATATAAGTATCAATTCATATTTGGAAATGTTTTAAGCAGTTTAGTTCCTCACTTGTAACCCATAGTGTTTGGGCAATAGTCCCACAAGAGATTTCAGTGATTCATTGATATATATCTTTAAAAGGACTACAGTATAGTCAAGTTAATATAAACTTTCACACAATGATTCTAAAAGAAAGTTGTAGTTCTTATATTCTGGCAATTAGGGAGTCTTAGTATTTTTAGGACCATAGAAAGTTCTATGTAAAGGAAATCTGTTTTCATCTGTGGCTGACAACTTGACTAGTGTCAAACAAACAAAGTGAGAAAGATAATAGATGAAAAATGTGTTAAGTGCAAGGTTCCTCCAGATTTGTCATGAGCTTCCAGAGTAAAAATACAAGATTTCAGGAACTCAAGAGAGCAGTGATTGTTCAAAGTTAACCTGCAAATACATTATTCTATAAATAGCAAATATTCTTAAAATGTTGGTTGCATATCCTCTACCTAAGGCATAATATTAGAGCAAGTGATGTTATTTCATTTGATATGGAAATTATTTTGCTGGTTCAAAAAATACAAAATATACTTACTTTAAATTACACATGAAAAGTCAAGGTGCTCTGAAAAGCAACCATGTCAATAAAAGTCAACTAGTTAAAGAAAGAATAAACTTTTCAATCCATAATGTTACTTTTTCTGACCCAAAATTAAATCCATGGGCATTAAGTGTTCTGTGAAATTGAAATACAGCCCTGTGTACTTCAAATCCCATCTCCATTGAGTCAATCTGGAGTATGTTTTGAAATACCAAGAGAAGGCTCAAGAGACTGGATGACTCTGAAATGATACAATCACGGTTAAAACCAGATTAAAACTCGTTTTAATGTGTATTGATTTCAGGTCAGGTGGCCATGGCTTTATAACATTATCAAATGGAAATTAGCCTTTCTAGTGATTGTTAGTTTCAAGAGATGAATACACATCATCTCTTCTTTATGCATCAAACCCAAAAGATTTATGAAATACTCAGAAATAATAAAAATATTAAATATAAATTATCTACATTCAAGAGTAAGAAGGAGGAAATTTGTTTAATAAGAAGTGCTGAGGAACCCTCCCTGGTGGCCCAATGGGTTAAGCACCGCACTATGAAGCAAACTGCAGCCACTGCAGCACAAGTTCAATCCCAGCTGTGAACTGGGGAGGTGCCCCACATGGCACAGCAGACCTCTCCTGCCTTGCCCACTGCTCTCCTCAGCAGTGTATTTCAGTCTGTCTGCCTGTTCTGTTCCTCACTCTGCCTCTGGTGGATCCTCTCACCCCCCACATCTAGGTCCTATACCCCAGTTCTTGTACGCATAAATAAATCTTTAAAAAAAAAAAAAAACGGGCTTCCCTGGTGGTGCAGCGGGTTGAGCACCGCACTGTGAAGCATCTGCAGCATAGCACCACGAGTTCGATACCCGGACAGAGAGGGGACCCACATGGTACTTCAGACCTCTCCTGCCTCAACGCTGCTCCCCTCAGCAGTGTGCTTCAGTCCGTCTGACTGTTCTGTTCCCTAGTCTGTCTCTGGTGAATCCTCTCACCTCCCTGGACTCTGCCCTGTAACCCTGCTCTTGTATGCATAAATAAAAAAATAAAATAAAAGAAGTGCTGAGGAATCTATCAGAGTTTAAATATAAAGATATACAAAATAAAAATCAAAATTATAGTTTGAGAGTCCTAAAGAACATGTAATGACTGCTCCATACCAGGTGGTGGAGGAACATCCTCCTACCTAGTCATAGCACTGTATCCATGGTGATGGTTTAATCTAGGTGAAACTTTTTAAAATAAAGATCTGTGTCACTTCATTTTATTGGTCTCCTGGACCTGCAGGTATGATTAAATTGGGTCTTTCTTATTATATTGGTATATTGTAGTAAGGAGTTTCAGTTATTAAGTTTCTGATTAATGAACTTATCTTTTCTTATGGGCGATAACTTATTTATTAGTGAATATATATAATATTTTATTTTTATATATATGTAGTTGTATGTGTATATATGGGTACCTCTCACTCTTTTTTAAATTTTGTGTTTCATATGCCAGAATTGAAAAGATTCAAACAGAATGAAAATATGCTGTCTCAAAACTTTTGATTTCCAGGGAATTGAGATGATTTTAGGGTACAAGAACTGTGATGAGGCATAAAATGAATAAGATGAAATTTTCCTTTTCCAGGGGCTTGGAATCTGTTCTAAATACAAGACCCTCTGCAATCAGCTGACACAATCAGGATTTACACTCAAGGGCAGGTATGCCAATATAAACTGAAGAGGGGCAAGAGTGGAAGAGGGCATTTATTAAACCCCATACAAGATGCTTCTTTTTATTTAATTCTCAAAATTATAGAATTACACCTCTTATAGGTGGGAGAAAACTGAGATTCAGGAAGATGGAAGATTCTAATTACTCCATGGTAATTAGAACTTTCCCAACAGTTCTAATTGCCATGCACTATCCTAGAGCCATTCCAGACTAATCAGTAGTCCTGGAGGTCCCACACTTCTCCAAACTTTCTGCCTTTGCTAAAGATGGGTTCCTTTGCTTACAGTGGCCTTCAATCTTCCCTCCATCACACATCACATTCAGCCCTAATCCACCATCCCCTAGTATTTTCCCACATTTAATCGCACCCTCATTTTTTTCCCATTACTCTTAGTTGAAATAATATAAAAGGCTATCTTTCCATCATCTTTCAAGCTTTTTCAGCAAGACATTTTTATAATCATTTCTGTAATTATATTACCTGAAATAATTCTATAAAAATTCCAAATTAATCTCCAAATCTCTTATCTCATGGACTAGAAATCTATCAGTACAATGTCTCTATAAAGGTATTCATGTCAGATCAGATGTGTCCTAAAACATGAATGAAACTTGAAAACTTTACATTAAAAAAGACCGAACACAAAAAGCACAATAAATTAAAAAACAATTTAATTTATATGATATATCGATAATAGGCAAATCCATTCAGATAGAATATAATGTAATGGTTGCCAGGAACTAGCAGGGATGAGGGGAATGGTGAGTGACTGCTAACCATTATGGGGCTCATTCTGAAGTGATGAAAATGTACTGTAACTTTGAAAACTTAAGGCTACATATAAACCCGCATAGGGAGGTGTATAACTGACAAAATTTGGAGGTATCCAAGATGTTCAAGAGGTGAATGTATAAATAATTCAAATTCTAGGATATCATTTGGTGTTATAAAAGGAAATGAGCCATCAAGTAATGAAAAGACACGAAGGTTCCTTAAACATATATTGCTAAGTGAAATAACCCAATCTGAAAAGGCAAAGCATGAGCCACAATTTAATATTCTGGAAAAATCATAATTATAGAGACAATAAAAAGATCTATGGTCACAAGGGATTGAAGGTCAAGAGAGATGAAAAGGTAGAACAGGATTTTTAGATCAGTGAAACTACTATGTGCAATATAATGGTAGATACCATAGAATGGGTTTGAACCCTTGTGTGAGGAGAAGCAGCGAAATCTGAGGAAAAGGACCCTTTTCTTGTCATGTCTGAGGAGAAGCAGGGTCTGAGATGAAACTTGGCAAGTAAGACCTTTTTGGCGCCTTGTTGAGGAAGAGAGCCTCCAGGAGCAAAATCTGAGGCAAAAGAACCCTTTCCTTGCCCATGTCTAACAAGAATCGGGGTCTCTAAGGAGAAATTAATTAATTTTCATATAGAATGCTATATTTTAGAGGATAAGGAATGAAAAACAGTACTAATTTGCGTCTTATATCATATATTTAAAGATAATCAGATAATTGCTGCAATTGTTCAAAATTAAGAAATATGAAAGAGTTCAGGAAAAGAAGTATATATTTTGTCAGTAAAATTGTTTTTAAAAATGGGCACATTATATTATTTTTTTTTATTTAAAGAGCAGGTTTATTAGAGAAAGGGACAGAAAACTAAAGTACACTTGCATAGACACAAATGGCAGAAGAGCAACCCAGAGAGGGACAGGTTTACTGAAAGAAGCCTGCATGGTTGCAGATGGGCAGCCTTCACTAAGAGCTGCCTTCACTGAGGGAGGTCAGTGAAGAGAGGCCCATGCAGGATACAGGTCTCGGATGGGCAGAGGAGAAAGTTGGTGAGAAGCACTGGCATAGTCACAGGGGGGCAGAAAGATGGCTGCCCATCACTATTTCCCTCTCCAAGCTTACTTGTGTTTACACAACTATAATGGCAAAAACAAGCAGCAAAGCAATATTAATAGAGCATGGTTCTCTCTACAACTCAAATAACATTCTACTATCCACCCCACGAAATGAGATACATCTCCATCTGAATCCTTTCCTACTGTACTTTGTACAGAAACAGATATTGAACACATATCATTACTACTAACTAGTCTTATTTAGTTTTACCTGTTTACAAGTTTACATGTATAATTCATATAGTTCACATATTTTAATTTAAAGTTTAACATTTTAACATATTTAATGACAGATTAATAGACAATATCCCATTTTATAGAAAAAAATCAAGAAATAAATTACATTGAAATATTGTGTTTTTTTTTACTATTAGCAGACATACTTATAGATAGACTATTTTAGCTATGACTAATTTATCTGTTTTTTCACTCAATCTAAGTAAAGTATAGTAAAAGATAAATAGCTTCTTGACAATCATACCGCAATCTGAAACATTTTAAAGAGGATTCTGTATTGTTTTCATGTCTTTTTATGTAAGAACATGAGTTCAGGTTTTAAAGAGTACATTAATATATAAACATCATAAAAAAGGAAAACATATCCTATTTGCTTTTATTATTATTTTGAAGCACTAGCCAATACAAAAAGCAATTTTTAGTAATGTAACTAGAATAAAATACAGTAGTTGAAGCCTCCCTTGTGGCACAAGGAGTTAAGCACTGCACTGTGAAAAATCCACAGCCACTGCAGCGTGAGCTTGATCCCCAGCCAGGGATGTGAGTCACATGGCGCAGCAGACCTCTCCTGCCTTGCCCATTGCTCCCCTCAGCAGTGTATTTCAGTCTATCTGTCTGTTCTGTTCTCCACTCTGTCTCTGGTGAACCCTCTTACTCCACCACACCTCTGTCCTGTATCCCAGTTCTTGTATGCATCAATAAATACTTTAAAAAATATATAGTAGTTATCACTAATTTAAATTAAATGAATATTTTCATAGTTAGAAATATTAGTTACTTGGGTGTGTATAATGAAGCATCACAAAGTAAGTGAATTAAAACAATACAGATGTATTGGTTCACAGTTTTGGAGAATAGGAACCTGAAATTAATATGGTGTCAGGATGACCTTCATTCAAGCATCTATAGAAATTTTTTTTTTATCTCTTCTAACTTCTGATGGTTTGTCAGCAATCTTGGGTGTTCTTAGGCTTAGTATTGAATAATTTAAGTCTCTCCATTTATCATCACATGTTTTCACATAACCATCTCCATAAAATACACTAGTCATAATGGATTAAGGCTCATCTTATACCAGGATGATTCTTGTTAACCAATTACATCTGCAATGACCCTATCTCAAAATAGAATCACATTGTTAGAATTCCTTAGGGTTAAGACTTCAACATTAAATTTTAAGGAAATACAGTTTAACCCACAAAACTTGATTTTTTAAAATTATTTTAAAGGTGAACATAAACTAACTCAATTTATCAAGGAAGCTTGGATACATTTGCCTGCCAATGTTATTATTTTTGGGTTTTTTTGCTGGAGGATCAACCAAGCATCTTTGCCACCCAGGGATATTATTGAATTGTTCTAAGAGTAAAGAAGATAAATGTTCTGCAAATTTTGCAAATTGAATTGTTTTGCCTTAGGTGATGATTTATAATTATGGTAACTGCATCAAATGTTTGTCCAAGTTTGGAGCTATACATAAAGCTACTTCTTGAAGAAAACTTGATGAGCTACATTGATGCTATAGTTTTTCTCTGAAAAGAGGAGAGAAAATTTTCCAACTAGAAGAAAACACGGCTTTCATGTTCTAAATTTCAAAATGCAATGCTCTCTCATTCCTTTTTGTAGACCCCAGAGATTTCTATCACATAAAACATAGAATGCCTTTTTGAACAAAAGTATCTTGACTGAGTATAATCCTTGTGTGGTAGAGAATTGTGCGCCTAACTGATCATGATACAAAGCGACTCAGTGTCCAAGTACCTGTCTTGCACTAGCAGAAGAGCGTCTATGCATCGAAATTCACAAAAAACAAAGATGAAAATTTCTCTACCATTTTATGGTCACCATTAACTCAACTCAGCTGATTTTTTTTTTGAATAGTTGTTTGACAACTATTCGAAATGAGACATACAGTTGATACTGCCCTTTTATAAATGATTTAATAATAAATTACATCCAGCTGAATGTCTCTCCTGGGCCACCGTACCAACTGTGCTTAGTTTATTTCAGTGACTCTGTTTAACTTTTTTTCCCCTGTAATAAAGATTTCCTGGATAGACTAATATAGAAACAGAGCTAGTGTTGTTTTTAATTTTAATTTTCAGAAACGTTTAGTGATTCTTTAGCAAAAGTGCTATCTGTAATTACTGAATAGCATACCTTATGAGGTATTTTTGTATCTTAATGAAACTGTAACTGTAAGGTATGTGTTCAAAATAAAAATCTTTACTGCCTGCTTGAACTTTTCTGAGACAATGATGTTAGGATGCTTCTTTAAGGGGGCTATATTCTTAATGTGCTCAACAAAATTTATATTACCTTTAATTTTGAATATTAGAAGGACTTTTTATATGATTTATTTAATGTAGTTTCCCAGAATAGTTTATTTTAATCTAAATTATCCTATTAATACCATTATAAATCATACATAAGGTATAAGTATCGGAAATAATTCTTTCTAAATAAAGGAAAAAGGACTTCCTCATTCTTTGTCTCACATTGTTTTTAACTGAATATTACACAAGGGGCCTCTCTGGTGGTGCAGGGGTAAAAGTCAGTGATATCAAGCTATCGCCAGCCACTGCAGCCTGAGTTGGATCCCCAGCCAGGGAGCTCACCCATGTGGCCCAGCAGACCATATCTGGCCTACATCCCAGTTCTTGCATATATAAATAAGTATATAGATAAATAGATAGATAGATAGATAGATATAAAAAATATTACACAAGAATGAGTTAATAATGTCACTGTTTTAATAATAATAACAATAACAGCAATAAAGACACAAAAACCAAAAATGAGGAGAAAAGGACAGACTGGGGACACTTGGTGGGGAGGGGAGGGGGAGGGTTGAGGGAAGATGGGAGCACGAGGGACTGAGGTGATGGTGCACTGGTAAGATGGTGATGGGGAATACATGGGGATTACAATTGATGACAAGTATATGTAAATTTAAAATCAAATTAGTGGATGTCTATGGTAGAAAATGCATATGTTTTTGAGTTCCTGTAAAGGTTTTTATGTGGTAAATTTAAATTGTTTGCCTCTTTTCGTCTATAGCTATAGAATACACAAAAAAAAAATTACTGGCAACATTTAACTTAAACACATTCTGTTATTATTAACATTGTTATTATTTAAAAAATAATGTCCATTTCTTTGAAAGAATAAACAGATTTTTAAAAAGTGGCTATTAAAGAGTTTAGATTCTTATCCTAAAGCACAAAAACACTATGTATTGTCTAATTTGCATGTATATATTACTATTATCAGCATGCCATTCAATTAGTGAATTTGAAATATTACAGAGTTCCTGTATCATTCCAGATGATGGTTTGCTCTCAAAGTTTTAATCATGGTTAGAATATATAATTATTTACTCCACTACAGCAAGTAAGAAGATTTATGTGTTTATCAAATAATAGCAATAAGACTCTTTTATCAAGTTTCTGCTTTGGTTATTGTTGTGTGCTTTTTTTCCAGGAAGATTTTTATCCAGCTCTAACCCTTTATTTTATTCATTTCTTATTTTATCTTATTGAGGTAATATTGATTTACACTGATTTTGATATTTTGGAAGCATAGGATTCTGCCACCTTCAGGTGTAGTCACTATAGTGCACCAACAACCAAATCACCCATTCCAACACCATAGTCCCTCCCTGCTTTGGTCTCACTCTCTCCCCTCTCCCTCTGGATTCTTCACCTCTATAGTAAGCTTTCAAAGGTTAGTTGTTTAGATCTAGCTAATTCATAGAGAGGGATTTCTGTCATTAGTTCAAGGTTAGCAGGGCATCCTAAATGATTCTTCCCCCATTCATTAGTATAGTTGTGTCAATGAAAATGATTACAAAGAAGTCATGACTTTTTTTCTGTAAAAATTTTGAAAAAAATATGTTGGTATATGTTGATGTCCTTAAATACAAATTGCCAAGACAAATTTATTTTCCCAAATATTCTGTGTTTTATTTACTAATTTTTTGTTCACTAGACTTACAGTTTAAGTTCTTGATTTCTACATCTACTTTTAAAACCATGAGGACTATTTTTTTCATTTACAATATACAATTCAAAGTACTTCTAGCATGATCTTTCAACATGGTAATTAAAGACTTGATAGCTGCCAACTACCAACACTTAAATGATTTAAGAACATTAGCTCTGATCCCACACATGATCTTGCCCAGGGTGTTCCAATGTCATCAACACACTATGACTGACATCTTAGAAAAAAATATCCTCGAACCTCTGCCACCTGTCTTTGTGTCTTGTTACCCATTTACTATATACCATCTGTTGCACCACTGAAGTAACCTGTGATTGAGAACTTTGAAGAAAATCTACTTTAAATAGTGACTGGATGTAGTCTTTGATGGCACTCAAAATAATATAACATTGCTTTTGTTCTCACTATTAGTCAAGAGCTTCATGAGAGCATGAAGACTGGCATGTACACCAAATACAGAATTACTTTACTGCCTTAATGACCACTTGTTTTTCAAAAGTTGCAATTATACAACAACCACAAGTAGGAAGAAAAAATGTTGTTAAACAAACAAGGATCTGGTGGGCAAGCTTTGTAACAAGAATCCAAAGTGGAGATTAGCAGACAAGGTGGGTTGGGCATAATGACAAGACCCAAGGACAAATTAGCAAAGTGGAGTGGGCTCAATTCAAGAACCAGAAAGGCAGAATATCAGACTAGGGACTGTTTATCTAAATAACAAGAACTGGAAGTGCAGATTAGCAAACAGGGACCTAATGGACTCAATTACAAGAACAAGAATAGACATTTAGAGAGGAAAAGAAAAGAAAGGTAAAAGATTTTATCTGGTGGAACTATTTCATTACAGTCACCTCCCATGATTATGATACATTTTTTGGTTTTCCTCAAATAATTATCTCAGACCATGAAATTTCTTTTAATTCAATATGAAGTTACCTAGTATAATTTTTATTAGTATATTTTAATGCAATATAAAACATTTGGTTCATATAAAATATGTTTTGAAAAGAAAAGAAGAATAGTTAAATTGAAAAATCTGCTAAAAAGATCAATTATACATTGTGAATAATATTGTAAAATTTCATGAATTTTATTTTATGAATCTGTTTTCCAAATGCCAGATGTTCTCATAATGATAAATCCTGTGAGAGGAGGAACTTTTCTCACTTTATTTTTAATGATTTCAAAATTTATTCAACTCACAGATTTGTTAAAAACACTGCAGATATCTTCTTGAATTTCCATATTTTCTGCTTCTTAAGACAACACATTGCCATTTGGAGCACCTTTTATGGCAGATTAAACTAAATCATTTGGAAGTATAATGTCAAATATCACAAACTAAAAGAGAGTGAGAAAAAAAGAGTTTAGGTTATTAAAAAATTGAGTGAACTCTCACTCTTATAAGTCTTCTCATCTTTATAAATGAGATGTTACCTATTTTTAATGGTTATTTAACACATTCATCAATTTAGGTGCTGATTGAAAGCCCAACACTGTTCCCAACTCTGTCTTTAAATATCTGTAGAACCTATGTCTCAAGTCTGACAGTTCACTTTTAGATAGTTATCAT
The DNA here is from genome assembly GCA_019455555.1 of Galemys pyrenaicus. Classification (NCBI taxonomy): domain Eukaryota; kingdom Metazoa; phylum Chordata; class Mammalia; order Eulipotyphla; family Talpidae; genus Galemys; species Galemys pyrenaicus. The sequence continues at coordinate 7,349,737 of JAGFMF010011791.1, forward strand.
CACTAAAAAGATCCTACCGAACAATAAATCAAAAGCTCTTTCCAAACGTCTATTCCTTGCATTGAAGTTTAAAACCTTTAGGTGATACAAGTCAAAGCAAAGCTTCCTTCACATCAAGTAATGTGATCATTAAGTTTTATTTCCCAAACTAACCATTTCTAACTGCCTACAACTCCTAAAATGATTACAATCTTAAAATCCTTTTAATATCCTGGTGGTACTCTGAAACATATAGTTTTATTTTAATATGTTGACCAATTGTCATACTGTATGAAGTAAATGGATCTTTAACCACTGTAAGTCATTTCTGCTGCCCATCTGAGTGAATAATGAAGAAGCTTAAGATGAATAAGACTGAGAAGTTATAGAGTAATAACCTTAGTAGATGTTTCTAAGTCTTCATACCATAGAAGAAAATCCCAAACATGTAGGGTATTAAAATCACATTGACAGCCAGTTGTCATAGTGATCCATCAGCATAGGTGCCTGTAATTCAGCTCTTTACTCCTGGTATATATTCAAGATGGTCTGTAAATTGTGCATTTAATAAAATATCTCTACTTTTCAAGTGAATTTTAACTGTCATATATGTGTATGCATGAAGACAAGTATGTATATTCATGTACATGCATACATTGACACATATATATTACATGATGTGCAATATGTTGTCTGAGGAAGTGTCTAGATAGGATCTATAATATTCACTCCTATGTTTAAATTTCCAGATCCTTGAATGACAGAACAATTAATACACTGAAAACAACACAAAGATACTTGTGTCCTCCTTTCCTTATTGTATATTCTTCCTCACTCTTTTGGGATAAGTGAAATGAGCAGAAATGAAAAGAGCATGTGAGACTTTTCAAGGCCAGCTGCTGTTACTGGCGTGTATTTGCAGCTAATGGCTAATCTTCAAGTACAGGGCTGATTTTCTAAAACCTGCATCCTCTTTCATCCTGACAGCCTATGTTTCTGAGCCAAAATCTGGAAACAGTTCTTGGATTTCTGAATCTCTTCTCTGAGAGCAGTATAAGAGAAAGAGATGTAATGTAGTGCAGAAGGAATGTTTCTCTTCACTCAGTTCTGAATGATGCTTTATTTTAGCTTTTATATTTATTATAAATGGGAAAATGTTTATACATATAAAGTGTAAAAAATGTAAATAAATCTTTATTATTATATGGGAAAATGTTTCCTATAAATTATCAAAGATATGATCTGTGTTTAGTGGTTGTATATATTTTTCTTTCATTATTTCACTCATGAGCCAGAAATATTTGAAATTAAATCACTCTAAAATATGCATTTAAGTGTACAATACTTGCTTGTTGACATGATTTGGCATTCTTGCATTTTGTTTATTGATTTTCATGTTATTTTTCAATAATTTCCAAGTAGCATAACCCAGAATCTGTAACATGGTGCTTAATTTTAGGATACTATAAAAGATAGTTTGCCAGTTACAAAGTGAAATGTCCTTTTCTTTGTCATAATGGTAGTTAGACCTTGCTTTTCAATTATTCTGGATTTTAGAAAATATCTACCTGAGTGTTCAAATTAACAAATTCAAATCAACAAATATCACAATATAGTGACAATTTAGTGAAATTAACTGCTTGAACTGATGTGTTTATTAACTGACCAACAAACAATTTGATAATTTAATGTGATTATGCCACACTGTTTCACAGTTGTCTTGCCATTTTACTGCTCTTGCACAAACAGTTTAAGAAATGTGGGATTTGTGTAAAATATAAATAAATTTATAAATTATTTATGCAGGCATTTACATATTTAAAACATATAAGTAGTATATCTATATCTGTGCCTCTGAACACTTGTACATGTATTTGTTTTGTAAATATATGTACATGTATATGCAATTACACATTCAGTGGAGTAGAGGGGAAGGACATGAAGTATCAGCCACATACATTATATGTATATATATTAAATACAAATATAGTTGCACATGGGGCAAATATGTGAAAACTACTTTCATTTTTTAAATTGAGTCCTCACTATATGCAGCCTTAAATCTTTACTAAGTAATTATTTCCCATACACAATAGTACATTTTGCATAAGTAAGTTTGAGAAATTTTCTCCTTACTGAAATGATAAAAAAAAAAAAAGAAATGGGATTGGTATACTCAAACTTCATGAAACATAAGAATAGGAGTATTTTTATTAAGTACACCAAGTATATAATTATGATATGATGATTATGCTGCTGATGATAGTAATATTTATCAGTACAATTAGTACACAGAAATATAGAAGATGGTATGTAAATATAAAGAAAGTTGCAAAAATATGCTTTTTTCTACAAAATTCATTTTAATGATTTCTCTAAAACTTGTGAGACTAATCCAAGAAAACAAATAATTTGGTACTTCAAGAGACCATCTTCCTCTATCCCTTAAGCACTATCATCAAGTTTGGTAACTTCAATATCCACAGGGAAGGGATTGTTCCATAAAGAAAGGAATAGGGGATTGGGTAAATCAGAAAATTAAAAAAAAAGGGATCAGGATATGGTCAGGATATATTTCAATCTTTTGTGATGAACTTAATGCATTATATATGCCTTTTTTCTCAACAATGAACATCTGAAACTATAAAATTTTATGATGCAAGGTCATGCCAATTAAAAATAAAAAATTAAAACGTTCTTTCATAACTATTAAACAGGATGCTATCAATACCCAAGCATTCTTATGTGCCTATGTAATGATTTCTATTATATAAATACATTGATGATGGATGATTGCTAGAATGATAAATAGATAAACAGGCAGGAAGATGGATGGATGATGGGGGAGTGGGTGTGTGGAAGGATGGATATGATAGATGATAGATAGATAGATAGATAGATAGATAGATAGATAGATAGATAGATAGATAATAAACTGAGTCAATCTTATGGTGTGCACATACCTATTTTCATTTCATTAAGTGCTGACAGGTGGCATTCTAAGCGTTTGACAAATTCACACTTCCATAAGAGATCTAGTATGTTTTTTGCTATCCAAATTCTTTATCAAAGCTTGGTGTTATTTAACTTTTAGTGTTTGGCGAGGCTTCTCTTTTCTTACGTTTGCATTTCCCTGATTACTTGTGAGCTTAAGGAGCTCTCATATTTTTTTATTATAAATGATGAGATCCTATTCATTTAAAAACTGGCTTCTCCATTAATAATGTACAACTTTAGGTCGCCAATTAAACCATATGAAACAATATATGTAAATTATATGCTAATCTCCGGGGATGTTAAAATGTGAGAATAATAATTCTGTATCTTTTAAAGTTTGATACATAACACTTATTAATCATATGTTTCTCCATTTTGAATTGTTTAATTATGTCAGTAACAATATCTGTTGTTAAATTGTAAGTTTCCCTATGATGTTCTAAATTATTAGCTTCTGCTGGTAAAAGATAATAATTTGAATAAAATTTTAAATAATAACTTACATTTATTGAGTTAATTTTATTCCATGCTTCTGTTTTATCACATACTAAATTAATCACTTATCACATACTAAATTAGTCTTAACAAAATGCAGTGATCAAAATAATATTGGAATAAAAATTTGTGCACAAAGATGACAAGAAATATTCCAAATGTCAATAAAATACAAAAGAGCCAGTTTTTGAAAACTGTACTGCAATGTAACTTTATATCTATGCTGTTATGGACTACATTACAGTATTCTTAAGCATCACACAGATGTTGTCTATATTACATAAATTGTATGAATCTGACTTCAACATAGATATATTATCTCATATAGAATTTTAATAAAATCATTGTTTTTAGATATTCATATCAATGATTTCCTCCTTATGAATTATTCTTTTCTAAAAAAGTAACTGATTCAAGATTATATAGTTATTTATCAATCATTTGACATTTTCTGTAATTAGCTTTGCAATCTAAATTCACTTTATATATTTTTATAACAAAATATGGGCCATTTTTTTCCTGGCATGTGGTGTGCCAGATTGTTCTGAATAGACTACTACATATTTCACCCCTCCCCATTTATTTAAGGAACCATCTTTGTCATAGCTACCTATGAGCATCTGTTTTTAAACCTTCTAGTGTATTTCATTAGACTTAATTTCCTGGTTTTTTTTTCGCAGAACCATTTTTATATTTATTGTCTTGCAGTATATTTCTATACCTGAAAGGTTGACTTCTACTTCTTCATGCTTGTAAAAATAATTAGTAATAGTTTTAACTCCTAAAATTATAAATGCATATAGTTCTTAAAAATGTATAACTGAATTTTTTTCTTGAATTTAAAAATACTTGTTTACTGGAAGATAAATGTAAGCTCTAAAATATTAAGAATTGCAATCCATAAATTGGTTTATCTCTCATTTTATTCAGCAATTCCTTCAACTGACATAATATTTCTTATTGTCTTGTGCTTACTTTATATAATATTAATCATAAAATACTAGTATTCTTGTTTTGGTTTTACAGTAAATTGCTATTCTATATAAAATTATTATATTTTGTAAGTTGATTTTACTTTTAGCAAACATGATAAACTGGCATCAATTCTTAATTTCAAATTCTGATTTATTTTTTAAGATTAGTAGCCTCTTTTTAAGGAAGCTTGAAGGATGTTTAGAGAAGTCTGAGGTCATACTGAGGTTTTTTATAAACTCAACCCCAACACGGGACAGTTTCCCCCATTATCAGTATCACTCAACATAGTGTTATTATTACTGTTGTTGTTTTTACCAATGATAAGCTACATTGACACATCAGAATCACCCCCAAAACATGAGGTTTCTCTCTTGGTTTTGTATATTCTATGCATTCAGACAAATGTAAAAGGACCTACATCCATAATTATAATAGCATGTGGTTTTCTAAATTTGCTAAATATCCTCTATGCTTTATCAATATATTTCTTCGCTCACACTATCCCCAGGCAACAACTATCTTTTTGATTGCCTCCATAGTTCTGACTTTTCCAGAATGTCACATAGTTGGTATCACACAATGTGTATCCTTTTCAGATTGGCTTCTTTCATTTAGTAATATACATTTATGATGCTTCCATGTCATTTCATTACCAAACAATTTTATGCCTTTTTAGTACTCAATAATATTCTACCATCTGAAGTTACCGCAGTTTATCCATTCACCTTCTGAAGGACATCTTGGTAAATGCCAAGTTCTGGAAATTAGAAAGAACTGCTATAAACATTTATGTGCTGGTTTTTCATGCACATATGTTTTTAACTCTTTTAGATTCATATCAAAGAGTTTGATTGTATGATGAGTATTTTTGGTTTTGTTAGAAGACTGCAAAAACAGTTTTGTAAAGTGACCGTGCATTTTGTATTCCCATCAACAATGAAGGAGAGTTCCTTTTGCTCCATTCTGGTTTGAGACTATTCTAATAGGACTGTAGGAGTTATCTCATTATTGCTTCAGTTTGAATTGCCCAGATGACAGATGATATAGAATAGTTTTTCATATGCTTATTTGAAACCTATATAGCTTCTTTGGTGAAATTCAGATTATTTTTAATTGGCTTATTGTTTAAAATATGCTTATTTTATTATTGATTTTTAGGAGTTCTTTATATTTTGGATAGCAGTCTTTTTACAGATATGTCTTCTACAGGTATTTTTTCCCAGTCAGTAGTTTGTCTTCTCATTTTCTTGATATTGTCTGTCACAGAGCATTTTTCATTAAAATGAACCTTATCTTATCAATTACTTATTTCATGAGTTATGTCATTGATATTATATCCAAAAAGACAGCATAGCCAAGCATATCTAGACTTTCTTCTATGCTATCTTCTAGGAGATGTATAGTTTTGTATTTTACATATAGGTTTGTGGACAATTTTGAGTTATTTTTGTGAATGTGCTTATCAATATCCATAAAATAACTTGCTGGGACTGATAGATTCTTTAATGTGCCTAACACACCTGCAAATAATAGTAAAAATTTCTCATCCTAGTGGAAACCATTTTTGCTTTTCTCATATTATGTTTTCTTGTTTTAAAATATTTTCAGGTTTCAATTCAAACATTAATAGTAATGGCAGATGTGATAACATAAATTTATTTTCCAAATTTAAATGAAATTTAAAAGAAAATATATTTTAGTTGTTCCACAAATTTTCATTTTAATGTGAGTATAATGTAGCATCCTAAAGTGAAATGTTCACTTCTATTCCTTGATATAGATTATATCTTGAAAAAATCACACATATGAAATGAAATGTATCAGCTTTTCTCAGAATCAGCTGAAATTATTGTCATCCCAGTATCTTATTAATGCAGCAAAATACATGATAGATTACAGGTAGATCAATGACATTTAAACAATAAGTAAAAAGATTTTCCATTATATATCATCTTCCATAATCCCCCAAACACATTGAATTCCGGGACGAAAATTTTTGTTTATGTCATAACCAGTAATATAAACCAATATGACCTCAATAAAAATGTCTTTTGTTCTAAATGGTTTCACAGAGATTTTTATGTAAATTTTCAGATCCACATATTTCCATCTCCACATTTTGGGAAGGAAAGCAACAGTTTGTGCTAGTTATTATTAGTCTTTCCATGTGGATATTTATTATAAGTGTGACATTTTAAATACATGAGGTAAATATTAGCTAGTCAAAAATTGATGTTGGGTAATAATGTCTGTGATTGGGGAATTAAGTTTAAATTTATATTACATTCTATAATATAGAAATTAAAGAGCTAGTCAGAAATAACAAAAAGTCAACAAATATTGGAAAAATATGATTGTTACTAGACAACAATGCTTACAAATAATATCCAAAAATCATATCAATATTACAAGCAACAGTACAAAACTAATAATCGACATATACAGTGATTTAAAAATAGATATTAGAAGAAATAATTTGCAACATATCTAAAATTGGCATAGTATTTATATCTAGGCTAAAGGAAAGAGAAGAAAATATATCATCACTAATTTAATAATAGTGATAGTAAATAAAATAAATTCCTTAGAATTCAAGATCATAGAAATATTAATAACCTTTTTTTAAAAAAGGGGGTTTAATTTATTTACAAATAAATACATTAATTAAATACATATAAGATTTAAACACATAAGAATCCCAAAAAGACAAGATCATTTTAAAATTATTATAATGTTGTATCAGAATATAATTGAATATGATAGTTAGAAACTTTACTCAATTTTAAACACTAGATTCAATCCAACTGAAAATATAGAAAGACCTGAAGCTGTTATATATATATTATAGTACAAATAGAGAGAAGGAAAAATGACTAAAAAGTCATTTTTGACTAAAGAGTTCAAAATGACTAATGAACCAGGAAATATACTAATGTGTCTAATTAGAAATAGAGAGGAAGAGATTGAAGGAATGTGGAGAAAGCAAGAGAATAATAAAATGATGAAAGAATTGATTCTCAGATTCAAAAAGAACACATTTTGAATAGGAGAAATCTGCATATGTGCATATTTTATTGCAATTTCAGGTAATGAATATAATGAAAATTTCAAAAGCAGTTAGATCCTGGTATATCAATATGCAGAACTGTTCATTGAAACAATGCACAATCTGATTTGTTGCCAACCAAAGAATTTAGATACCATTTTTAAAATTTTAAAGTCCAGGGTAAATAATAAAATTTTCAAGATAATCTTTTAAACAAAGGAGTAAAAAAAATGTAATAAATTTTAAACTAATATGCAAGTGAGTGGAAAAGTAAACATTCACAATCCAAAAATGTCAGAAAAAAGCATCAACATATTTTAAAAACACAAATTATAGAAGGCATACTAATTTATTGTAAATTATAATAAACAAAACAGTTTAAATGACCACTTATAGGTAGAGCTATTTTTAAAACTCTAAAGGAAAATTATCATTTTTATACCATTAGACAAAATGATTTTTTAAATTTATTTATGTATGCATACAAGAGCTGGAGTACAGGCCAGAGTCCAGGGAGGTGAGAGGATTCACCAGAGACAGAGTGGGGAGCAGAACAGGCAGATGGACTGAAATACACTGCTGAGGGCAGCAGCCGGCGAGACAGGAGAGGTCTGCTGCGCCTTGTGGGGCCCCTCCCTGGCCGGAGGCAGGGATGGAACTCGTGCTGCAGTGGTTGCGGTTTGCTTCAAAGTGCGTTGCTTAACCCACTGCGCCACTAGGGAGACCCGGACAAAATGATTTTAAAGCCAAAGTCTATTGAAAAGATAAACTAAGGTTTATTAAAATTTACAAGTTTATTTGAGCAATCATCTATTCTAATGAGGCAGAGATGAACCAAAATTAAGAGTGCTCCACAGACAGAAAGTAGGAGGAAGCTCTTATAGAAAAGACTGCAGAAGTAAATCAAAACAATTATTTTATTTCCTATTGCTTATGAGTTTGCCTTATTTGGGAAAGCCTATTTGGCCGTGATTTTTTTTTTTTTTTGCATTGAAGTTACAATGCATTACAACATCATAGAAGTTTCAGGAGTGCATCACTGGAAATCAACATGTTTATATAGTTTATATACTACATTAATTTCACCACTGAAAGTTCAATTCTATTCTTAAGTTTTGTTTACTCAGATGCCAGTGCATTGGCTGTGGCTTCGGTGTCAGTTTGCTGAAGTGGGCAGACTAGGCTTTAAAACCACTTTAGAGGGGCCTCCCTGGTGACATAGAGGTTAAGTCAGCCCAATCACTTCTGCTTTGATTTGGGCCAGCAAAGTGCCTCACATAGCTCAGCAGACCTCTCATGTCTTGCCCACTACTCCCCTCAGCAGTGTATTTCAGTAGATCTGCCTGTTCTGCTACCCACTCTTGTGAATCCTCTCACCACTCCCCATACTTCCACACTTCTACCTATACTCCAGTTCTTCTACACAATAAAAAATAAAAATAAAAATTGATTCTTGTTTGAAAATGAAAAACCCACTTCAGTCCAGTGACCTTCTCATTAAATTAGTTTAACAGGCCTGAGAATCATGAATGAATGTCACTAGTGTTTTGAAAAAGCAGACTAGAAAAGGACTGTTTAAGAAAGCTAATGACTTAATCTCACTTATGAATTTGATATAAAATGTTTAACTTTAAAAAATTGCAGTGTTTAGAAATTAAAGGAAAAAAACTAAACAATCTGGTAATGCAAGTTATACTTTAACAGATCATTGGAAAAGAATACCCTGATGATCTTAAAATATGTAAAGACAGCATTAAAATGTTTAATTCACAATTTAATTGAAAATATTCTATGAACTAGGAACAGAAGGGAAACTTATTACCTTAATAAAAATATACATCTATTAAATTGTATGGTTAAATCTTAGTTAACAATAAATATTTGTAAGCTGTTGCCCCTTTTTAAAAAAATCAGCAACTCTGCTAGGTGCTCTCTTAACATTACTGTTCCCCGCTATATGTTTGGGCAATCTCAGGAACAGACACCCCTACCATTATCCTGATAATTCACCTAAGATTAGAAAACAATAATCAAAGTTGACTTACTTATAGACTACATTATATTTGGGAGGGATCATACTGTGAATGTAGTCCTAACTTCATGGGGAAGAAAATTCCAAGGAGAATGGAGACTAATATGTAGTAAATGGAGATTAAATATATACCTGTGCATTCGCGCGCACACACACACTCCAGCAGTGACAAATCAAACATCTGCTTTCCCATCAGCAATGACAGGTGTTGGGAAGTTGAACCAGCTGACGCTGCCCTGTTGTCAAATGGTGCTGGGGGCTTAGGAGATGGTGGCAACTGTTCCCTGTTTTGTGACAGACAGATCTTAGCTCAGATCTCATTCATGCCCTTTTCAATGGAGCATGTATCAGAGCATTGGATACAATTATAAACCATAAAATATAACAGAGGAGTCCCTTATGTGTTCATTTTAAGAAAATCAGAGGTACTTCTGAATCTCAGCAATATCCAATTAAAATATCCAATATCCACTTAAAAGTACACAGAAATGTTGCTAGCAAAAGCTCTTTGATGAGATAAGATAGGAGTAGGGCATTGAATTGCATGATCTGAAGAGTTTAAAAGCAGAAAAAAGGCATTTTTAATGTATGTATGCACAGTGGGTACAATTCAAGTTTATTCAAAATGGGAAACAATATAGAGTTAGAGAGAAATTTAGATGGTTATGAATGACTTATCATATCAGGCAGGGCACAGAAATAGACTTCATCTTCCATGGCTGAAGGAAATAGAACTAGTTGGACTTAGAAGTCTGACTTAATATAATCTAAACTGTATTTAAGGAAGGAGAGGATCCCAAAAGATGGACTGATGCATGGAGAGCATGCAGGCAGGAATAACATTTAAGTATATATTCTCTATATCACTTTTTAATTTGAAATCTAATAGACATTAAAACTTTTCAATGAAATTACTTTGGTAATCCATAAGCATTCAAGCAGGGCAACTCTGAATATGCATTATGACAGTGTTTTCCTTTAGCATATTTATTTCTTTTGTAGCCTATAAAGTTCATCATACATCTTTTTAAAATGGTAATTGCCACAAAAAATTCTCTTCCATAGCTTATTAATATTGCAATAACCATTAAGACCAGGCAACATATATCTCAGTAATATAGCAATAACCATTAGCTTATTTTAATGCTAATAAAATATATAAACATATCACTCTAATATGTATTGCTAAGTTCATATGCATCCATTGAGTGATGACTTTCACAGTATAATGGAAAAAGAGATATGTCTTGGAATAGAAAGGTGTGGCTATGGGAGTGAATAGGCCTGCACTTAATTTCTGACACAACAGTTTTCTAATTGAGATTCTGAGAGAGTTTTTCCTTCTCTCAGGATTTAGTTTTTATTTATTTATAAATATAAATGGTAATGCCAACCACGCAGTATATTGGGAGGATTAAGTGGATAAAATGTGAGATTTCTTCTTCAGTTACTGACACATCATAGTCGCCAAGTAAAATGAGTTTCTTTCAAGTTTCCCTTAATGTTATATAATACAGTGTGGGGGGAAAAAGGATGATAGAAATGGGTCTGTTCATGTGCGTCTGTGTGTGTCTGATGGGTGGGGCTGGGAATGTCTCAGGCTGGATAATGAAAAATATGAAAATGAGAAAAATATTAAAATGAGAACAGAAAGAATTAATTATTGATGCCCAATATATTCAAGTAATTGAAAGCATACCAATGATTGACTAAAGATTTTAGCAGTTATTATAAGTCATCATTAATATCATGGGGAGTTAAATGAAGTACCTAAAAATAAAGTCTGAAAAGAAATGATACAAATATTGAGAAGCTCTAATTTTTCATTCCTATATTATCACAAGGCAATACATAATCAAAGTATATTCAGTTTGGCATGACATTTTTTACAGTCAGTATAATTTTTATCTTTAAAAAATTACCTTTGTTTAAATCTCACAGAAACTTTAAGGAAAAACAAAATGTACCTTTTTTTAAAAGGATGTTTTGACCCTAAGTGTGTGGGATGTGTGTGTGCCCGGTGTACTACCATTCTGAAGAAGGAAGACAAAAACAAAAAAACAAAACAAAACAAACAAACAAACAAAAACACTGTAATTGACAAGAGCAGATGGTACCTAGGAATAGTGACACTACAGATAACAGCAATAAGTCAAAACTACTCTATTTTGTTCTAACAAAGGACTGCAGCATAAAGGGACCAGTGGCAACTGAATCCAATAATCTGTGTCCATGCCTTAGAACAATAACTGTTCAGGTCTGAAACAAGGTTTTTATTCTAACAAGTCATTTACTCTGATACTCTCATTGTATAGCAGACATTGTTAAAAGAGAGTCATATAGTTTACTTGAGATGGATATATTTAAATTGAGTTAGTGTTCATTTGAGTCTGCTGAGAAGATTCCAAGAAGGTAGTACATGCAAAAAGCTTTTTGGTGGGGAGAAAAGAGTTAGAAGGGAACATGACTCCTGGGAGTTGACCCAAACGACCATGACATGCCCTTCAACTAGACTGAATTTAGACAGGCTACTTCTTGTTCCTATGTCTGACCTTCTCCATGGCCTTAGAGAATCTAAGTGGCCTAATGAATGAGGACCCACCCTTCCCTTTTCTTAAAGCATTCATTTTAGATAACACATCACTGTGATTTTTTTTAATCTGCCCCATGTAAATCATTTTAACAACTTCTTCCCAGTTTATAATTCAGACTTCTTTTTTGAAGGACTCAGGAAATCTTCCCTTGAAATTGAATAGTCCAGAAGATAAGGTCTATATCTCCTAGGCTCTGTGAAGAGGTAAGAGCTTTACTTAAGCAGGCAACTTACTCCAAATTATCTCCAGTCTATTCACCACCCCCACAGGGGAAATAAACCAGGAGGCAGCAAGTCGATCATCTAGGTTCTGTCCACATTATTTCATGTCCCCATTGTATAAATATGGTCTCACTTCCTCTGCTGATCTGGGTTAGTCAACCCTACTTTATAGTGACTCCTATTGCACCTGCTGGTGTCTAGACATGAGAATGCCAAAGTACACTGGTGGTAGTGATTGTTTATCTTCTAATGGGATCATTGCTGTGTCTCCTGCTAATGTTATACAATCTTTGGAGACCAGGTCTCCAGCATTGTAGAAAAGACTATTCCAGATACAAAAAACACAAAATGCTCCAGTAAGTCATTTAGAATTATGGATGATGTTGCCATTCCTGTTTTGACCTTTTGTTTCTCAATTCCGTGTATTCTTATTCGTGGCACAGCGGCACAGAAAGGTCTCTAACTGAATGAATTCACTACACCTAATGAAAATAGGAACATATAAATTCAAAGGATGGACTTTCAGCTGTGCCTTTTTTTTTTTTAGAGATTTATTTATTTATGCATACAGGCACTGTGGGGGTGAGAGGATTCACCACAGAGAGTGGGGAGCAGAACAGGCAGATCAACAGAAGTACACTGCTGAGGGGAGCAGCAGGCACAGCAGGAGAGGTCTGCTGTGTCACGTGGATCCCCTCCCTGGCCAGCAGCAGGGATCGAACTCATGCTGCAGTGGCTGCGGTTTGCTTCATAGTGCGTTGCTTAACCCACTGTGCCACCAGGGAGGCCCTCAGCTGTGACTTTAAAATCTTGCTTTACTATTGTGTAGGGCTGCTTCTTCTGTGCAGTATTATTGTTCAGTAGAGGACATTCTCACCACTCCTTTACTCTCAAATGATTCCCCAGGTCAGATTAATATGCTAGAGATTATATATGAGTCAGCATCAAGATCATCATTTTGGTAGGTAAAATTTACAAAATCAATCCCTTTAAAGACAAATTTTGACTTGTACAGTTCTGAAGGTACCAAATGTGGTCAACTTGTCTGCAAATGGCAGATTATAAAGAATTTGTAAAGATTTGTGAAGAATCATTCTATGTCAAGAGCCAATTTTCATCTCTCTTGCTTTAAAGAAGAATAATTATATTCATTTTTAGAATTTTTATTCATCTCACAGTGATGGTATAAACATATGTTCTCAAATAAAAATCATACTGAATTATTTTTTAGCACTGTTAAATTCAACAGTGCTAAAAAATAATTGAGCAAACATTTTTATGTGCATATCAGCATTGTGAGGTGCATGAAGATTCCCCAAATCTTCCTCTTTAAACTATTAAGTGTGAGTCTTTTCTTTCTTCTTTTTTGTTCAATATTTTGTCTAAACTACTTTGGCTTTCACACTTGTCTTTGTTTTTGTCTGACTTAGTTTTGTCATGCTTAGTTTTGCATGGAAGAGTCTTTGCTAATGCTGGTGGTAATAAAGAATAGTGATCTATAATATGAAATCATGTTAGGATTTTCATATTATATCACACTAAAAACTATTTGCTTTTATTTTGGAGATAGCACCAACTTTAAACAGGCACATCTAGAAATTTATTATTTTGTGCTTCAATTGAATATAAATGCTATTATGTGATCTTAGGTAGAGTACATTTACATATGTATATTTTTTAAAGATTTATTTATTTATGCATACATGAATTGGGGTGCAGGCCAGAGTCCAAGGTGGTGAAAGGATTCACCAGAGACAGAGTGGGGAGCAGAACAGGCAGATCCACTAAAATACACTGCTGAGAGGAGCAGTGGGCAAAACAGAAGTCTGCTTCGCCATGTGGGTCATAACCCTAGCCAGGGATCAAACTCATGTTGCAGTGGCAGCAGATAGTTTCATAGTTCTGCGACTTAACCCCTTGCAACAGCAGGGAGGCCCCATTTACAGTTTTTCACTAGGCTACACTAAATGTGTAAGATCATTTTTTAGTGAGTTAACTAAGTTACAAAATGTCTACAGAAAAAGTGCACATCATGTTTTTCTAGGTTTTACATAGTGAAATTACCCCTATAACTGATATCCCCCTGTTCTTTACTCATCACGGTAAAATTTTAGGCCAACAAGTTCTACTCCTATTCTACCTTAAGCAGTATAGTTTATTTTTCATGACTTTTCATGATACCTCAGATAAATGAAGACATCAAGGTGTATGACTTCATTCTAATTGGTTTGCTCAACATTATCTGTGAGATTCATCCAAATCATTTTGTATAGTTATATATCAACTGTTCCATTTCTGGAAGGTATTCAGTCATTTAAATATATTGCTGTTTATCCTTTCTACAGTTTATGGACATTAATGCATTACTATGTCTGGCGTGCTTTTTCTTTTTTTTGAGAGTCCCAGGAAGGACAGTTTTATTTGGTCTTCACTTCCATTTTTTATTTTTAAAAATTTTATTTATTTTTTCATAAAAGAACTAGAGTGTAGGCCAGAGTGCAGGGAGTGAGAGAATTCACTAGAGACAGTGGGGAGCAGAACAGGCAGATCTACTGAAATACGCTGCTCAGGAAAGCAGTGGGCGAAACAGGAGAGGTCTGCTATGTGGTGTGGGTCAGCTCCCTCTACTGGGATCAGACTCAGGCCATAGCAGTGATAGCACTGAGACTTAACCCCTAGGCTACCAGGGAGGCCCCCCATGTTTGGAACTTTTAATAATAGTTTTTTGAATAAGGATATTTGAATTTGAGTCTTTTGTTGAGCATATGTTTACATTTGGGGAGAGGTATAAACCTAGAATTAGAATTTCTGAATTGATGGGCTCAGCTTAAATTGATATTGCCTGAAGCAGTATGTGAGATTTATCAAGTTTTTAATCTTTGCCAAGAACAGAGACTTTTGATGTTGATTTTTCTGTATGACATCTTGTTTATTTATTATTTTGTTTGTTAGATTGATATTTTTATCTTTCTACTACTGTCTTTGGGTTACTTTTCTTTTTCTTTTTTTTACTTTTATGAGAATGTGGAATCTTGATTTTATTTTTTCTTTTTTTTAATGTATGCATTTGTAGCTATCAGCTTCAGTTAAGTACTCCTTTCCCTACAACCCCTAGTTTTGTTATGTCATATCTTCACAATCCTGATGTTCAAATTATTTTCAATTCTTTTTGTGACTTCTTTAATACAACTGTATTTACTTCATTTTCAAAGAGAAAGTGTTTAGTAATTTTTATATCCACGGTAACTAGAGAACTTCCTCTAAATGATTTTACATTCTCAAAACATATTGATTGTAAAAATACAATTATTATAATCATCTGCCCAATCTTGGTAAATACTTAATTTTTACATGAAAATTACATACATTCTTTCAATGTTGCACACATTTTTTTTTAGGTAAAATGTAGCTCGATTTCATTCACTGTGTTGCACAAATCTATAGCACTATTGATTATTTAATCTCTTGGATTTATAAGTTAATGCGTGTTAAAGTTTCCTGTTCTCATTATGGATTAGGTTATTTTTCTTATAGTTATAACAATTGACACTATACATTTTGAAGTATTGTTATTATATGCACATAAATTTAAAATCAATATGTCTTTTTGGCATATTATTTCACTTTACAACAAACCCTGAAACAGTACCATTTCAGGACTCCATTTTCTGCGTTTTTTAATCAGGTGAATCTTCTTTTCTTGCCTGGACTCCTTATTTACTTCTGTCTATTCAAAAAGTCACTTTCTAAAGTATAAAATTATAATTAAAATTATGATTTTGCTCAGTACCGTCCCTCCATGACTCCCCTGATTTGTATAGAATCAAATCTTCATTCTTATGAAGGACATTTAAGAACTTTCACTTTTAATGGTTACTATAACTTAAAATATATTGTTCTCCATTACACTGGATTGCTCTTTCACCCTACATGGTGACATTTGTTTAACTGCCCAAGTATTTGCTCTTACTGTTCACTCTTCCTAGAAGCCTGGCTCAGTCCCATCTGTGCTCCAAATCCAGTCTCTACCAAATGGCTGAAGGACAGTTACAACTTTTATCCCCTTCCATTAATGGTGATTTTGATTACATACTGTCTTGTTTTATGGTTGTTGGTATTCACTTCTCACCTTACCAACAGTATATTTTACTTAAAGGTGTATAATTTTTTAATGTCACTGCTTCAGGGAATATACTATAAGTGAAGGCACTCAAAAATGAAATACTTTGTAAATGACTAAATCTTTACAAAGAAATTGTGGAAATAAATGAAACTCCATTTATTTTAGGGCTGTTACAAGCACATTCACTGAAGGCTAAGACGTTGAAACTTAATTGGGCAAGTGACCTGACAGAATTTTCTCTGGTGAAAACACAGTGCATTATGAATGCTGGGCTGGAAGAAAGGAACAGAGAGGGTAGTTTAGCATCCTTGAATTGAAGCTGTCCTCACCCACAATGAAGGGATTTTGTATCTCCACCCTAACTAACCTCCATAAAAGGACTAAAGATGTAAATGTGGAACTTTTCTGAGTTCAAGGTGTGTATTGTAGGACTTGAATAGGGAGCACATTGAGGAAATGTTCCTTGTATAGTTTCAAGTCACTGGATGACCCACCATCTTGTCCCACTGCCACTGTGTCTAGGTCAGGACGGTGAGAGTAAGAAATACAGTAGTGGCATATTTAACTCTGATACAATACTAGGATGTAGCATAGAGATGGTCTGGTAATTGGTCACATTTGGAAATACTTCAACATGTACCATGAGGATTGATGCCATCTTTCTTAGAACTGATTTACAGGAAGATTTTAGTGATACGTATTTATACTTAATATAGTCATCTAAAATAATTTTAAAGAATGAAACTTATGAGAGAACTCTCCAAATTTGAGATTAATTAGGTCTGGGTTTGCTCTAATGAATATAAAGCAAGCCCACTTATTATTAAAGCAAGAAGTGATGATAACATTTGATAAATACAACAATATTTTATATGACCTTGTTGAATGATTTTTTATAGCAGAGTACTATGATTTATTGAGGAAAACAAACAAACATTTTAAATAACCCATTTGTTTATTTTCACTTTGAAACAGAATCAGTAACTATTTCATAGGTCACTGAAAGTGGCATATAGTAGATATTTTGGGGAGGAATTTGATAAGTTTAAATTTGGTCACCCTAGACAAAAATGCTATAAGATTGCTGTACTAATATTAATTCATAATATTGTTAAGGTGAAAACTATTTGTGATATTCAATTTAGGTTTCACACATTGAAACTGGTTTCTTATTTTAAGAAAATCTTAACTGTCTCTTGTTCATTTCCCTGACATCTACTTTCAAGGGTTAAAAATTAAATGTATTTATTAGATTAAATTAGCCACTATACAAGAACAGGAAAGGTGTTTAGTGAACAAGGGAAAACAATTTAATACTCACATAAACTCTGCTCAAATATCATTTTTCTATAGAAATACAGAGTAGCTGTCATTTGTATAACAAATTTCACCATTTTATTACTTCCCAAAGTCTGCAAGGTTTGACACTTGGCTATAATTTTTTTATCCAGTCTTGTGAAGGAAAGGCAGCAGATTTAGGTTAATATAGTGATTCGAGACAAATGCCAAGTACATGTCTTACGAGACTTATATTCTCCATAGAGAGAATCACAGAAGCATGGAGTATGGTGATATATACCAGTGTGGCACTGAAGTTCTGCAGATAGATGTAGATATATTGAGTTAGGCACTTAAAGCAATTGCTTTCAGTCATCTCAGTGATAAGTAGTCACAGATGAGATGTGTGCATCTGAGATGAAAGAAGTTGGTGTAAATTTAAATCAAATCCAAACCTTGACATTTACCTTATTTTGGTTGTAGAGGAAGGGAATATATTTAAAGTTGAGAAACAAATTTAAATACTCAAGATGAGTTAAAAGGAGTTGAAAATTCTGTCACAGAATCTTCACTCAGACTCATTGTAGAAAAATGAGTTGATGACAGCCTCATATATTTGTATTTAGGGAAATACAAAATTTGTTTGATCATGGATCAGTGTGTGAATAAATTAGACAAAGGTCACTTAATTGTTTAATTATGAAAAATACTCAAAAGGGAGAACATGATATAAAGAAATATTCATGATATTATGGATACATTCAGTATGGATCATTACACTCAGAGAAGACAGAACAATGTGACACTTAAAAAAATCACTAAGTTCTACTGACTACAATATATATGACATAGTATAAGCTGTCCATGATAAACCACTGTAAATTTAGACTTGCAAGATAATTTATATATCTATAATTACAAATGTGTCCCTTTTAGTACAAAATGTCCCCAGTACTTTTTAATAGGTAAGGCAGGGAAAGAGAAGGCCTGTGAGACAGAATCATCTTGAGGGATTTCCCTAAACCCACAAAACGTACAACATAAACCATCGCTCAATACCAGTTTCTGAAAAAGAGAGAGGGTGGAGTTGTTTGTCTTTTTATGTTTTTTTGTTTACTATGTGCAATATGAATTAGAGCTAACATCCAACTAAGTGATCATCAGCATTGCAGGGCAGAAGACTTTCATTAACTGTACCTTTATCTTCATACTTGATATGACTGAAAACAAAGTTAAGACCAGTATTCAACAGCTTTCACCAACATTGGAAACTTTTCCACACCTGGTTGTTCAAAATGGGGCAATTGGGGAAAAATTTAAGATGCCATCTGTAACAGCAGATGCTGGAACGATCTTGGAAATGATCAGGTTAATCTTAACTTAGCTTCTTATGTTAAAGCTTCCTCATCTTATTAGAAAAATAAAGATTCATGTTGGGTCACTGACATTATCCCAACAAAAGCAGATACTTTCGATTAGTTTATTTATCCAAAACAACTGCCTATCAAAAAAGGATTCTTCTTGATGAAAGAGGAATTTTTGAAACATTTAAAATAAACTCCACATATTCTTTTTCCATTCCTCAAATGAATAATCCCAAAAAGAATTAGCCATTATAAATTTAGAGAACTGAGAAGCTTATCTGCTCAGTTTCACAGATTCTGGCAGAGGACATAAAATTTCTGAGCCACCAATAGAGGACTTTATTATTTGCTGACCAGTAGGTGGCATGATTTTCTGTTTTATGAAGTTGTTACTAGCAATGTGCCCAATTTTGCCCCAGATGGAGACTATTGATCAGAAAGGGACTTTTCAATACAAATATCCTTGAAATTAGGGTCAGGAACAAAAGCTATCATAAGGTATGTGAGAAAACAAAAGAGAACTGCCTTCAAAAAAAAAAACAAACAAAACCAAATCAAAATATTTAGGAATCCACTAAAAGAAAGCAAAAGGTAACATCTTGAAATAAAATAAAATAAGAAAGTTAATACCATTTTAGCATTTTATGTGCTAATTAACACTGGATGGTAATCTGTATCTTTTCAGCCTGTTCTATCACATGTCTTTCTTTTTAGGTGTTCTTGCTGTTCTCCATTGCCAGGATATCTAAGAAAAGTTTCTTCTGTACTGGTGACATTTTATTTAATTAATTATCCTATTATTTATCAAATTTCATTTATCAACATTGAAATATTTTGTGACTACTATTTGCAAGTTAATGGTGTAGACATTAAAGAAAGGAAATGCTAAGTTCAATAGTCTTTGAAAGGGCCTTCATTTTCCTTAAAAAATAAAACACAATTAAAGGAAGATAAAAATATTGAAGAATTCACACAGAATAAGGCAGATTCAGATCTAATAAATGCAAAAGAAAATAATTTCTTATTAAATCAAAAATTTCATCACTTTTTAAAAGATTTTCTCTTTTACAATAATCCTAAGCAGGTTTTTCTTTGTCTCTTCAATCAGAAACATTACCTGTTTTTATTGGCTTGAGCTCACTATGGATTTGTAGCCTCAACTGAAATATATGGTCTGTTTAACCTTCATCAGCCTTATTGTAACTTTTCCCCATGGTGCCCCAGAATAGATTTCCTGAAATTTACAGCCACTTTGCTCTTGGTGTATTGGAATTGGCACTATGCACAATATCTCAAAGAGTAATTTCCATTACCTAGCAGTACAGACCTAAAGTGAAACAAATCCATTGCCCCAATCAAGCAAGAGCTTCATCATTCTCATTTCCAAGGCCACTATTTTGTAATAATATTCTATTCATTTCTTTTTAAATCAGAAAAAAATTTCTTTATAGGTATTTCTAAATAGGTTGGAAGGAGAATTTGTGTTACTTCATATATTTTAGCATCTGGCAAAAGTACTTTTTGCCCTTAAACAGCAATCTGTCACATTCAATAAATTCCACTTAACTACTCTTGTTACTCTAAGTATGCTTGCTTTTATTTTTATTTTTATTTTTTAGTAGTAGCTAATTGTCCTTATTTGTCTTGCTTTTTGATCTCTTGACTCTCATCAGGATTGTTGAATGCAAAAGTGTTCCAGCTTCTGAAAATAAATATTGATATAATTTGGGTTAGATTGACATATACTGTTAAATAGTTTGTGATATTATCCACAAGGCATGAATTTACAAGATATTTACTAGGTTCCTTTTCTGTGTGGTAATAACATGTATTTCTTTTATAACTTCTGTGGAGTCCTTTTACTTTCACAAGTCAATTTCCATTTTGGAGGAAATAATTAGAATATATAAAGTAGTTCATTAGTCTCAGAATTTCAAGCTTATGTAATATAACTGATGCCTAGTAATTAGTGGGATGATTATTTTTGCCTGAAGTTAGAAAATTTCATTTTCTTATTTCTTGACTTTTGGGTCAGAGAGATAAAGCTAAGTAGAAATTTTTTTAATTATGCTGTGGAATTCAAATGTTATAGAATGTCTACTCAATTTAAGTCACAAAATGTTTTCTTTTTAAAATCTGTGAAGTTAAGAAAATATGAAGCCCTTTATCTCTAACTCAGTCAAGACATTTTATTTTACTTTGCTTAACCTAATCTTATTATCAAATTTCTTAGTTAATATATTAATAAAAATTTTAAATGTATGTAATGACTGCATATTGACATTCTAAAACAGTAAGCCTTTCTTATATTTTATACCATTTGTTTCCAAACTCATTTAGTTCATGTAATGTATTTATCAAATATTCATTCTAAGTGTCAGGTATTTGATTAGGTTATTGAATAGAAAAATAAGTACAGCATATTCTTATTTTTACCTTATATATCATAGAACTAAAAAAGCAGGCAAAAATAACCAAATATAATAAATTCTATCTTAGCAGTGTGTATGTGTCACTATGGGAATCTGGAAGAGAACAAGAATGCACTCAATCTTCAGGTGGATAGGTTTTTGGGGGGAACTTTCCCAAGGAAGATGGCTTATAAACAGACTCCCATAGTATTTGAAACAAATTGCCATGTAAGAGAAAGAATATTAAAGGAGTAAGGAAGACACACACACAGAGAAGTCTTAAAATACATGAATTTTTCAAATGAACAAAGTATGACAAAGAATAAATAAGGTAAAGAGTATGGCCTTGTCGGTGTGACTAGAGACACAACATTGTAAATGTTAAATTTCAAAGAGGCATTAAAGAATGGGCATTGAGGGTAATGGGGTAAAGTGGAACTTAGCTTGAATACTATTTCTTCCCCATAACTGTTGCAACTTGGAAAAATCACTCAACAGGTATAAGACCTGGTTTTCATATTTGATGTGAAAAATAAGTGGATAATTATACTTTTTTATGATTTAAATAAAATTTATGTGAAGAACATAGTGTCTATTTGTGATCAAGTTTCAGACATGGATGTTATTGTTATTCTTATTACTATTATTACTATTGGGGCTTTATTCATTAGGACGATAATTTCAGCAGCTGTGTAGATTTGGCATTAGGACAGGAAGGCACTCTTACTGGGGGATTACACCCAACCAGTCTACAGATCATATGTAGCAGAGTATTAATACTGGTCATAAAAATAAAATAACTGAATTTACTTGGTGCCTTGTATCAGAGAAACAGAGAGACAGAGAGAGAGAGAGAGAGTGTGAGAGAGAGAGAGAGAGAGAGAGAGAGAGAGAGAGAGAGAGAGAGAGAGAGAGAATGAGGTTGAGAAAGGAGGGAGATTTATCNGAGAGAGGGGGAGAGAGAGAGAGAGAGAGAGAGAGAGAGAGAGAGAGAGAGAGAGAGAGAGAGAATGAGGTTGAGAAAGGAGGGAGATTTATCTGTAGGGCAGGGACCAGAGAGAAAACTCAGAGAGAATTTCTTTCAGAGTCTTCAGGCAACATTCCTTCTTCAAGAAATCTTAGGTTTTTTTTTTTTTTTCTTACTGGTTTTTAACTGATTCTCTTTCACATTATGGAAGATAATTGGTTTTCTCAAAGTCTACTGATTATAAACATTGATCACATCTTAAGAAAAAATAACTTCACAGTCATAACTAGGTGGGTATTTGACCCAACAACTAGGCACTGAAGTCTGACAGGTTGATATAGAAAATTAACCATCACAGCAATTTTGGCAAAATCAAGATCAAATATGCTAGTTTATAACATGTGAAATGCCCTAGAGATAGCAGAAGGAGGAGTGTGCTTTCAACACCTGGAAATCTAATTCTCTACTCATTAGTGTCTCCTGCTTACTTTACCATCGCCTAATAAAAACAGATGTGGAGAATAAAGGCCCCATATGCCCGTATGAGGGAAATGAGAAAGAACAGGGAGCATAAAATTATTCAGTGCAGTTGATTTTGGAGTGACTGGTAGAAAGATTCTGAAAAGGGGTGAAGATAGAAGATGAAGAAATGGTCTATTTGCAATCAGGTAAATTTTAAATGCAGGACTTTAAGCAAGATAAACTTGTTGCTTCCTTTTAAAAATCCTTGATGAAAAAGCCAATTTTCCTTGCTTCCTTTCTTTTCAAATGTCATCCCTGCCATCTGAGATCTAGTCTCTCATTTCTGTTCACAACACCCCTCCTCCTTCAAAGTTTAGATGACTAGTGTTTTCCTTGTGAAGATTTCTGTGTGTTTCCAGGCACATTAGTCATCTTTCCTGTGCTTCTATAGGACACAGCTCCTAAGACTCCACACTCACTCCTTCACATGAGGACCTATGTCTGACTTATATCGTAACTTCAGCAACTTAACCAAATATCTTGTAGCCAGCAATAGTTTATTTCTAAATGAAGACATCTCATTCTATTAATATGAATATACATCTGTGTGGTCAGAAGTGTAAGATTTTGACAGACTTATGGCTCCTTTAAAATAGATAGCTTAATTATAAATAACTGGTGGGCTGCCCTATAAAGTCCAATTGGCTTTGCAAATGTTATATCTGAACTCACTCATCTGTATGTTTTCTCTGGATGTTGACTCTGTTATATATAATTTTTATGCTTATATATTCACATAATGAGATGTGTTAGGAAAAATATCATTGTCATATAACAATACTGAATAATGTACAAGTTGAACAAAAACTAAAAATAAAGTGGGAGAGAGATTAAGTATATATTGCAACATTGAAAAAATTCATCTTTAAAAATTCTATTTTCTCTCTTCTATGGCGATAAACAGATTAGCTTTTTGTATTTTCCCTTTTTTGTAATCTAACCCATATGTTTCTTCATTTTCTTTGATTCAAAAAAATCAGGTGACTCTCTAATGCTTTGACATAGCTATGTAACATTGTGCTGCACACACACACATATTTTATAATCAAATAATTGATGCCATTTCTACCTACTAATATTTAATGGTAGCACCTTTGGAACTATATGTTCTGCTCTGTTCAATAAATTTATTGAACTGCTAAGATCAATAAATTTATTTCAGAGGAGGAGCAAATCTGTGTGAAAGCTGATTGACATATTCACATTTGAGGTCCTGAAATTCCATCTTCATTTGCATACATGAATTAATCACAGTAGGAATAGGTCATATTCTGTCAATGGTACGTACAAAGATGTCCAATAAAATTGTTGCATAACCAGCATCCACACTGATATCTCCTCTGAGTGGAGTCACAAAACTGGCATACTTGTGGCTGTTTATACATGGTTTCAGACTAGAAATGAACAGATGAGTGGTTACTTTGAGTAATGAAGATACATTCTCTTTATATGTAGAATTATCATCTTTAAAGGCCTTTAGTTTGAATAGTTCTGGCATGAAAAATTCAGGAAAGTACAATTGAGTGCTCGCTTTCATTTAAGAAATCATTCCACTGCAAATAATAAAAATGCACCAATATATTAATTTTTAACCATCACCTTTAAAGAAGCATAGAAGAATATATATTAAAGGATGCTTTTCATTTAAAACAGTATGCAGCATATTCTGATGTTAAAACCTTAATTGACATAGTTACACTTGACTTAGTCTATTCTAAGTGAAATGCTTGTATTTTTATTCACCTAATCCTTTACCTTACCGATTCCTTGCAAAGCCTGGTATTCTTGATGTAAAACCTCTAAACACACGGAGTTGCTCAATAAAATACAAAACATATCTATTAGATAAATAATTCACATTTTCTCCAGTCTGTTAACCATTAAGTTATATAAATTGTGAATAACAATTTAATTACCCACTTACTCTTAACTATATGTTTCTTTTAATTAATTTATTCTATTTCTAAAATATATCTGTCTGTTTGGATTAGCACCTCTTATCTGAGTTTCCTCTTAGTTCAAAAAATTTGAGACACTCATATTTGCTACTTGGTGAATATTCTGAAGAGTGCGCCAGGAAGCCAGTAAGATGCCTGTCCTTTTCCCTATCTCAGCTGTAGTTTTAGTTTTAGGCATTTTAACATGATTTCTGTATCCTGCTGACATAGGCCTCATTTCTTTCTGGGTCTTTCAAAACACAATTCAGCAAGCCTTTAGTGCCCACTAGGTGTCAGACAATCTCCTAATAACTTCAGAAAATACAATCTTCCCTGATATCATCACTATGTGGTAAGAATGGGACAAGAGAGCAGTGTGAGATAAAGGTAATTTTCTGCAATTTTCTCTTTGAAAATGTTGAAGTAGCTTACATCCTGAAAACTTTGCAATTGAAGCTGATTTTACAATTGGTTTGATTTCTTAAATACATATTGATCACAGAAACCTAACAGAGCAGGTACACTTGCTGTCATTATCTAAACTTTCCTACTCTTGTTTTCCAAGCCTTCACTTCTGATCCAAATCTTCCATACACTTCTCAGTAATCAGAAACAAAACAAAAAAAATCTCTCTCAGTAAAGCACTAAGGTCCACTGGGCCCACCCTCCTGTAAACCATTTTACTGACCACCAATCATAAGAAATGGCGTTGGTGCTTCAACCTCTAATCAAAACCACAGGTCAGCATTACCTTCCCAATATTTCAATAAGCCATATAAAGCTAACATGTTTCTTGTTCATAAAAGTCTATTTGGACAACTTTATGTGATTTAATCTAGTATATACAATATTGCATTCTACAAAATACTAACAAAAATAAATTTCTCTACCTTGTTTCAATTCCTGTCATATGGTAACTCCCACATGGTTTGGCTATCAAACACTTCACCTGCTGATTCTCCCCTTCATGTAGACTTGATTCAGATAACGTATGTTCCCTGGCTGAAATGACTTTACCACTTAAAAAAACATATTCAGAGAAATTTTAGGTTCACAGCAAAGTTGAGAAGGTAGTAGAGTTCCCAGATATACCTTGTCACATAGAGGAAATCCTCCCCCATTATCAATATCCCCCACCATATTTGCACATTCGTTATAATCAATTGTGCTACACTGATACATCATAGTCACCACAGTTAGTAGTTTACATTGAGGTGCACCTTTGGTGGTGTCCATTCTATGAGTTTTGACGACACTATAATAGCACGTGTACATCATTTTAGTATCATAAAGAAGAGTTTAATTACCTTAAAATCCTCTTTTCTACCTAATCATCCCTTTTTCCTTCATCCCAATCTTTGGCAACCCATATCTTTTTACTGTCTTTACAGTTTTGCATTTTCTAGAATGACATATTACTAGAACAGTGAATTTTTTTTTTCAGATTGAATGATTGAAGAGTTTTCCATTTCTGTTTGATAGCTCATGATAATATTTAGCTATTTTCCTTTGTTTGTCTATACTATAGGTTATTTATTCATTCACCTGTGAAGTATAGCTTGGTTGCTTCCAAGTTTTGGCAATTACAAATAAAATCACTATAAACATCCATGTACAGACTTTTTGTGTAAACATAAGTTTTCAACTTATGAATAAAAACCAAGGGCATGATTGCAGAATCATATGGTGAGAGTATATTTAGTTTGCTTTTGTTTTTCTTTAATCTCAAACTGTCTTTAAAAGTGGTGGTGCCATTTTGTATCCTGATCAGAATTTATTCTCCAGTATAACTTAAGTTTCTGTTTTTTTTTTTTTTTTTTTTTAAGTTTATGTGAAGTAGACCTGCAATGAGGCCAAACGTAATAGCTGAATCATTGAGGAAGATTTGTTTTAGGGTAGAAAATAATGGGGACTGTTATCTTTTTGGTCTCTCCCACACTAGTCTATAGCTAGACACAGGTGATTAAATTTCTAACTTTCCACATTAAAAATATGAGCTTTTTTCATGGATGCTCTGATCCACTGTGCATGAATGTGGCTCCTTGGTATTTGTATGAACACCACAATAGGAAGAAAAACCTCCATCCCTCAACGTTGATGTAATATTTATCAGACTGGGATAGCAGGATTTGCTTACACAGGGGACAGGACCTGAAAGATAGCAAAAACCAGCAGAGGTCAGGATTTTAACTAGATGAACTGTCTCATCTCAGTTTTATCTTGTTTCTAAAACCTGACTTCTAAACAAAATTCCAAAGGAATTTGGAACTATCACTTAGTGATGTTCAGAAATTAGTTGATTTCTAAATTGCCCTTGAAGGTTAAAAATCGACAAAAATTACTCAGGAAAGGAAATCAGTGAGGGAATAAGCACTCAAAATCAGCAGAAAGTAGGTGCCTTTGTAATGTAGTTGACAAAATAACTAAGGATCAGTTATAGGAATATTTGTAGATCAAATGAAATGACGCATATTATATTTCTAAACAACATGTTATTCAAGGAAAAGTGCTGTTTATCATAGAAATAAGTATTCTTTAACTATACTTTTAAAGTAATTAAATGATTATTTTAAATCAGTTAAATTTTTAACTGGGTGAGATTGAGATAGGGAAGTCTCAATAATGATTTCATTTAGTAAACAAAGAGTAAATATTTTACTTTTGTATTTTCTGTAATCTGTTATTTTTTGACATTACTATTATTAGACAAAAAATTTGTTCACAGATTGCAATAAATTACTGGCATGAGGAACTAAAATAGCAATAAAAGTGCTTTAAAAGACTGACCCGTTACAATTTCTAACTTTCCACATTGAAAATATGATCATCATTAGGTTTTAAAAATGTATTAATATGCTTAGTCCTTGCCAAACTGACAGTGAGTCTTTAAATATTAGTGTTTTTCTCATCTTTAAATCAAGTTAAATTGACAGGAATGGGATCTCTGCCAAAAGAAACATTTGTTATTTCCCGCTTAAGAAGGTAGTAGAGGGGCCTCCATGATGGTGCAGGGCTTAAGTGTCAGTGCTGTCAAGCTATCACCAGCCACTGCAGCATAAGTTCAATCACTGGCCAGGGAGCTGACCCATATGGCACAGCAGACCTCTCCTGTCTCACCTGCTGGTCTCCTCAGCAGTGTGTTTCAGTAGATCCACCTGTTCTACTCCCCACTTTGTCTCTTGGTGAATCCTCTCATCCTTCCCCCCCAACCCCGTCCCACTCCCCTGCATCTCTGGCCTAGAACCCAGTTCTTGTATACATAAATAAATATTTTAAAAAAAGAAGGTATCAAGGGAGTAGAAATTAGACACCTTACATACCCCAAGCATTAAAACTCAGTTTAGAGAGTTTGACCTCTATCTAGTATACTGTTGTATCATTTGAAAGATTTAAGATTCTTACATAACTTCATTTGTGATTTGTTTTTATTTTTATGAGATTAATAATTGATTGCCTCATGTGATTGATTAGGAAAGGTTATTGTAAAAATATAGCCATGGGTAAGAGCATAGATTCAGGTGTTAAACTCACAGTTCCAACTAGAATTTAGACAAATTACTATCTAAGTGATCTTGGGTAAATTAATCACATCTCACTGAAATGTTATGTGAATTTAATAATTTGACATCTGTAAATACTTAGGATAATGTGTTCAACATTCAAAATCAAACAGTATAATTTACTATTTTAATAGAATGAAGAGTAAAATTGATTAGATCATCTTAATAGAAGTAAAAAAAGCATTTGCTAAAACTCAAAACTTAGTCATGATAGATACTCCAATTAATTAGGTACATAAGGAAGTGAACATTTTTAATATGATAAAAAAAATTCTCAGAAAACCTATAGCTAACATAATGCTTAGTATCTGAACCACAGTTTCCCTAAGATATGAACAAGGCAAGGATGTCTGCTTTCACTACTTCTAGTCAACATGTGTTGGAGCTCCTAGTCAAAACAAAGGGGAAAAGAAACATTAGGAGAAAATTATCTTTTATTTCAAATAGATTACTGCTTTTGTACAAAACACTAGTTAATCAGGAAAAGACTTATGACTACTAATTAATGAATTTAGCAAAAATTTAGGACACAAATCAATATGAATTTATTCTATTTTATATAATAGTGGCAAACTATTGAAAATTACCATTATGAAAACAATACTGTAGGGCTTCCCTGATAGCACAGAAGTTAGAGTCTTAGCACTAAGAGTCTGTTGCCAGCTACTGCAACATGAGTTCTATCCCCTGCCAGGGAGCTGACCCACGTGGCAAAGCAGACCTCTCCTGTCTTGCCCATTGCTCCCCTCAGCAGTGTATTTCAATAGATCTGCCTATTCTGCTCCCCACTCTTGTCTCTGGTGAATCCTCTTACTTCCGCCCCCACACGTCTGGCCTGTGCCCCAGTTCTTGTATGTGTAAATAAAAACACATCTTTTTTTAAAAAAAGGGAAAACAGTACCATAACAGGGTGGACCCCAGAGAAAATGGAGGCACCAGGTCCCCTGATTCACCCAAGAAAGGGTTGAGCTGAGTGGGGAGGCTCAGCTGGAAGGGAGACTGGAAGAAGGTAGGAAGGATGGAGAGGCAGAAGGAGACTGGGAGACACAATGAGCAGAGAGACATGTGAAGAAGTTGCATTTGCCTCTTGGTCTTGGAATGGTATCAGGAAACATGATAGCAAGAAGGAAACACTTGAAACAGACGTGGGTGAGATATCTGTGGGAGGTTAACAATGGCAGCCTTTACCTTGATTTTGATTTTGTTCTTTAAAACTTTTTTATGCACTTAAGTATGTTCTGTCTTGATGCAGCAGATGGCAGAAACTATTTGGAGCAGGCAGGTTTGGGGGTCTGGGGTGCCCCTCATCCAGCCCAGTAACAATGCCACTGACGGCAACTCCAAATAAAAAACAAAATTAAAAATAACTATGACAATCCCATTACAGTGAAAACTTTAAATTAGATATAGAGAAATGAATGATCTAAGTAAATGCAGAGATAGATCACGCTGTAAATTTAAAGGATTTAAATGATGTTAGTATATAAATCCTTCCAAAAGTAATGTAAGAATTCAAGATCATCCCTGCAAATAACCTAACAGGCTTTCTTATAGAAAATGACAGGTTGATTCCAAAATGGACAAGCCAATGCAGATAAGATGCTACTACCACTTGATTTTTATACCATACTTACTGTAAGTTTATGGTAATTGGGAAAGTGTAGGGGTAGACAAATAGATCAATAGTACATAACAGGCAGTTCAGATATGGACATAAACATTTATGATCTATTAAATTTTGTGTTACAACCACTAACATAATTAACTGGGGAAATTCCTTTCTCTTTAGTATATGTTCTAAGACAGCTGAATGTCTGTATGATGGAAAATGAATTGATATCTCTCCCTCAAATGACTGATAAAAATGAAATTGAAATGGAGAGATGAACTGAATATAACATTTCAAACTATAAAGTTTTAGAAGAAAACTTTCAATGTTATAATTGTGACCTCTATGTGTGTCTAGCTGTCTAGATTTCCTAGAAAAGACACTAAAATCATTCAATACAGAAAAAATAGATAAATACACTTTATCAAAATTTTATGTTTATGCTCCTCAAAATATATGCTGAGAAAATTAAAATGCAAGTAACAAATTGGTAGAAAGTAAATTATAAATCGTCAGACAAATTGTATCCAAAAAAATTGTTAGAACAATTCAATAATATGGTAAAATTTATAAAATGCATAAAAACTTATGAATCATATGAATGGATCCTCCAAATATTAATCAACAGAGAAATGCAAATTAAACCCACCATGAAAAATTACTTCATACTCATTTTAATGGCTAAAATTAAAATTTGATAATATTTATTGCTAGCAAGTATGCAAAACAATTTGCATCACAGACATTATTGCTGGGATCATAATATTTTATAATCACATCAGAATAGGTTGGCAGTTTCTTACAAAATTAGACAACACCTATACTATTCCAATCAATTCCAATCCAGTAAACATAAGACTTAGCAATTACTCTTGAGAGAACAGTCACAAAATTTCATTCATAGTAATCAAAAAAGAAAAGCAATATTTATATCCATGATATCTTCATCTATGGATAAAGACACTGATTTACATAAAATTCACATACCAGAAAAAAGGTACAAACAACCCATGTATGCAATAATATGGATGAATTTCAAAATTTTGCATTACTTGAAAGATGCAAGTTAAAAGATAGTAGTTATTAAATTATGTCTTTTGTATTAAATTCTAGACAGGTAGAACTAATTGATACTGATAGAAATCTGACATTTGTTTGGGTTTGGGGGACTTGAGAGTATGAATTGACTGAAATGGGATCTAAGACACATATAGCATGATAGGTTAATTGGGTAGAGATTATGCATTACACATATTTGACAATCTCCCATTTAAATTTAAGTTGAACCTTTAAAAAATAGCTATCTCAAAGAGAAATAAAGAATTGAATCTTGGCTGCTGATCTATGACAAAAAATTTCTACAAAATAGTGTATATAAAACCACATATATGACAACTTTGTAACAGTATTGATATATAATTTTACATGAGTTTACTTAATAGCTTTATATGTATACATGTAACAGCACCATAAGGAGGTATTATATGTGTTATGTATAAATGCGTGAATGTATATATCTGTTTGTGTATAATTTATGTATATATCTCTAGATGTTAGAAAGATGTTTAAGGATAAACAAGATAATTTAATATATATTAAATGTATTTTATAGTCTGGACATACTTCAGTTAGTTATTCGAATATGTCAACACATGTTAAAAACTTCATTTGAATATGAGCATATTCAATATAATTCAATATAACATATTGAAAGTATGCTTATGTAAATATTATAATCATTAATCTTCCACATGTAGGCATAGTCTATTGAATTGAGTAACTTAAGAATTTTTATGATTTGTTGATGATTTTTGTACCTACAGGTAATTACAGAGATACATTTTATTATATTAATGCTATATTTTCAAAGCAATTTCTCTTTTGTTCTATATTATTACAGAATATGAATTTTTTGTTTCTTGTGAGACAGTCCTAAATATTCTTAATAACTAAAGTCTTAGTCATAAACATACTAAAAAATTAGATCAGTAAATACAAGTATTTGCAGCTGGTTTCTCTTCATTTATAAAAATGTCAAGTATTGATTAATTTTCCTTTATTCTTATTCTTTTCCTATAATTTAAAATTTACTTTTCTTAAATATTTGAGAGACTGTGAGCCAAACTATTAAGTGATATAACATTAAAATTATAAAAAAGATTTGATCTAGCATTAAGCTTTTGACTAATTTTGACTCCTAATCTCATAAACTCATAAAACACCGTAGAAGGGAAGCACCTACCACTTAATTCTGAAAACTTTATGAAAATATGTGGGAAGCCCATGTTGAAGGAATGAAAACCAATACTGGAGAAATCACTACCCTGGAGAAGACATTAATGATAGACAACAGACTGTGGAAACTCTTTGTGCTTTTGTTTCTTTGAAAATTGAGTAAGAGGGACCTACTTTTTAGTCCCTTGAGGGTGAGAGAACACAGTCCATGGCACATATCAAAGTAAGAATGGGAGAGCCATGGAACTCAAATGGATTAGTAGGTACCAACCATGTGTAAAATAAGGTATACCATGTGCTCCCTAGCATGCACCATAAGCGGGCTTCTGGTCAATCACAACACATGTTTGCAGGCTAAGTTTGCACAGGTCTAGAACAGAGGGTGATGAGAAATTATTATGAAACACCTACAGAAGAGAAATGAGAAAGTCCAAGTCTTTTCAGATGGCTAGAAATACTTTGTAGATTATAAAACCATGTTAGTAGCCTACCATAAGTATGTGTAAATAAAATGAAAGTGGGTTAGAACACCAAGGTGTTAATTTACATAAATGGAGGCAAACAAAATTAAGTAAATTAAGAGTAAAAATATGAACACTGAATTACCCTCGAGATAGCTCCAGGAAAACTGCCTGAGTTCTAAACATCTCAGTGAAAATATTTTTTGGCAAGGAAAACCTTTCAACGATTGTTACAAAGAAAATTTGGGCAGATGTCAGGTTAATGTATGTTAACTGATATAGTCTATACATTGAGGAAAATAAAGAGGGTTGTTAAAATTTACCCTATCTATTTAGACTCTTATATTTTAGAAATTGGAAGTTTTAGATTAACTGCCATAAACCTTGAAGTGTCTTTCTTTGAAGTTCCTAATTAACCCAAGGGCATTTTTTGTTATTGTTGACACTACTTTTTCCATGAATCCATTTGTTTCTGGACTCTTGGCTTATCCCCTAGTTGAGATCAGGGAGTGGGGTTCCCACGTAATTGTTAGCTTTGGTTAACATATGTGTATCACAGTGGTGACTGAAAGTTTTTTAATAAGGTATTTGCAAGTTAAACTTTCCCAATATGTATGTATAGAAGCATCATATGTGTATATTCTTGTGTAGAATGTTAACTCCATAAGGACAAAGATAATTGTCTGTTTTGCTCAATCCTGATACCTAGAGACTCAGATCACACTAGCATCTGGCATTTTACAGACACTCAATAGACATGTTTTAATAAATACAAGTTCCTGCCAATTTATTGAAATACATTATGAAAAATATATTTCCCTGGTAGACTGAAATAACAAAGTTTGAAAATAGTGCTGTAATTTTAAATAAAAAAAGCACTATATTGGGCTTAGCCTCTCATTTTTTCTCTAGATCCATTTAGATATTATTAGTAAAACAAAAATCCATAAACCCCCCCCAAAAAAGCAAACAATATATGAGGAAGACAATAATAGTTACAGATCATGGATATAGATTAACAATAAATGTGAAACAGGATGTGCATTTGTATGCATGTATGCGTGCATATGATAGAAAAGGGGGAAAGATACTGGAAACATGAAGCAAGAGTGAAAAGCAATTTTGGAAATAAGCAATTGAAGTTATAAAGAAGAAAATTATAATTGTTGAAATCATCTTTTCACAGCCCTCTTACTCAAAGATGAAATTGAGACTGAATAGTGAGATAAAAAATAATTTCCTCATGTCTCTGCATGATCTTTTGAACAGTATATGAAAATATGAATTTGCATATGGTTTTTATTGGCCATTTTCCCTTTTCTGATACATTCTATGATAGTAATTTTGTTTAATTCTAAAGATACATATTTTAGCTTTCTTCAATAATTTGATTTTTAGTTTTATATTTAACCAGTCTTAACTATCAATAAATGCATAAGCTAAAGAAATACTAGGTGATTATATAGTAGGTTTTGTCATATAAAAAACATTGAAATTCCTGTTAAAAAGCCACTTTTATGAGTATTTTGTAGATTCAAGTGAAGTGATCCATAACATGTACTTCATCAGAAAAAATGATAGATCTTTAGTTGTAAGGATTAATACACAAGAAAACTTTGGCTCTGAAGGATAATAGTGTTTGCTTGCTGTGTCTGACTTTCTCCCATATTAAAAAGCAAAACAAAAATTTAAAACTGACAATGAGTCATAAAACACACACACACACACACACACACACACACACCAGTCCTTCAGCATTGTTAAAAACAGTGCATAGGGCCTCCCTGGCGGCCCAGTGGGTTAAGCAACGCACTATGAGGCAAACCACAGCCGTGGCATCACGAGTTCGATTCCTACTGCCGGCCAGGGAGGGGACCCACATGGTGCAGGAGACCTTTCCTACCTTGCCCACTGCTCCCCTCAGCAGTGTGTTTCAGTCGGTCTGGCTGTTCTGCTTCCCGCTCTGTCTCTGGTGAATCCTCTCATCGCCCTGGACTCTGGCCTGTACCCCAGCTCTTGTATGTATAAATAAATAAATCTTTAAAAACAAAACAAAACAAAAAACAGAGCATAACCCCAAATATTTATTACCTGTAAGTAGATACATAAACACTGACTTTCATGTCATTCCCAGTCTGCCACAAGCCAGTTGGTGTAGGAGTTAAGTATCATGTAGTGAAGGGAAAGCCAAGTCACTCCTTTGAAAAGCAGAGTTTGCCAAACTACCCACAATTATTTTTCAGGTGTCTACTTGTGTGACTAAGTGACCTGCAGATGCCTTGAACTGACACCTCCCATAAGTACCTTCCCTAGATATTAGCTTCTAGAACCACAAGTTTTTATAAATTCCTGTGGGAATCCTCTAACTGCCTTAATGATGAGTATTGCCCTCAACTTTCCAGGGTCTTGTGTACCCCTTGAGGTAAGAGCCACATGAAGGTTATCAAAATCTAGTTCTATTTGGTTTGAATTCACTAATCCAGTCTTAACCTGGAAACTCTAAATCATTCTACCTGGGCACCCTAGTAAAATCATGTGCCCCAAGTGCTACCCAACTGCCTTCCTGCACTCTGCCTTCACTTCAACTGGCCCCTTGAGAAATGCCATGAAACTAGTCAGTACCTGTCATAAATTTCTGTTTCACTTTTCCTTGCTGAACATGGTTCAACATCAGACACAATGTTTTACATAACAAATATTCAGCACAAATGTTGTTCACGGACAGGATAGGTTTAGTCAAGCTTGCAATCTATCACAGGGAAATTGCTATGGGATTGGCAAATTGCTAGGGGATTGGCTCTCCAGGTGGGTAATTCTGTTGGAGAGGGTCCACACTTACGGATTCACGTGTGCTACTTGTCACTGCACTGTACTGACAGTGCCAAAATTTACCTTTGCTTTCCATCCAAGTATAAACTCAGAAGAACATAATCGGAGTCCTCTTGAATCTCAGCTCATTTCTTTTCCAAGTTGATCTGAGGCACCACAGATGTGTTTTCCACCTGTTACGATTCCACAGAAGGAAGATCCCCCCAGGATGTGTAGGGCTTTTGGTATGTTTTTCAAACTCAGGCAGACTCAGCTGTCCATTATTAAGAGAATTGGCTAAGATTTGGGCAGGATTCCATTATGTTAAGTAAGGGTCCAGAATACAACTCCACCCAAGTATACTACTGTATAAATGTGTCAGGCAGTATAGGAAGGGAGGGACCCTAGGGACCCCCATTCCATGACTGTTGCACTTTATAAGCTACTCTAAGTCTTTCAGTTCTAACCTATATGATTGGGGCACACTCATTTGGGAAGTCCTGGATCCTTGCAGAGAAATTTAAGTAGGGCCCACAGAGTCCCTTGATTCTGCATAACTTGCTGCTATTGTACTTCCTTTCCCAACTCCTGGCTCATTGTAGCACTTGATCAAATAACCCTATACAAAGAGGAAAAGCACCTAGTTGTTCATTCCTTTAAAATGTCCAGGTTAACAAACTACTCACTGTATGTAGAATGCTCACAGAAATTAACTGTTTCATCAGCACTGTACCATACTAATAGTTCAAAGTTCTATACTCTCAAAGTCTAGGAGACAATCTATTCTGTTTTGTTAGTGGAGGCTGAACCCACTCCTTGTAAGATCAGTTAGAACATCCTGGAAAGGAGGTGGCTGCCTAAGTGTCAGGTCCCTGGGAACACCCACCACTAATGTTTCCAGTGATAAATCATAAAGTCAAATCAGTAGATCATAATAATTAGAAACTGAAAGAGTAAACTTTACCAGTCTTGAGGTTCAAAACATTTTTAATATATTCGAACTGACTGCTATTGAGTATGTGAGACAAAGCTCTGAACTGCTTTTCACTGCCACAGAGATGAGACAACTATGGTCTTTACAAGGACTTCAACTACATAACCAATTAAAAGGCCCTAGAAACTAAAGACCAGTTTGTTGAGGGTCACTGGTGATCCTGACCACCTACCCACAACCCCACAAGGGGTTGTCCCAGTACTGTCAATAAGAATTAAAGCAAAGGCTATTGCCGTGGCAAATCTCAGTCACTATTGAGGCTTCAGTGACAAGGGTGAGTCCAAGCCTAAACACACAATCCCCAAAAATATAGAGACAATCCTTCCTCTTCATGCTTGGATTTGTATGACTTGACACTGAGTTCACCATTTTATTGTGGTTGTTACTGCAAAATCATGCTGCCAGGACCATCTCTGGAAAGGGAATGGGTGTTCTCTGATGGCACCCCATAGTGTATGCAATGCCATCTACTGGAAAGCTGCAGCATATTATCTGACTAGCAGCCTATCCCTAGAAGAGGAGGTCTCGACACTGACAGATCTAGTGGCTGTACCTGGCTCTACAACTGGCCATTAGCTGAGACACACAGTTTTACTGACAGTCTGGCTGAGACAATGGTCAAAGGATAATATGATTCAAGGAAAGCCCCTTTAGCTTACCTCTGTTTGGAAAGAAATAACCAAACCACATAGGCTGAGTATAGTCAGTCATATATCTGCCCCCGTGTGCCACAAATACCAGAAGTACATATTAACATTGCAAACACCTTACCCAAATTATATGACTGTTCAAAGACCCACAGGAACCATCTTTTCATGTGACTTTCAATTGCCACATAGACATGAAGGTAAAACATACTTCCCTGCTGTTGAGCTTGGCTTTGGGACTTACTTTGACCAATTTCTTTTTAGTTTACATAATTGAACATAATTTAATATAACATCCATATTCTCCATGTGCCATGGGAGGAACATGCCTTAGCTGCTGGGATGTTGGTACCTAAACTTCAGCTTGAAGTAGACCTACAGATTCTCATAAGATAAGGAGGTTATGGTTACATGCTACTGAGATTTGGGGATTGTCATTGCATACCATTATTATCAGCAAAACATAACCTTAAAGGGTCACAACCCCCAATACTTTCAAACATTGTAAGAGCTAGTGAGAAACATTAATAAACATAGATATAAAATGCATTACCATTTAACCAAACTTGTGCTTGGTGTAGTTCAAATATCATTTAAATAAAATATTAGAGAATTTTTTGCGCAATGTTGCAAGAAGAATACAACTCATTATGTTGCCACTGTTAAGTTATTACTATGGCTATTAAAGTTCTGAGTTATACTTTGATAAATTGAATAATTAATTGAAAGGAGTGAAGGGAGTTAACTGCTTAAATAAAACAAATGGGGTAAATCAAAACATTTTCATTTTTAGTGGTTTTTGTCTAATACATAATTGCCTCTAATTTGTTAACTAATAAAAATATCTAAATATATCTATACTCTTTATAATTTCTACTAATATGAGTCTATGTAAAAGTATATTAGAGAAAAATCCCCTTCTATTCTAATTATATTAATCAGTATTTTTATTGATATTCATTCTTAGTGGAAATATAATCTGTATCCATTAGAAGTTTTAGAAAATCAGTTGCAGATTTCCATATAGAAACATTGATTATATGTGTAATTCAGATACAAGTACATATTATTTAAATATTTTTTTTCAACAATCACATAACAACACTCTAGATAGCAATCATCTATCATTACTATCCTGAAATAACAATATTGATTATTTTATCCTAACCTTGGAGTTGAGTCACTGTGTTTCTCAGCTCCTTTATATAAAAATAGCAGAAACTTGGACACTTTTATTCAATCCACACTTGCATTTTCCCCATATATAAAATGGAGTTGTGGTATGCAGTACTTACCTCATGGAGTCATCATACAATCAACTGTATTAATGGATGAAAAATACTCTGAACAGCCCCTGGCACATAATAGGCATGTAAATGTTAGTATCATCATCACCACCATCAGCAGCCATCATCACTATCATCTTAATCATTATAATTATTGTAAACTAGATGAAAACTTATGATTTTATAAATAACTTTCCAATATGCTCGTTAAAGATACTGTTTATCATTGACATTTTATGTACTTAAATCAACCATTTAGAAGATGCACCACAATGCTTTTAGTGGTTTGTAGAATACATTTGTGATTTTTCCCCTCATTTTTGAGAAACATGTATAATGAATGTATTAAGGTTAAAAATTAATTGTGCTCGATATTCTATATTTGTAATGTACTCTGATATTTTAGCTTCACAGGTAGGTAAATTGAGAGGATAATATGATTATCCTTAAATAACTTAAATTAGTCATTTTGCCAAAAAATAAACCAGAAATTGAATTTCACTTTTTCTATTCCTCTCTCAAAGATAAATAAATAAATAAACACATCAAGTTTGCATTTCCTCCCATCCAGTCATCTAAATGCTGTCTGCTCAAGCTATCACTTTTGGGAAAATGATGTAAGAAAGTTTAATATGTGGTTGGCATAATTGTGCATAGCTACTGTCAAGAATTCCTAGGCAGAGACTGTCATCTTAAAAGGTTACTGTGACATTTCTAGAATATGCTTTTTCAAATATGAATGAAACATGTTGCCTTTTTGGTGGAGGGTAGAGAAGGTATGGAACCTGACATTTTCCATGTTGCCAAAATAAGAAAACCAAGTATCCAAATGCCAAGATTAATCAATCATTCCACGAGTATTTATGTGATACCTATTTAGGTGTCCAATGCAGTGCTTTGAACTAGCACTTTATCAGGTTGCAGTGTTTAACCAAATATAACCTAAAATTCAAGGAGTTGCTTTAATGTAATTTATATAAACCTGCCAAAAGAATGTTCCATATGTTGGAATTATTGAACTATCCACATCCTTTTAAATGAGTACTTTCCATACTTAGTTACTACAAATGCAGAATCAAAACTTATCTATAATAAAACTGAACTCTAAAGAAACAGAAATATGAAATCTATGCAGTTAAGATACATAGATGCATCAAATCATTATGATGCATATCTCAAACAAAATTTTATGTTACTTATACCCACAAAACTGGAAAAAAAAAACCTAAAATTTCAGACAAATAACTTTGTAATATTGAAGTCCTGCTCTTCTAGAAAAAAAGAACATGCCACAAATAGAATCAACTGCTAAGTTTGACGATTTTTTACAAAGACGTATTGACATTAACAAAATCATTTAGGAAACTTATTTTAAGCTATATTAATAGTGAGGATAATACAAATAAATGTAAACTAACACAGTGGCATAGATTTTATACATTAATTTAAAAAAATAAGTTAATGTCCTCTTGATTGTAAAAGGAGAAAGGCAAAGACCATTGCAAGAGTCTTAAGAATACTTCTAAATATTTCACATTGTGTAGGAGGTTTGTCAGATAAATTTTGGGATGTAGTGTTATCCTTCCTGTGGAGTTGTAAATGTCATGTTCCAAATTCAGGATAATTCCACAGCTGGAAAAGAGTTTTCACACACTGTCTTCCAGTTTTTTTTTTTTTATAATGCCATACTAATGGTTAATCCTCTCCAATACAAATCTTTAAATTGAATATTTTGCTACTTTTAATTGAATATATTTGCAATTCTAAAATAATGCAATTTAACCTGCCGGCAAAGGAGACTTTAGTGAAATCTTTGACAAATAGACCTACATGACCAGTGTTTTGCCTCAGAAAGATCAGTGGTATGCTTTTTGGTGGGACTAGATGGTCTAAGAAACCTAAGTATATTTGAGGAAGGGAGAAAAGGTAGGTGGTGTGTCCATTGGCAGTTGTGTAAGAGAAAACTATAGGGGACTGAATCATATGTGAAGCACCCTTACATACTCAGTACTTAGCAGCACTACTAATTTACTTATAGTTATGTATACAGTACAGAAATTAACACACTGGAAAGTTTTGGTTATGATTGAAGATAATCTGTTTTACCTACATAGCAAAAAAACTGGTCTCAATGATGGTAGCAGGGAAAACTAGAAAAAAAGATTACCAATTAAAGTGTATTTACTTTGGAATATTCTACAATAAAGAAGACTGATATTGATGGGTAAGGAAGATGATGCAGTTGAATAAACAAGGTGCCAATCTGAACTTGAATAACTGTAATTGATGAGAAGGCTATTAGAGAATGAAGTGAGGGAATTTGGGGAAATGGTATTGGAGAGATAAAATGAATTTATTGGTATATCATGTACAGGGGTGCTGTCTACTGAAGGAATAATGAAGGAAAAGAGAGACTCCATCCTTGAATTGAAGGAGCCCACAGAATTTTTAGTTTCATTTTTCACTTTCTAAAATACTGTCTTGTTATTTTTTAACTTAACATTTTTAGAAAATAATTATTTAGAAGCAGTCTCAAATTTTCATCTTTTTTTTTTGCAATCTAGATTCTATTAAAAAATTAGCAAGTTTACTAACTTCAATTCATTTATCTTAAAAAAAAAACTATGACTTGAATATTCATAAAGATTGGATCAATCTATTGGAACACAATACCCATAAAATATATAAGATTGTGAGAAGTGGCTCAGTTTTCTTTTTAATTAGGTAACTTATTTGAAATTATTTAACAAAAATGTGTATCTGCGTGTGTATATATATATATTTATAAGCTACAAAACATTTTTGTTTCTTGACACTTTGCTAGAAGTCAATAATAGTCATATGTACATACATATACATATACATATTATATAGATCTGATGATACATAGGTACATAGAAGCCTCAGTCTTGAGCATGAGTTTATCAATGCATACAATTTCTTTGACATTTTGTTAAAAATAGAACCAATAGAACCAATGACCAAAGATTTGTAACTCCTTTTATTTCACATATTTGAATATTTAAATTATGAAAAGGGATGACAGTGATTTTTTTAATTTAGTATTCAGAAAAATTAATGTATTTTGATAACTATTTGCCACTGTTTTATTTAAATAATAAATACATACACCTATAAATACTGGATATGATTTATTGTTACATCTCTAGGGTCTGGAACACCCTTTAATTTTAATAGTAAATACTCAAAATATTTTATGGATAAAAGAATGAATATGTGAAAAAATGAAAGGTCCACAGTTGTCTGATGAAATCAACAACATGATACAGAGAATCATTTTCCCTGTTCCTCATGTAAAAGAAAATTTGGATATGGAATATCTTTGTGTTGGGCTTTCCATTGGGAAAGCATGATGCAAGGATGACAACTGAGAGAGTCTGAGCAGACCATTATAGGCATACTTTCTAATTTCAGGGTCTCCAAGAAATCAATTAAACATACCACTTTTATTATGAAAATATTAGGAATCTGTTCTTTAGGAGTGTTCTAGTACTCTGGAAATGATCTGTGTACAATATAATTCTATTGCCAGAGAAGTCTGCTAGTTAATCTCCTTAAAGATTACTTTGGGAACCTATTTTTTAATGATCTGAAAAATCATTGCTATGGTTTTTTTTTAATTAAGATTTATTTAATTATGTTTGACATCATTTGTAGTCCCTATAGTTTTTTTTTTTTAATTGTGAAAATTGGATGACAGAACAAATGATAGAGCAAGTCAATGGCAGGTTGAAACAATTTGAATGCGAATAATTAAATTAACTCCAATAAGAATTCCAAACATTGACATCTAATATTAGTAAGAATATCTAATGCTAGAAATTTTTAAACTTATGTTTAATCCAATAAATACTATCATTTCAAATGCTCATAAGAAATACCTTCTTTTATCTTATTTTTTTGCTGGTTTCATTGTTAATGAATAATCCTGCTAGGAAATCGAGGGTTTTATTTTCTTTCAGATCAGCATATACAATCAAATTCTTTTGTCCCCCTCAACTTTGTTCTTTTGACAGCCCTCTCTGTATTTAAATGAGTGCTTGGGATATAGGAAGTAGAATTCACACTATGTTCTAATGTCAACTTAGCTTTTGTGATGACACTGTAATTTTAACTAGACCACATGAGTTGTTTCCCCTTCATTATTAAATCACTATGTAAAGTGAAATGTCTGTGATCAGAAGACTGTGACTTTTCAGTTTGGAAGTTTGGGGAGAAAGTCATTCAAAAAGATTGAAATAATTCTGCATTAAGGATCTATCAGTGTTTCACTCTGACTTTAAAAGCATGACATTTTCACTAATTAGAGATCACAGAACTCTGGTATTGTTTACCATATACTCAGCAGGGATTGTGACTTTCTAGTGTAGGCCAAACAAAGTGCTCCATTTATAAATAAACCATGTCTGGAGCTTAAGAATGAAGGGATCAGTTAGAGGCAGTTGGCCTCCGTGAATCTTGTGATCTCTGGATAATTAACTGCCGGGTTTTATTTTTGTTTGTTTTTTGTTTTCTATAGAATCAGTCACTGACAGAAAAAGAGACTTTGTTAGGAATAAATACTCAATGCATTTGAAAGCATAATTACAATGCTGTATCTTGATGGAATATTCAGCATGACTACTGTCATTACCAGGCATGTTCAAAGTCACTATGGGGGGTAAGTATATTTTCCATTAAAGGATTATTTCAGTCTAAAATCTGTGTGAACTATTAGTCCCTACAGACCTCAGCAGCACAAACGTCAGACAAAAATAAGAAAATATTGTGTTCTTTCAGATAT
Source organism: Galemys pyrenaicus (assembly GCA_019455555.1). NCBI lineage: Eukaryota > Metazoa > Chordata > Mammalia > Eulipotyphla > Talpidae > Galemys > Galemys pyrenaicus. The sequence continues at coordinate 7,393,082 of JAGFMF010011791.1, forward strand.
CATTTTAGTGACGATGAGCAAAATGAAATTCTGTATTGTTGGTGTGAGATATTTAACATAAGGATGGCTAAGTTTTAAATTTGCTTAAATGGTAAATTTTTGAGTTGCCTGTTAATGACTCTTTTAATGGGAAGAGTTTTTCACATCTCATAACATAACAAGACTCACTGGAAAAATAATTCTTACCAAGATCATATTAATTTGGTTAGAGTACTCTCAATAGCACTCTCAATAATTACTCTCAGTAGTAATTGTAATGACTTTGTGTTCTTACCTGCATTCAGCACAGTTTTGTACATAGATATTTAGTTCACGAAGCAACTTTCTTCTTGCTAGGGAGGTAAAAAAAAAAGCTGGAGACAAAGTAGTTGTAAAAACTGGTTTATTTTTTTAAAAATAAATACAAAAATATAAATATAAAACATTAGCAGATAGAATTTGATGAAATGAAATTGCACAAACGTTTGTATACCAGGTTGCATATCACACCTACTAACACCACATGAACATTTTTTGTTTAATTTAATGTACAGAACAGGATATACCTTAAAATTTTTCTTCACCTTTTAAAAGTTTCATTTGCAAGGGCAGGACGTGTATCTAACAGAAGCGGCTTGTTTGTGAGGTTGCTTAAGGGAGAATATCCTGTTCATGTTTCTGAAATTATCTTTTATTTCCTAAGATGGACAACACTGAATTTCCATAGCTTTGGCTCTTGGAAGAGATTAAATAAAACGTCGTATATATTCCATGAGACATCCTACAGGAAAGAATTAATGTAATTAATGAACAAATTAAAAAGTAAATGAGAAAAAATTGTGCTGAGTGGCAGGAAAATTCTCCTGAATATCAAATAGTGAGAAGTGGAGACACACGTAGGTAAAGAGACTTCCCCTTGACTGAACCAGCCAGGTATCCGAGGTTAGGAGTCTTTGTCGCTGTCCCCGCCCCCGTACATTTCCGCCAGCTTATTGAACCGCGGGCCCCATTCCCGGAGGTAATCGTAGTTTTGGTCTCCTTCCGTCGTCCCTGATTCTAAGGAACTCAGAGATTCCGCGATGGAATCGTTTCCTTCGTAGGCATAGGTTGCAAGTGAGTCGTAGGGAGGTGCGGTGGGGTCGAGATCGTGTTCTTTGAGCCTCTCATTAATGAAATCCCGGACGTCCGTGTTATCCGGGGCTGTGGGAGTCCTCCGTGGGATAAATAAAGTTTCCGGAATAATATCTCGCCGGAGCTTTTTCTCCTCAATGGCTGCAGGGTTCCTCAGGGTGCCGATATCAAAGGCTTGGGTGTCCTCCTCTCCGCCCCCTTCGTCGTTATAGCTCACAATGTTGTCTCTGATGTCTTCTTTAGACAAGATCAGAGGCTCTTTTTTTCGCTGTCTTTTCAGAGCTGCAAACAGTACTACTATAACTTGAAAAAAAAGAAAAGATACATTAACGGTCCTTCTAGAGCACTGTATCCATAACGAGTGGAAGTACTCTAAAGGAGTGTCAGTTTTCTGTGACAGCTTAGAATTTGAGATGAATTTGTACTACCATTAGTTTTTAGGGTGGGGGGTGGTATCGAAATAGGTGTGGTTGGAGTTTGAGCCCTGTACTAAATTGATTTTAAAACAATGCAGGATATGTCTTAAACACAGTGATATTTTATCTATTTTTTCTAAAAGCTATTTAAAGTTACTGATCTTACAAGTCATTGTTTATACTCTGCATTAAAATGTGATGTATGATGGCATATAAAAAACGGACACTCACTGAATTCTGCTTCAAATAAAAGAACCAAGAAGGGCACAATTATGCCCATATTTTTCACATCCCTGTCTAGTTTTTAGCCGCTTCACAAAATATGCAGTATTAGCTTCTGCCAAAAAGCTTTGCTGGTGGGTTACATAGATTTAAAAATATATGTATATACATATATATGTATATATATAGTTAAAAGACCTTAATTGCTGGGGGGGGGGGCAGGGGTGTGNAGTTAAAAGACCTTAATTGCTGGGGGGGGGGGGCAGGGGTGTGTGTGAAAAAGAACCATGAGTTAGACATTCAATTCGTTTAGAAATTTCTGAGGCCCTCCATGGAACTATTGTCCAATCACATGAGAGCAAAAAGTGAATTCAAATGATAGCATTTAATTAGCTGTGAAGGCCTTGTATGAACTTCAGCTAGATGAATCTTAAACAAATATATATCTACAGTAAAAAGAAATGTGTACCACTCAGGAAGGACATTTCCTTACTTTCATGAGAAAGTATCTTTGATAGTAATAATTAAATACTGATAATAATGGCAACAGCATAAAGATAAGAGGACGTCAATATTAAATGCCCTCTGATTGTATTAGTTTCCCACAATCATTCAGTATTTTGGTATTGAGCCTTCAAAATGATTTGGAGAAACAGAAGTGAATTCAGTTAGATTAGAAAAGGGTAGGAAAACGAACATCCTCCCCCCATATAAATACACATACACACAATTATCTTTAGAACAAACATTTAAAGATCATGGGATTTATTATTAGTATGGACTGACTTTTTCTGTACAAAATTCATACGCAGAAACCTAAAACCCCAATTAATGGGTTTTATAGGTAGGTCTTAAAAGAGGGGACTGGCTCATGCAGACAGAGTCCTTATAAAAAAGAGACACAACAGAGACCATCTTTCTCTGTCCACTGTGTGAGGAAACAACAGAAGACAATACCATGAATTATGTTGCACCAAAAAGAATCTGCCAGAACCTTGATCTTGGACTCTTAGCCTCAGGAACTGTGAGAAATTAATTTCTGAGGTTCAAACTACCAATCTGTGGTATTTTATTATAGCAGCCTGAACTGACAAAAAAAAACATTGAAATTACTATAAAAGGAATATGAAGTTTTGCTTTCTTTATCACTAACAAATAACAAACTGCATGCCTTCACAATTGAATGAAACAGCAAAGAAAGAGCTTTTCTTTTTTAATGCAGCAAAAAGAAAGTTTTAATCCATTGATAAGTATTCTTGAGCCTCAAAGTGATTGAAAAATAAATAGGCCACCACGGAGAGACAAGAAATGTTTATTCTTTAAGTTTCTGAGAAAACAGTTTATTTTATTTTATCCAAATTCACATATTCATCTATACACTCACACTTGTGATGAACAGATTTTAAACCTCAGCTTTTATTATCAACCAGAGGATCTTACCCTAGAAAACAATTCTATTAGTGATGGTAATAAAACTTACCAAGATCGACTTCAAAATCCAAGTTTCATTGCTTCTTGAAATGTCAGATATAATATTTTTTATTAGGGTCACAAGAATACTCACAATAGTTTTAAAATAATGCAACCAAAGAGCAAATTTAATCTGATTTTTAATTCAAAAGCAGTTAAAAGGCAATTTGCTCCAGCTTATATAATCAGTTATCATTGCTTGGGGACAAGTGAACCGGTAAAGGGCTATTTTAACATTCTTTCAGTGAAGAGGCAAGAGAGCAAGGCTGCTATACAGTCATAATTCAGAAAAAGTAGATAAATTTACTAGAAAACTGTATATATAGTGACTAATAGTAAAGTGTCTATCACTGACAGTCACTGGAGAATTGAGTGACCTTGAGAAGCATTTTGAGTATTTTTAACTTTCACTTTCAACATCTTATTGTTTTATAACTTTTTTTGAGTTGGTTTACAAAACTGTAAAGATTTAGGGTCACCCCTAGTAAGATATAGAATCACCCCTCTTCAGATATATGTTATCACAACACAATCTCCACCCACCACCAGATGACCTCCATCTTGCCCCCACATCTCTTCCTCCCCTTCTCGTAGCCTCAGTCCTACCATCATTATTTCATATAGTTTATTCTGGTTTACTTGTGTTTTGTTCTGTGTCTTTATATTACACACTTATGTGAAATCATCCAGTATTTGTCTTTCTCCTTCTGACTTATTTTACTTAGCATTAAACCCTCCAGTTCCATCCATGCTGCAAATGGCAAGATATCCCCTATTTTTGTTACAGCTGAACAGTTTCATCACTTTTAAAAGGAAGACACTAACTTTATCTGATAAGATAATATTCTTTAATATCAACTATATTCTATAGTTTATTGATCTGTCTTAATCATTGGGGTTAGGGGCGTATTTCCATCGCAACTCTTATTTACTAACACACTGAAGTAGGCAATCTTGGAAATAACAGCATGTTTTAAAAGTTTCTTACCCAACAGAATGATGATGCAGAGGAGGATGGCGACCAGCGCCCCCGTGCTGAGGCCGGCGGGCAGGAGCAGGGCCTCAGCGCTGCACGACTGCATGTTCCCCTGGCTGTCGCAGGCGCACACCCGGATGGTGAGTGTGCCCGTGCTGCTCTGAATCGGGTAGTCGTTGTCTGAGATCACCACCGGCAAGAGATACGTACTTATTTCATGTCTGTTGAATCCATTTTTTCTGGTCAAAATCCTGGCAGTATTATCTAAAGTAAATTTCAAAATATTTTTAATAGCTGGGGGTAGTAAATTTGTCTCATCTTGATAAAATTGGTTTGACAAATAGATAAAAATATGCTTATATAAATTATACAAATGATATCAATATTCTCATAAGATTGATCCCATACAATGCTATTAAAATATAATAAGAAAAATTAGTTTGAGGAGTTTAATATTATGCGTTCATACTCGATTTTCAACTATCTGGTGTTTCCTAAAAGGTGAATTTTTATAAGTGAATAATTTATCAAAACTACACAAAGTTAGGCTGTTTTTCAGTTTTCAGAAAACATAAATATATTGCAAGTCAAGATAAAGATCCTAATATATTTATTTATATATTTATCTTTGTGTATGCACATGCACACCTCAACACACTCATGAAATACACATTAAGAAAATATAACTGGGTAAAAAATTAAGTATAGTTGCATTTTTAAAGTGAAAAATGCAGTCTAAAACTTTCAAGTTCCAACATAGGCACATAGTCAGAAAGTTTTTTAAAATTTATGGACTTTGGTTACTCCCCCATGGAAATGATTACAATGTGTTGGTGGAAGACAACTGATGGTGAATACCTCATAGACACACAAAAAGAAACTAAGGGAAAAAAAAAAGTAATAAACTAAATAACAGCAGGGGGAAAATAAAAAAGAACCACATACATTTGTAGAGTTGTGAGCCTGTACTCCTGAAATAGATGGTTTTGTAAGCTAGCATTACTCAATAGACATAATTTTAAGTTTAAAATAAATAAAGGTTGTTATCCTATTACCTATTATATTACTACTGAGTATTTCTCTATCTGATAATTTACTCAGTATCCTTAAATGTGGTTTGTGGGGCTAATTACAAAAATTCCCACCAGTCCTATATAGCCAATATTAAGCTATAAAATCAGTATACTTAATTGGACCCTCTGTGTCCAATGCACTTACTCTTGTTTAGTTCCTAGAGGGCAGTTTAAAATGTCAATGCTGATGTAGAGATAGGAGCAGGTTAGCCAACTGGTAAATGAACGAACAGGAAAAGGTGTGTATGGTGTGTGGGTGGTGGTAGAGGTAGAGTGGAGGCGGGGTGGAAGGCTAGTGACAATTTCTTATGGGTATAGTAGTTGAACACAAAAAATCATTTCCTAACTAATAGTGAGAGTGTAATTTCTACTATATCAACTAAATACATAAGCTAAGCAAATTGATTAGCAAAACAGATGTACATAAGCAAATTTAAAAAATAAAATGTAGTCGAAATGATCTGACAATTTGATTTATCTTCTAAAAAGTATTATTATTTTTATGACTTATCTCATAAAAAGTATTATGATACATTTCTTCCATTTTCTTTTTTTTTTAAAGATTTATTTATTTATGCATATAAGAGCCAGGGTACAGGCCAGAGTCGCCGGATGTGAGAGGATTCACCAGAGACAGAGTGGGGAGCAGAACAGGCAGATCAACAGAAGTACACTGCTGAGGGGAGCAGCAGGCACAGCAGGAGAGGTCTGCCTCGCCATGTGGGTCCCCTCCCTGGCTGGCAGCAGGGATCGAACTCGTGCTGCAGTGGCTGCGGTTTGCTTCATAGTGCATTGCTTAACCCACTGTGCCACCAGGGAACCCTTTTTTTCCCATTTTCAAATCTACACTAAAACATTTGCATGCTGTCATACTTTTAGAATTTTCTTGTCTCATTCCTTTTTAAGTTTTTAAAATTCTAAATCTTATGATTAATTTTGCCTATAATAGTTTTGATATATTGAAGAACCAAATGATTGTTTATCTTAAACTAACCATTCTATTCAGAAAGTTACAATAATAATATTTTTGATCTCAAAGTAAAAAAAAAAAAAAATGAATATTCAGAATGAAAAAAGCTTTGCCAAGTATGGGATCACAAAAGTTGGAAATTATTTTTTTAAAGATTGATATGATAACATAAACATTAAATGAATAACCTATATTCATCTATAGAATAAGAGCATTTTCTCAAGAAGAAAAACAAGATTACTGTGGCATCAAAATTCATTTTGAAATCCACTCAATGACAGAAAATAGTGAATTTATGTGGGATCACGTCAATTATTCTTTCACACTTACTGGTACTTTATTTGGTTACATATTCTGGCTTATATTCATACAGATGAGTCCCTGCTTTGAGTAACTTATATAAGATAAGGAAGTTTACCTAGTTTAGGAAAGTAATACTACTTGTCAAAAATTATTATTAGTTCTGACTTGTTTCCAGTAATTGAAATGCTGTGATAAAGCAATAAAATTTCAAGTAAAATTGAGAAGTAGCTTTTTGGGATTTAAGAGTCAGTCTAACAGCAACATAAAATATAACTAGAAAGACGTAAAACATTGTCAATTCAGCACTAAAGATGTCCAGTCTAGGTTCTGTATTTACATTGTCAGGGCCTGTAAATTAAAATCACTGTTGTTTAGCTAAAATTCAGATGGAACCACACTTTTATTTCATCTGCTAGCTCTAATTTTTTTCCTATTCTAATTATTTTAGGCTCAGAAGGACATAACCAACAGAGATTTCAGAAACTTATATTGGAGAAAAACAAGTTGCCAATGGATGTCCTTCTATTCACAGATTTATACAAAATTTGAACTATATCAAATATCTCAAATAATAGTTGGTGCAATATAAACTTATACATTATCTTAAACCACCTTCTGATATTTGAAAACCATCTAAAAGTAATTTGGTAACCTAACTCTGCCAGTAAACCTACACTGTTATGATGCTATTGCAGATATGCCAGTGTGGTTATTATATCTATTTTAAGAATAACATTCTCTATACTTGCTCAAAAACAAGAGTGTCTTTTAACAGAAGTGAGTTGATAAATTTAGTTTAGCATAAATGTATAAGTTAGAGAAAGGTATAGTTTTAATATTGCTTAGATTAGAATAGTTATCATACATTTCTTTCCGAAAAATAAACTTGTAAAAATAGTTATCATTTTCTTGTTTCTCCTCTAAAATATGTCTTTTTTCTGAGGATGCAAGAAATAGAATTTCAGTTTTTTATCACAATGACATTTCATAGATCATATATTACACACGGTAATAATATACCTTGCCCTTTGCAACTATGCTTTGGCCTTTTATTCCCTTACAGGTTAATATGGCCAATTCTTTATTCTTGCTCTTCTGTGCCTTTTTTTGACTTTTGTGAATCTGCTGCTGCTAAATCTCATCAAAGTTTGCCTACGAGCCTTACTGAGTCATTCCTTTCTTTAGCCCATAAGTCTAGCCCTTTTGCTAAGATTCATTCTTTTCATTAATATCCATATATAGGCTTTTTGACATATTGTATTATTTCAAAATTCAAGAGAACATACACTACCAAACAAAAAATTACCACAATATCCTATTAAATACTTACTAAAAATGTTTGTAACAGATCAGTAAGTCATGTTTATGAATGTTTGCATTAGGGAAATTTTCTTTTTAAATGTCACCTTAAATCATGATGAAAAGTTCAAATTACCTTCATTATCTTGCACTGTGAAATTTGGGTTGACAGCAGCTAAACTGAAGAAAAACTTCTGTCCACCTAAAGGGTCATCTTTATCTACGGCACTTATAGTCTGTATTAGCTGCAGAAAAAAGAAAAAATACATATTTATTAAACTCCCATGGGTATGTTTATAATTTTAACACTCAAATTTGTCTTATTTTGTATGTAATTTTTAACATTGAAGTTTGTCTTAAACTTTATGAAATTTTTTACATTCAAGTTTGTCTTAAATTTTTAAGTAAGCATTATCTTTGTTCATGTGCACATCTTTATTTGTATTAATCCATCATTTTAATATTACTTCAATTTTAGCAAAGTTCCTATACCTCTATCTTTTCCTCCCTCCCTTGCTTCCTCCCTCCCTCTGCTTCTCTCTGTCTTTCTCTCAGCTTCTTTTAGATATTACCCATTCCTTCAAAATAGTAAATGGCAATATTATATTCTTTGAAGATTTGTCTTTAATTAATATAAATTAATTTTATTAATTTAGTATTTGAAGTAAGTAGGTTATTTCATATACATTTAAATATTGACCTGGAAGAGTTAATACAATGTTAGAAAAATTTAGAAAACTACTGTGATTATTGCTTTCTTCCTCATCAAAAAAAAGTAAAAACTGTTTAAAAAATGTAGAGAATTTATAGATAATATGCATAATTTTTATAACCTCTAAACAGAAATTCCTAAGCATTTATTTTAACAGTGACAGTTCACTTCATTTGCATTATCAAGAAATTGTATTATTTTAAATTTGACATATCATACTACAGGGTTGATTATTGTATAAACGTCAACTCTTCTGTTTATTTAAAAGTAAGAGACAATTTCAGAAGTAATCTGCAGAAACCAAACAATGGGTCAGATAAAGCCAAACTAAGAACTAGCCTTAGAAAGCTGACTATAGAACTGAGGCATATGGAGGGGAAGGCTAAGACAAAGTTGGGAGGTAGCACAACGGACTATGATCATGGAGTATGGGTGTTTAGTTTATGGGTGTTTCATTTGTGGGTGCTGAGTGGTGATAACACCTGTGGGGGAGATCCTACACATTGTAAACAAAATGCTATCTCAATTTTTAAGAAAAGTTATCTGCTAATAAAAAAGAAAATGCCTTATCTTATATCAGATCACTATATTGGACATATAATATGATTAATTAATATTATGCAAATATATATGTAATGATATATGTAGCCTGTAACTACATATTCCTTTGTATATATATCTACTTTATCCTTAAATGATATATGTACAATAAAATCTTTTATTTTATTTTAAATTTTTAGGCAAGCTGCAGATAAACAGTTTTATCCTTAACTTAAAGGAGTATATTTTTTACTGCATTAGCTCAGTTTAACTCTGTGTGACTATTTGATAGAAACATTTGTTATTGATGTTCTGTTCATTTAGAAAGCATTTTCAAGTTTAAATAACTTGTAAAATAATTTTGTATTTTCATTGAGCTTTTCTAAAACAATCTTCATTCAACTTGAAAGCTGTTTCAGTGATCACACTCTAATGGAATGTGGGATGACAAATAGATCTTAAACTGTTTAAGATTAGAAAATGTCATTAGACATTAATATTTTTTAACATTTCAGTTTCCCACTGATGAAAAAACTTCCTTTGATCTAGATTTACAAATAACTCAAAAATTCAACAAATAGAAAAATAACAAGAGAAGAGCTAAAGAGGCATTTCTTCAAAGAACACCTATGGCCACAGGGCATGAAATAATGCTAGTTATTACCTCTCCTCAAGAAATACAAATCTAAACCACCTCACACCTGGAAAATGACCCATATGTAAAAGATCAGAAACAAGAACTGTTGTCAATGATGTAGAGAAAAAAGAACCCTCCCTAACTCCCCATGGAAAATAGTATTAAGTTTCTCAAAATATTAAAGATAGATCTACCATATGATCCAGAAATTCCACCCCGATATCTACTTGAAGAATGCAATAACCCTAATTTGGGGTATATATACTCCTATGTTTATTGCAGCACTATTTGTAATGGCCAAGTTTAGAAACAACCTAAGCACCCTAAGGCAAAGCAGCTGATTAGAAAAATGTGACATATACACACAATGAAATACTATTCAGCTACAAAAAAAGATAAATTCTTTCCATTTGCAACAATATGGATGGAATCATGGGGATTATGTAAACAGATTAAGTCAGAAGTTGAAAAACAACTACTGGATATTTACAAAACAAAACAAATATATAAAATCTATCCAAACCCTTGAAATCTCACTGTAGAATTAAGGATACCAGGGGAGACAGAAAGAGAAAGGTAGGAGAGCAAAGTATGTAGGAGGCACAGTGGACAATGGTGGAGGACTCAGGGTGCCTTTGTAGTGGGTGTGTACAGAAATATACACTTGAAGGGTGTGTTCCTATACTTCAGAGTGACATATAGTGTTGTAAACCAATGTTCCTTAAAAAAAATTTCCGTTCTGATATAAAACACCCATTTCAGTTGTTAGGAAGTAACTAAACATTGTTCTATGGAAAAATATAAAATGGGAGTTTTTGTTGGATAAGGGCCTGGAGTTTAAATGATAATGAAGGGTAAATATAAGCAACAGTCCTTGGGAAGATTCCCTAGGAAATCTCCTGTGAGATTGAAATACTTTTTCTTTCTCATAGAGGTTAAAAATTATTAAAATATATTTTACTGACTGAAGAAGAGGGGCATAAGTGAAGGAATATGAAAGAGAGAAAAACAGCTAATTCTGTTGTCTTCCTTTTCCCAAAGTTCACCAATACTCTCGAGGTGGAAAAGATAGGGACTTGAATAACCTGATTCAGGCACAAGAGGGAACTAACATTAGCATTGGCAAATTACACCTCTCAGATGGGAAAGTCTTTTCAGTTCTTGGAGCAAGGGACTAGACAAGAGCAGGGAAAAGAGAGGAGAAGGAGTGGCACTTTCTCTCTTTTCATTTTATCTAAACACTAAATGAATGGAATTATATTCTGTGTTGCTGTTCTAAATGCTTAAAGAACACTTACTTAAAGAACACTTAATTTGGAGTAGCACTGATAAGACTGAAATACCCTATAAATAACTTAAACACACCCAGAAGTCCTAACAAGCCCCTGCTTCTCTAGAGGAGGGGAAACAGAATCAATAGATTAATTTCAAGAAAGCCTTAGTGAAGAAGGACTTTACCAAATAACCACTTTGATTTTGCCTGCTAGGATATTGTAACCTAGAATTCTGTTATTGAGAATATAATTTTAATTTAAGGAATCATTTTTTTAGCCTTTGAAGCCAAGTGACATCTAATAAATTTATTATAAAAATTATTATGGAGGTTATTGTTCATGGAGCCAATTAGTCAAAAATTATTAAATCATGTTCTTCCTATTGAGTTTGTCAAAATAGGTTACTTTTATTGGAAACATCTTTGATTTAATTTTTTTTCCTTCAGTATGACAACTTCTTCAAAAGTCCAAGAAATATAAAGTTATTGAGCCAGATATAATTTCAAAAAAAAAGAAAAAAAGGCATAATCAAAATAAACATGATCCCTTATTTTGTATATTTTGAATACATTTAGAAATCAGTATTTATAATGATTCAAATGCTCTGAAGGTTATCTCTTGAAAATCAAATAGATTAACCATAGAGGGAGCAATATGTGCAGCAATTGTAAAGTGTGCAATTTATCTCTTAGAGAAAAGGCTTCAACTTATATCATGCTGAGCCTGCCAAGCAGAGGACTATGTGGAATGGTATTTTTAAAGCATACAGTGTTTCATTAAGAAGTAGGTCGAAGCACTTTGGTCATTTAAATATTTCAAATTAAACATTTCCATAACATTTTCAAATACAAAAAATGAATCGGATTTCAGCAATTTTACCATTTCAAACAAAAGACAGACTATTGAATTCCTATTAGAATCTTCAGAAGGAGGAATTTGAGTTATTCTACAGTGTAATTTGCATAAAAATGTAACAATGACAGTGATGTTTATAAAGAGTATCAAATGATGTCAAAACACAATGCAGTTTCGTGATGGCTCCTATTTAATAAAACACATTTGATTCCCAATTATTATTTATACATGCAGCTCCCTTCTGTGAAGATAGCACTCAAACCAATTAAGAACATTTCTTACAGCCATATACGCTGGGGTTTTTCAAACAACAAAATGAGTCCACTGAGGAAAAGACTTTAAGAGTTATAAACAAAGCTGATGTAGGAAGAATGTTTTAAGGGATGAAAACTAAGTCATTAAGCTCTTTATGTGTTGCTATAATGATGAAATGCAACATGTAAGGAGTGAATTGTTCACCCCTGCTTGGAAATCACATTTGCATACATTGATTGGAATATTGACTGAAATGTTTCACTGATTCCATGTATTTGTCTTTTTCCTAACTTTCGTTTCCCATCTCTCTAGCATTTATCAATATTTATCTAGTGGCACAGCAGGGTTTGTTTGTTGTTTCTGAATATGTAAAAAATTAAAATTATTTCTTCTTAGTTCCACTGTGTGGCAACAATAAAATCTCTTTACTTTAAAACTATACAAAGGAAATATGAAGCCTGTTACAGGTGTTCTTTAAAACACCTTCAATCCTGAAAACACCAACCTCTATTGCTTTTTTAAAAATTATGTTAAGAGAACTGTATATATAGGAGCATTTTAATCTCTGTTTTTACCTTTTCCTCTCAAGATTGGAAAAAAAAAATAACATGAAGTTAAAATCTTCCTATGATTTTAAATCCTACAGGTGCTTACCTGTCCTGGTCTGGCATTTTCACACACAAAGGTGTCATAGAACACAGCAAATTGTGGGGCGTTGTCATTGACATCCAAAATTCTTACAAAAACAGCCACTCGAGTCATCTCTTTGGGATTGTCTAGAAAAGTAAAAAAAAAAAAAAATGGTATAGGGAGACCCATTATTAGTTCATCAGATTTAATCATATAAGCATTTTATGGATATTAATGCTCATATACAAATAGGTATTGGATTCATTCTACTCACATAGAGCAAATGCAATAAAGGAAATTGCTACAGAGCCTAATTAAGTAGTCTTGAATTCAGTCGTTATTGGACTCAAGAGTACTACTATTATTTTTGAAAACCTTTTTAAAAGCAGAACACAGTGTAATTGAGTTCATATTATATGTGTGTCCTCATAGTCCAAATATATAAACTGAGAACAAATAGAGAATTTATTAAATTTTTGCTGCACATTATATTAATTAAATCTTTATTGGTTTTTGGGGTTTGATGAATAAATAGTTTTAAAGGGGTTAATAACTGGCCCAAGCTCTTAAGTGGTAGGTATTATATTGCAAACTCTTTTTCTGACTACTATTACCACTAAAGTATATTCCAACAGTTACTCTTGACTCTCATTTTTGAAATTAATCTACATATCAATGAATTTTAAAATTTTGTATTTAAACTTAAAAATGAAATATAAGGATTAAGTATTTTATTGACATCATTGCCACTGACACCATTTAAATAAGTTAGGCTGAAATTTGAACAACAAAATTAAATCAGTAGCAGCAAATAGCATAATAATTGTGATTTTTGACTACAAATTTTAAACTAAAATCATCATTTTCACATATGATACACATTTTTAAATTTTCTTTGATTTGTAAATGGAATTTAAAATATAAACATTTAGCTTAGCTTTGGATAACAGCCTGGTAGTATTCATAATTACATTATCTCCATTTAAATTTTTTCTAGGCACTTGTAAGTGATTTCTCAGAAATTTTTGTCAACTTAAATTCAGGCTATATTCATCAGACTTTGTGACATCAAAATACCAGTCTTAGTATAATGTTCAAGTTCTGTGTAAATGTTGGAAAAGTGAAGCTAAAAGACCTTTTATATAAAAGGGAAAAGGAGACAAAATAAAACATAACAAGTAGACGATAAGCTGAGGAGCAGTAGCAATCTCATTAAATGTCCTCTTCCACAACATAACATGAATTGTAAGTAAAATTCCTTACCCTTGTGACCTTTATCTGACCAGAAATATTTTCACACACATATAAATAGGGGATATTATTACTACACAAAGTAATTTAGTTCTTCTACTTTCTCTCCATGTAATTATAATGTTACTAAAATAATAAAATCAGCACTTTTAAAACATAATGTACAAGAACTGATTACTCAGCAGGGACATTTCAAGGCTGAAGAATGAAGAAATGCGGACAGAATTCAAAAATCCACTTGACACAGTCACGGGCAGCACAGCAATGCTGCTTTCACCATCTGATGGTCCCTACATGTAGCCTCCTTGTGTCCTAGGCCTTACCTTTGAAGTTGGTATAAGTACCCGTATAATGCCTGCACAAAAGTAAAAATGTCTAAAGACACATTCCTCTAACAGTGGCTTTGTCACAATGCAAATCAAGTCTTATTAACCTTTCCTTCATCTTTTCATGAGAAAATTTAAAGTAGTTCCCCTTTTTAACATTCCTCTTCAATCTGACTTTAGTCTGTTCACCATATGCATGCAGTTTTCAGGTTCTAATTTCATATTTTCTAATGTATTATTACATATTGTTCACGTCTTGGTGCATCAGGTAACTAAGAATTCATACCCTGATGTCAAGCAGAGCTGTTTTAACTTTAACTGGCAGGTCCATTACTCATTCATGGGTGGTTTTGACCAATTTACTGCACCTCTTTTAATACCTCAGTTCATTCTACAGGAAGCAAAAGAAAACTTCCAATCTTAAAGCATTATTTGAAAACTTGGATTCATTAATGTGTACAAGTTCTTATCAAACTGTCATTTTGTTGGTAAGCACTCAATATTTTAGGGATGATGATGATTTATATCACTGTCATATATTTTTACTTAGTATTGATACATTATCTAAGAGCTTATACTTTTTCCACACAAAGCATACACAAGTGCAAACATGTTAACTAATTTTTCTACAACTCATGTGTATGTGAACTCACATACAACTCACATGTATGTGAAAAGCGAAGAGACAAGAAGAAAAGAAAAATGATTTTTCACTCTTCTCCTACCTGCCTTATTCCTAAACCTTTTACTAATACTTAAAGACTAAGTGATCACCTACAAATGAGATGTCAACAACCTTAAGTTAGTTGTTGCTATAGAGAAAGTAGGAGTACGGTTCTTTCACATTTTCTAGAATTTGTTTTTAAATCTATTTAAATAGTGGGCATGAGTAAAATATTTTTTTTCAATATAATATCTTGACATAAAAATAATTGTTTTGTTGGCACCATCACTTCCTAAATATACCACAGAAGCCATGAGTGACTGAAAAGTTTCACATTGAAAAAAATTGCATTGTCAGTCCCTTGCCTAATACAATATGGAGATTCACCAACTTCTTTACAAATAAAGGCCTCTTCAAATCAAAAGCTAAATCCACAGGGATAAACTTGCTTTGTGAAGCATCAGGCCTGGAGTCAACTATTCAAAAAGTGTTTACACTAATCTTTTTACTGGCAGAGGCTGTAGTCTACATATAAATAAAAATATAAAGCATTCAGAGGAAGCATCTGACTGAATACTAGCTGGCATATATTCACCACCTGAGTCTCTCTCAGAGTTCTCCAGGGAAACTCGACTGGAACAAGAATGTGTCAGCAATAAGTGATCTTAAAATGTATGACCTAAGGTGAAACCAGGCCTATGTAGCCACAAGTTTTTCCACATGTCCCAGAAGAGGAAAACATAAATCATTATCCAGAAATCCTAGGCTTTAGAAAGACGCATTTTTCCTCTCTGCTGAGGGAAAGAATTTCCACTAATAAGGAACTAGGTGTGATAATGGAGTCCTGCAGCCCTAAACTCTAATGCTACTGTCCTCAGACATGTGCAAGGATTGCAGTGAAATTTTGATGAGGTTGAAATAAATCTCTAATTTCTACTACAAATCAGTAAATATGTGTGTTGATTATGACCTTAATTTTAGATAGTTTATCCTCTTCTTGGCATTTCACAACATTTTTCTTTTCTCTGTGTGTGTGTGTGTTAAAGAATTGTGGTATAAATCAGAGGTTTGTGTCTGAGAGGATTCACCAGAGACAAAGTGGGGAGAAGAACAAGCAGATCTACTGAAATACACTGCTGAAGGGAGCAGCGAGTGAGACAGAAGAGGTCTATTGTGCCATAGTTGGGTTAGCTCCCTGGCCGGGGATCAAACTCACACTGTAGTGGTGATAGCACTGAGACTTAATCCATAGGCCACCTTGGAGGCCCATTTCACAACATTTTTAAAGAAGAAAGAAGGTATACTATGATATAGCATGCTAACTAATTACCTAGAATAATACTTGTGATATAATAAGATAAAGTACTGTGGAATATTAAACTGTTGGAGGCAGGGCCTGAGGATGTGGTTAGTACATGTGTACTCATCATCCTGCTTTACTATGGGCTTGCTATATGACACACATACCATAAACCTAGTGTTTAAAATCTAGTAAAAGCAATTTCCTATATGCTGCTTCCCTCTTACCCTCTTTCCATTGAACACCCGGAATAGCATAATGGGCCCCTGACTGTTTGTGGCTTGGCAGGTAGGCATTTCCAGCACTTACTCAATAGATTGATTTTATTTAAGGATGAAAAATAGGTTTAGTTCTTAAAAAGAAGAATGTAATTGGCTTAGCTTTTTACAGAATCATAATTACTTCAACTAGCTTTAGAAGTTAAATTTCTCAAAGTATCTGAAATGGAAAGTGCAATTCCTAGTTCAACAGAATGGAATAAAGATCTTGAATCAAGCAGAGAGCACAAATAATCATGATTCTCAGAAGACCAGATTGGATTGGTGGGGAATATAAAACAATGGTGAAATGGAACTGATACAGAACTAAAAATTCTCCTTAAAAGAAAAATTAGAAAATTTAATAGCCACATATATTTCATAATGGAAAAATTGGTTCATTTCCATGGTGGGGTTAATCTATATTTCTTGCTAGATCTAAGGAAAAAAACCTCAATAATTACATTATCTTGAAGTGTTTAAGTCACTGCTAAGGATGTTTCGCATAGTTCTATGCTTCCAAGACTCTTGCTGATTCAGTCACTATACTCTGCTTTCCACATTCCAGAACAGTTAATTCAAATCACTTCACCTTGATATGTGTGTGTGTGAATTCAGCTTAGTTTTTCAGATCTGGAATTTATGGGCTTCGTTGTTCATCATGATTCATTCTCTAATTAATGCTTCTTTTTAAAGCAGTTCACAAGTTGCTCTACTCCACATACAGCACAGGACAGGAATCAGACACCATGAAAAGGTTTGAGTGAGCAGGCGGGGCAGAGATTCTCACTTAGAAGGGCCCCACCCTACCTTGTTTTAGTGCTTTGTTGTTGCCATGTTAAATTTCTTTATACATTTTTTTTTAACAAGGCGATCAGTATTTTCATTTTATAACGGGCTCCATTAATAATGTAGCAATTCTTGAATGTGAGCAGCAACTTTTGCAATTAAAGACAGAGGTAGTGTTAACTCCTAGTCCTGCCTGTTTCTACTAGGATGCAACTTTATAAATTAGGTATAGAATTAAGAATAGGACTTAAAAACAGAACGACTAGTTTCAAATCCTGGTTTTATTACTGCTGGCATTGTAACTTGGACTAGATACTTAAACCCCCAGAGCCTTATTTTCCTTCTCTGTTAAATGAGGTTAATAAAAATAGTAATAGGAGAAAAAAATTTTTAAATTTCTTAGACTAATACCCAATAGAGAGTGCTCAATGTTAGCTTTTATAATCAACACTTTTCTTCTTCATATGTAAAAAAGAATTAATAGTGTCTACCTACATACTTTGACTCACATTAACAGATAAATACCTGGCGTTCAGCAAAGAATCTAACTTATCATGTCTGTGCAACAAATTTAATATGTTTCTCTTTCCCTAATTCTAGATAATTTTATTTGTTAATATTACATGTAGATTTATGGATACCTAGACTTATTTCTCTCCATCTGTGTATATACATACATATATCTATACATATATATAATGAAAAAATAGGTGTTAAAAAACCTTTTCATAAAAAGATTAAAATTAAAGTTAATTTGTGCAATGAGATATTTACTATAAAAGATCTACAAATCTATAATATAATCAAACATATACATAAAATTCATCTTACTGATTTCAGCAGCAATAACAGTAAGATTATGCCATTGAGATAATTCACGGTCCAGTGGCTTTGATGTATAAAGGGATCCATTTCCAGAATGTATGTTAAAGATCCTGTCAAGGTCAGTATGACGATCCAAGGAAAATCTGAACATAGAGGGCAAAAAAACCCAAAAACAAAATCATAGAGGGCTGTATTATTGACAGTTTGCAGGAGAAAATGGTGAAATGTAGACACATTATCACTCATTATTTAAAAAAGTACAAAGTACTGATCTAGAATACAGACTGCTTTGTTCTCTCTCTCCCTCTCCCTCTCTCTCTTACACACATACACACACACACACACGCGCGCACCCATGCTTACCTTCCCAAGTTATGAGTTGGTGCTTTGCTCTGCATTCAGTATTAGCCTTGTGAATGCTTGTGTTATTAAATAATTATCTATTTCTATATACATTCAACTGAGTGTAATGTAGTTTCTCACAAAGTAGGTGGCTTTATAGGTGGTTACTTTGCTAACAGACTTAGCAGGTGACTGAGGATTCTACTGAGGTTACAAGAATCTAATCAAAGGATTGTTGACGGAAGTTGTCTTTTTCTTATTTGGGAAAATGAAGATAACCTAAGTTTCCTCTGATAGAGGTTATGATTGGGCTTAGTGATTCATGCTGTAAAAACTTGCACTTTAGTTTCTTCACATAACATATAAATTTAAATTAAAGATCTTTTAGAAAAGATATTTTATGTATTTATACCAACTAAAGTCTTAGTGTATTCCACACTGTACAGCAAATTGATTGAAGATATTGTGTTTGGTGCCATTCTATAACCTAATACCAGGTTTATTAATGAGGCTGATATAATTGCACAAATCCCATTATTTGGGGAATTTTCAGTCAAGGTGAAAAATAGCTATCCTCCACCTTCATTGGTTCATGCCATTTCACAATGCTAATGGCGTATACATGTTTGATAGTTCTTGAGTTAGCAAACATAATTCCTAAGTTTTATTTAATGCTCTATATTAAAAAAATAAATAAAACAAAGATGACAAGACCAGGGATAATATTCTATTATAGCATAACTTTTCCTAAGTCACCACATCCATTTATTTTAAGGAAATACAATATTTTAAGGAATGAAATATTTTTAAAGTGTGTTTTGTATGTGATAATACAAAATAACTTAAAATGTGTCATAAAACTCTTTTATCTTTTTAATGTTCCAATGACTTCCAAAATTCAATTGACAGTTATGATCCTTGTGCCTGGTTCTGAATAAATTACATTAGAAGAACAATTTAACTTGTCAATACAGTTAAGCGATTTTAATTTTGAGGAGAACTTATTTTAGATTTTATGTTAAATCAATTCCAAATAGAACAGAAAAGTCATTTACAAATCTTTTTCATAAACTCTAGTCCTCTCTATTAATACAATATGTTTTATATTCAAATCACATGTTTTACCATTCACAAATAAAGCAAATTGTTATATTTCTGCATAAGAAATACTTCACAAGTTATTTTCCCATGTAAAAGAAATATGTGACTACTGAAAGAAATCAACAGAGTTTACCTCCTGCTTGGAGTATTCCATGATTGCTTGAAATAGAAAATATTTGCCCCCTCTATGCAAAATACCTTATACCATTCATCTCTGCCATATATCGCATCTCAAAAAGGAAATCAAACATGAAAATACCACATATTAAGCTTGAAGTTCTGAGGCACTCAATGAATATTATTTCTCATATGGAATCTTCTTTCCTAATACACTAAGAACTACTTGAGAAACATGTGAATATCTGATATAGTGAAAGAGTTACTGAATTCCTTGGCATTTTGGTAAACAATAGAGTTCCTCATCTGTATAGAAAAATGATACGAAGCTACAAATGCAAATCAATGTAAAGTGTAATTATCTTTGCCATGTAAGTTTTATATGTTTTTTCTAAATTGTTTCTTATAGTTTAGTTTAAAAAATAATAAGAAAATTTAGAAGACTGTTTGAAATTATCCTGAAACTACAAGAGATTTTGAGTTTTTTCAAACATGATGTATTTTCTAATGCTTTATTAACATATTATATGTGTTAACTTTCATTTTTGTTTTAAAAATAATTTTCAAAATACACACCTTAAATAGATTCCTTTGATTATTGCATTATCATTCATAATATGTGATATAAATAATTTATAACATGTCCAGTATTACCCATCCCATAGATACATTGCATCACCAAAGCAATATTCTTCGGTACGTGCACAAACACGAACACACACATACACACACACCCATATATTTTAAATCTTCATGGCCTATCAAGAATAACATTCAAGGATGCATTTGCATTTTCTATGCCTAATTAGCATAAATTCAAATATGCAATAACCTTCATGGCATAGACTTTGTTATTAATAAGTAATGAATTTATTAGCACTGTCGCATGTAGTATATGTAAGTGGATTCTTTATTCCTTGTCTTTAGATTTGAACCCTTATTAGATATTTTAAATTTGTTTAAAAAAATCTACAGACCTATTTTAACATATACTAGTCATCAGTCTATATATGAGGATGCAAAATCTATTTCATGGTGTGGAGAAATGTCTTTATATTTGCCATTCAATAATGACACTCTATTTGAATAGAAATCTTCTAAAAATATATCATATTTCACTTAATAAAGATCTTTTAAAACAGAAACAGAGAACATAGCCTACTAATGTCAGTTAGGAGCTATGCCAATGGGATGGTTGGTAAGTGTTCAGTGGGGAAAATGAAATGTACATGTTGGTTATGTAAATACTTCAGAAGAAAAAAAAAATCAAGGAGTGCAACCATTTCCTTAGGATGGGGTAAGAGGCATTTATGGGAAGACAAGCTGGCAGCTGTGAGCTGTCCATGATTACTACGCACAGGTTTCTGCTGCCACTCTGTAATCTGGGATGCTGTGTATGAATATAAGAAAAGATTTAGGTAAAATTTCTAGCTTTAAGTAGAACTAGCATTACACAGTACATTAAATTCAAGGTTCTGTACATCCTACTGATGTATACTAAGGAGTCAGAGAGGAATGCTTGGAAATTACCCAACCATTTGAATTCTTGCTTGACTGGTTCATGTGGCACAAGAGGCAAGCAAAATAAGTCTGTTGAGAATTAGAGAAACAAAATTCTAACACATGCTGGATTAACAGTCTAGTGTGAGTAATTCTTTTGAGGCTGAATATTATTCAAATGATAGAACAAATATCAATAAAATTTTTGAGTCTTTCCCATTGTGCATTTATCATATCTCATTGTGTTTATCACATCTCATGTTTTCAAACTCATAAAAAAGCAAAGCAAAAAGTAAAATAAAATTACTCTAACTTTTCTGGAATGCTGTGTTGATTTTTTTGATATAGTCAAAACATCAAAACAAACTAAAATTGACCCTTTGAAGGCAGGAAGACAGGAGAGCTTTCAAAGTCACAATATAACTGCATTTTAACATTGCTGGAATTACATTATTTTAAATGTTTAAAAATCCTCACAACTCACATATTATTTAATAACCTGAAGGCACAAATAAAGTGATTTGATTGCACTGTAATTGCACAGCTGACACATTGCCCTTTATTTGGAGCAGGGTCAACACAGCCTGTATCTTAAAGACACAGGCACAGGAAGTGACAGGTTTCAGGCAGAAGGACATGGTTGGAACTGGAGTGAACTCTGAAGCCTATGCAAGTCCTGCACCAAACAGAGACAATTATTTTGAAACCTGTGCTCACTCAATGGATATACAATTTACAGAGAGGCTCAGATCTTTCAAGGCATTAAATTCTGTAAGTGAAATTTCTTGATGTCTGTATTCAATTTCCTTTTATTTCATCTTAAACATAGGTATAATTACCTAATGGGGCTAGATGTAGAATCTGGGTCTCTTGCCATTACAGTACCAATGATTGTGCCTACTTCAATATCTTCATGAACCTCAAACAGATAGGAGGATCTGCTAAAAACAGGAGGCTCATCCACATCTTCTATAGAGATTTTCACAATCGTTGTGTCTTTAAATGGTCCTAGGTAATAAAAACGTGGATCCACATGGGTATTTTCTGCTTCAACCTTCAGAGTGTAAAGTCTTCGGCTCTCATAATCAAGAGGCTGTATAACGAAATAAATCATCAAATTAGAATGATGTAAATTGAATTAAATGTTCCTTCCAAGGTACAGCAGATTTTCAAAGCCTGGCTATGTTATGCCAAGGTATTCAGTAACTGTAAATAATTAAAAGTAATAAAAATAACTTATATATCAGGATTCAATTTTTACTATTTAATGTATTCAATATGTAATACTTCAAAATACAGGAAAGTTATAGCTTTACATTTTGGAAAGATTGAATGGCTATTAAATACTAAAGCAGAAGATATTGACTCATTACAAAAAATGGACTGGTGTACTGTGTGTGTGTGCATGTGTGTATCTGCAGGTATATGTGCTGAGGTGTTGGCTTTTCAATTTCTCTGTAAGAAAAACTCAGTTGTCTTTTCAAATTTGTTGTGATATTTCTAGTTTAGTTTAATGGGCTTATGGTACTACATAATATTTATGAAATTTGGAAGACTAATATAAATTGTTCAGCAGTTATATTAAACATTATATAAAGATAAAAATTTTGATTACAAAATAATAATTAGATAACATTATAAAAAAACGGGTAATCAATAATGATATAGCTTAACTATCACAAAATTAAAATCAAGGTCCTCACCTTTCAACCACTCTAAAATGTATGTTTGTTAGCAGAAAACAAGGCATCATTAATTCAGATTCCTCTAGTCATTTTAACAGCAGATTCTATTTGCATAATTATCCCTTCCCAGACTTGAAAAAACAGAAAACGGCTTTCTCCTTTGCAGGTTACTGTCTATTTAGTAATAGTTAAGTATCTTGGGTTTTTAAGTACCTTGGTTTTTATCAATAGAACTGCATAGAAATGTAAATAAAATTTTGATTGACCCATGCTTCCATGGTTACTTTATGCATATAGAGTATTCAGGACATTTCATTAGGACCTACATTTTTCTGAGTTTTTTTTTTTTTAATAATGATCATACTAACTGTACAATAAAAAAAATAACTAGTTACCTTTAAACAGTATCACTGAGCATATGTTAGCAGAAAAGTTTAATTTATGTAGCAGAAGGGAAAATGTGAACAATTAAATTATCTTCCAATCCATGCTGTCTCTTTTTATTAGCAACTCTAATTATTGCTTCATACATCTGGATAGATGGCATGCTACCTTTCGTGTCTCCAACTGTGATGATAAATTGCCATTATTAGCTGAAACTTTTTTAAGAAAACAAAGTTATTATGGGGTCTTTTATTAATGTGGCTTAGAAATAAAATCATGCATATATAAACTTGCTTTTTAAAATTTTCTAAAATCTCAGGTTTCATGTTTCAGTGAACAAAAACAGAGTCTAAGGAGAACTTTGGCTTCATGTTCCTCATATTTATGCACAAAATAAATTACAGTTGAAAATTATATTGGCATTTCTTAGTGGAGAACACATGAGTAGACAGCACATAATAAAATCTCTCCTCTCTAAACAGGTGAATTTTTATTTATATTGATGCTGGGCACCTTTTTCACAGTTATGACGCCTTC
Organism: Galemys pyrenaicus; assembly: GCA_019455555.1. Taxonomy (NCBI): domain Eukaryota; kingdom Metazoa; phylum Chordata; class Mammalia; order Eulipotyphla; family Talpidae; genus Galemys; species Galemys pyrenaicus. The sequence goes on from JAGFMF010011791.1 coordinate 7,416,902, forward strand.
TTGTGTGTCCTTCTCGGTTATAATGTCAAACATTTCAGTCCCGTCACCATCAATAATTCGGTATTCTACTTCGGCATTTTTCCCAGTGTCAGCATCAGTTGCTTTTACACTGCCAATGGCTGTACCAACTGGGGATGATTCAAGAACTCGAAGATGGATGGTGTCTGCAAAAAATAAAGGGAAAAAATTAAAGAGACAGGAGATAAATTTCTCAATAGAATATTCAAAGATAAAATATATATGAGAGAACACTATCACTCTTATGCTCTCCACTAAATGTTGAAAAATTATTAAATTGAATATGCACAATATGGATAATATTAAAATTTAGGAACAAAAATCATGGAACTGTGGACTGTGCATGTTATGAACAGTGAATACCAACCCATATTAAGACTGTAATTTTTTAAAATGAGCATGTTACTTTTTTTGTATTTACCCAAAAAACTAGAGGTCATTCATTAAGTGCAGATACATACCTATGTGTACCTACACAATGACAACCAATCATAGAATATATAGGGAATATTTACATTAAATTGTTTTTCCTTTGTTGTAGTTAGTTATTTTATTATTCATAGCTTATTTCACTTGCAGGGTGGGACATTATAAGTTTCCTGAGATCAGCTATAATGGGTAGGAATTCTATTTCTATTTGAGACAGGAGAAAATAAAAAGGATAGTCTGTGGGAGAAATACAAAGACGCCCTTCACAGTGTCAGTGTAAAAACAGTAAATTCTGACAAACTTCTCTACATGTCAGAGCAAAACAAGGATTTATCTTAAACCCTGGTGCACCTGGATGTGCTTCCAACATGAATCGCATCCACTACTAATGAGATTTATGTTTTAGCACCTGATCATAAACTACATATTACTGACAGATTAATGGACCTGAAGCACACTTCTGATTATAGTACCTTCTTGCTCATAAACCTTAAGTAATTCTCTCTAATATACATAATAAAGTGCAAAGCTCTTAGCCAGTCATGCTCTCATCTGAGTATGTCTTTCCTAATGTATTTTGCTTTTAGTCACTTCCAGGAAGGATTTGCACCAAGTCAGACTGCTCGAGGTTTTCTACATTCCTCTATAAATATTCTTCATGCCATTCCTGTCACATATATATAATTCTTACCCCACTACCTTCATATAATCATGGTACATTTTCCCAAATTTGAGGATATGGCATTTTATGGGCTGAATGTCTGGGGGGCAATGTCCCCTTAAATTCCTATGTCAGAATCTTTAACCCCTAAAATTCAGAATGTGACAATATTTACACAGGCTTTTCAAGAGGTAATCAAGATTAAATAGAGATATTAGGGTGGGTCTAATATGATCTGACTAGTGTTTTGACGAGAAGAGATTTGGAAACTGACAGGCACAGAATGAAGAATAAGTGAAGAAACGGAGAGAAGATGGCCATGTATAATACAAGCTAAGGAGAAACCGCAGAAGAAACCAACCTTGCCGACACCTTAATTGTGAACTCATCCAGAATCATGAAAACATATATTTTTTTTTTTGGTTGATACACATCACATGGTTTGTGGTACTTTGTCATGGCAGCCCTAACAAATTGATACAGCCACCTACGTGAGCTGAGTTTGGGACATCATTTCCTAGGAGATAGCATTAAAATTCATTTTTGCCACACACCAGTTAGTCTCTTAGTCTTTTTTTCTCTTAATATTTTTTTATCTCTTTATCTATATTCTCCTTCCTATATTTTTCTCTTTATTTATCTTGGGTAACTCACTATTGAAAGAAATTCTGAAATCATTCATAGGTTACTGATTTATTGTTTCTCCTTGCCTTTGGTGCTTCTTTTAAGCTCCTTCATCCTTGGATGAAAGTAAATCTTGCTGTATTCCTTCAAGTCACTGCTCATCTGTGGCTTCCTCAGAAGCTTTCATCAGCAACCAGCTGAACATAGCTTTTCTGAAAATACCTCTCTTAGCCACTCTTCATATCATTTACCACTGTCAGGCATTATATTATCTACATATCTATTGGTATTGCCAATATTGTAGTATAAAATAAGATCTTTGTTGGCTTTTTCCCAACTATCCACATACCCATTGTATATCCTTGCATTTACTTATTTTGTATTTACTTATTTAATACTTTGTACTCTAATTTTACTTATTTAATGTAAGTAAATGCTTACGTTGTACTTACTTATCTAAATACTGGGAAAATGTGAAACTTCCCACTGGCTTACTAGCTCCTATATTTGGCCAAATAAAATCAAATCTCAACAACTCTTAATACATATTGTAGCAATATTACCCTTTTGAAAACTAACATATCAGTATCTACTCAGAACTTAAAAATTCTTTGTATTCATTATCCTTAAAATAAATTAAGACACCCAAAGGAAGACACTCCATAAATTGACTCTTTTGTCCTGTGATTCACTCCCTTAATAATACTCTCCATAAAACTGGTTTCCTTTAGGCTTTTCCATTTCCCAATGTGCTTTTTTTGCTTCAATTTAATATACTTTTCATTATACAAGATTTTATAAACAAGTCCACCTGACCACCTCTTACTCTTCCTTTTGATATATTTCCATTTCACTGTGCTTCTTTCATGGAGCATCATAAAGTTTATCTTACTACTGCAAGAACATTCTTCTAAAAATGAAATCCTATGGAAGTGGCAAATCAGCATATTGATTTACTACACAATAAAAGAAGGAACTTTTTTCTAATATAAAAATAGTATCACTGTTCGACTGAAGAACTTATTTTTCATGTTAGGATAAATTCATTTCTTCACTTATCTTATAATAGATTGTAAAATCTGGTTTCTTTTAAAATCTCCATTACTATGATTATCTATATCAAATCTGGAGTATAAATGAAATAAAAACTGTATTGATTTTTTTCAATTAATGATTAGGCAACCAGACCAAAAATTATACAAATACATGAAATAATTAGCTATATAAATATAAATGGATGGATGGCTTAATTGATATTTAACCTATATGCATGCAAATATAAATCAGATTAAAATTTAGCATTTTCATAATTATATTTATAATTTATATAATTATTAAATTATATAAATTTGTATTACAATTATGATTCATTAAAATTGTACAAATTTTAATCTAGTTTGATCCAGTAATTAGAATTAGCAAGTTGAATAAATTTTAATAAATCATTATCTGTTCATGCTATAATTTTGGTAAAGGCTATTATAAAAATGATAACCCCTAAATCCTCATCAAAGTTTGAAAAGAAACAAAATTTAAAAATAAACTTCATAAAACTGATGGCTTAATGGACACAAACCTGAAGACAAAAATAAAATGGAAAACAAATGAAAAAAATTAAAATATATGGAATAAATAACTTTAATAAAGAAGGTAAATTTTGTTATGCAAAGTCTTCCAGAGAAAGGAAAAATGAAGACTCTTGCTTAACTCATAATTTGAGATCAGTATAACACTAAGTCATTATATGAGGTCAGAACAAAACCAGACAAGAAGAGACTAATGGTCATAAAATGTAGGTTAAAATTCAAGTTCCACCACAGCTAATTGTATAACATTTAGCAAGTTCATTTTTAATTCACAATAACTAAGGTAAAGTTTGTGAAAAACTATTCTAATCACTTTACTATTAACTAAATTCTAAACTTTCAGTTTCATAATGTCTACATTCAGGTCTTCGTAGAGATCCTACTTTGCAGTGTTGCCAAGTTCTATTAAAAGCCCCCTAATTTGTGAAATTTCTTCACTCTTTCCTTGTTATCTATGACCTTAACATTTTGTTTAATAAACTATTTTTTATTTATTTTTAACTGAAGTAATATTGGGGTATCCCCATCAGGTATTACCACCATAGTGCATCCACCACCAACTTATCCATGTTCTACTACTATAGTTCATTGTGCTTCCTTACCTCTTTGCTTTTTTATTATTATCCCTACCCCAACATTCCCCACATTGTTGCTTCAGATCTGTAGTTTAAACCTGTTTGTATCTGATTATTAATTTACTTTATATTCCACACATTAGAGACACTTAACATTTTTAAAGTCATCCTAGAAAAAAATATAGAACAGTGTCATTCAAGTTTGATTAGAAAATAATTTTGTACCTTGAATGCTCATCATTATTAATCACGTATAATAAGTCAATTAAAGTAGGTTTAGGCTATTCCTATTTAGTTCCCTCTGGGTTTTAAAACGTCCAAAGAAGAATATATTTCAAGAAAACAATGAGTTAAATCAAGATGAAGAAATGAATCAGCTCAGAAAACTATATATCCAAGTTACAAAGGTAGAACAGAAAAGCTTGGGATTGCAGTTTTCCTGAGTTTCTGAGATTCATCAATTTGTTGGAAAAGGAATAGTGAGGGTTGTAGGTTTGAAGTCCTGAATACTCCCAAAATAAAGACATATGGCATAGGATTAACTAAAATTTTTTTTTTAAAAAATTGAGGAGTAGCTATAAAAGTGAAAGCACCAACCTATAATATCTTAGAAAATATAACTCAGCTAAAAAAAAAGCAGTAGAGAAACTCAAAAAAATGATAAAGTTATATATAAAGGAAAACAGATTGAGAAGTTACTGAGCTCCATTTTTATCACCATGAAAGGAAACCAAAAGGTAATGTGTAAAATTATTTGAGCAAATAATAATAAGATATTACTTGAGAACTGTAGCTTAAAATAGAACTTGGAAAATTATCATTCAATGTTGTTTTCTCTTAGGATTACAGATATGGGTAAGGAATGGAATTTTTTTATTGTTTAAATATTTATTTTTGAATTCAATACCTGATGCAAGTGATTTTCAAACATAGTTAAATAGAAAAAGTTTTGGCTGATAAATAATTATCAATTTATGGTAAAAACTTTTCATATTATGGATCTCCTTTAAACAGAGACAGAAAATTAATGGTCTCTGGGAATTTTTTCTCCCACTTTTTATTTTCAGCTTGGACATCACTTGAGATTGCCTATATTTTTAGGCACATACCTAGATTCTGATAATCTGCTTTCAAGCCGTCATTTTAATTTTGAATAAGGAGTCAAAATTATTTATCACTTCATTTTATTTGGTTGGTACAGAAACTATCTCTATTATAAAGCTCATTTAATTTTGATTAGAATTGGCATTGTTTATGCTAATCTTCTGAGATTATATTACAAAACAGCCATGTTCCATTGGTTACATTATAATAAGCTTAAATTATATATACTATATTCCACAGTAATTAGTTGGAAGGGATATACATACCTGTTATGGGTTATGAGTGGTTTATATGTGTATGTACAATTATATATACACATACATGTATATTTCCCCCTAAAACATTAATAAAAACAATTTCAAGATGCTCATACTTTCCAGAAAAGCCATTATAAAGATTGAACTCATCCATCAACATAGTATAGTCTCCTTCAGTATTCAAGGGGGATTGGTTCCAGGACTCTTGCAGAGACCAAAATCCAGGAAAGCTCAAGTCCCTTTTACAAAAAGACCTAATATTTGAATCTAACCTATACACATCCTATCCTATACTTTTGAATATAGAGGGCCCACTAAAAATTGAGTTTTTCTAATTCACTAATTCAAACAACTATATTATAAATATATATGTTGTATGTACACATATACATTCACAATCATTTTCAATATAAGGGAACTTTAATAAGTAATTCAATAAATATTAAGTGACTAACCATTTATATATAATTATATTATTTTATATAATATATAAATATATTTTATATACTATATAAATATATACATTATATATATAATATATATAAAAAATAATTCTCTCCCTAAAATGGTTTATACTCAGAAAATATTTTGGGCATAAGATTTATTAGGTCTATTTCAAAACTTAAAAATGCATTTCTATATATAAGTGTATGAAGGAGTTATTTATTAATATTTTTTAAAAAGATTTTTAAGATGATTCTGTGGACTATATGTATCCTATTTGGTCAAGCAAACTGATATTACTTTAATTAAGAGCCTACTTGGGGAGCCTATGTAGGGAGCAGCAAAAGGGGACCAAAAAGAGACATAGATTGTTATGCATACACTGACAAAAGCAAAGCCTGTCTTACCTTTCACTTTTCCTAAAGACATCAATTTGCATGCTTCTTATTTTTTATCTTACAGTTGATGGAGCTTTAATTATGTGGTATCCTTTCCTATCAGTTCCAATTTATAACTGTTTTAAATTCATTCCCAGATGTCAGGTTGAATAATCTGCTTCTCTTTTACTGTTCAAGGTAGATAAATACTTCTTCCTAGTGTATATGTTCTTAGTTCGGTTATCAACTTAAGTACAAAGCCATGGGCGTGAGGCGGAGAAAGGTAATTTCCACTTCTGCATCACATACAGAAAGCTTTATTTAGAAGTGAAAATCTAAAAGATAATGTTACAAAGATGGTTTCTTAAGGACAGGTTAAATACATGACTCCTTAAAACAACTGCCCTTTGAGATTGTTATTGGCAATCTCATACAACACCTGAATTTTATTATAAAGATTTCAAATAAATTTGGTGTCATTCTGGATATTTAGAATTCAAGACTAAATACTCCAGGTCAATGATTCTATCCAAAATCAGATCAATAGGACCTCTGCACTGGAATATTAAAAGCACTGTAGAATTGTGTACTAGAAATAGAAATAATTGACAGCTTCATGTAAGAGACCTTGGAGAATGATATAAGCTGGCAAAATAAAAGATCTGACAGGGTGACATCCTTAAGAACAACAGAAAAGATGCCAGAATAACAACTGTGAGGGCAGTGAGGGCAAATTCAGGTTTGGAGACTGGGAACAAATAGTTACTGCTTTGTTTTGTAGATAAAAAAACATTGAGGTTCAAAGAGAAATAATTTGTCTTTTCCTTTGTTGCCTGTCCTTGTTTCTATTCACATTTACATAAGAACTCTCTCGTTTGCAAGAGTTGAGATAAAAAAGCATGTCATATATGAATCAACAAAATAATTTAGCTTTAGTTTAATTTTTTTATTTGCATTGGGTGTAATCTTATTGTAGCATCTCTATGCTGCAAAATAATCTCAAACAATACTTCCTTTAAGAAAAATGACACAATTATACATGTTTATAAAACATTCCATTGTATAATGTTTAAAAGATGCTTTTTAATGAGCTTAACAGGAAGAAATTAAAAACAAGATGAAGTTCCTTGGAGGAAACTCTAGAGTAGTTAAGGAAATTATGTAATACTAAATGGGTGTTTAGGAGAAAGTGAAGGAGAGCTGAAAGTCACACCAGAGACTGACAAAGGATTTAGGCTTTGGAATTGAAGCCTCTCACCAGAGGAAAAACAGAAACCTAAATTTGTGAGCACTGGAGACATAATCATCAACTTAGCTTTGGGCATTTAAGTTAAATTAGAGCAAAACTAAATTGCTGCATGAAGTCTTAGTTTCCTGTTTATGCCACTGAGCTAAGGAACAAGACAAAGATTTTAGAGAAACTGTCATGATCTCAAGAGAGAGGAATCCATCTTGACACATAACTTTGAAATTGTTTCAAAGTTATTGTCATCAAAGACACACAATTGGGATTAATAGAAACCTTAAAAAGTATACAGGATTGGGGGAGGTTAAGGTAATATTAAATTAGTCATTCATAAACATTAACATCATATCAATGCTCAGTTTCTTAATAATGTGTCTTACCTGAAATTGTAGATGTATTTAAAAGTCTGATTGAGTCTAACCATATGTGCACAGCTTATTTTATATCTTGCTATCTTTATCTATCTATCTATCTATACCTGTCCAGAGGTACTTTTTTAAAAATGCCATAAAACATTCGAATCTCATTATGCAAAAATGCCAAGTAGTTCTGTTGAAGGTAAGTGGAATAGAGTTCCAAGTAGATTTTTATATAATTTCTATTTCTTTTAGAGAAATATATATGTTAATCATACCTGGAAAGTTGTGCACTTCCTCAGTCATATCACTCTTAACAATTAGTCTATCTGAGATCATACATGTCTTTTTTCACTTACCTGTCACATGTGCATCTCAGATTGTATTTCACTATTTATTAGACATGTAAAGCCCTTCATCTTCCTGCAGGCATTTTGATTTAAAGTGTTCAAATCAAACTGAAATCCCTGTCTCTCTTCAAACTCTTCTGCAGAAAGCAAGAAAGTAAGTTTTGCTCACCTCTCTCCCTCAAACCTTTTATTTGCCAAGCTATTAAATTCTGTGTATCACCCATCTAAATATACCTCAAAACCTTCTTCACCTCAGAGTTAGTCCCAAGACTTTCAACATTTTCTCTTTTAATCCAACCATATATTTCATTGCTGCCAAGATAATTTGTTAAAATGAAGAACTGTTGCCAGTGTTCTTTTAAAAAGTGGTCTCTTAGATAACATACATAGCATTTTGTTTTCATATCCATTTGTTTTCATGGTGCTAACACTGCCTGTAATTTCATTCTCATTTCTCACAAACCCTGCTTCAAACCTTGGGTGCAGTCTTACCAAGTCACACACATTTTTTTTGATACTGCCTTTGTTCACTTTTCTCTCTAAACAAAAGTTCTCAAAACTCTTTGTTTTCTTGTCTGGAAAACTCTTACATAATCTTTTCTTTTCCTACCCCTGATATCTGAAGAAGGTAGCATTTTGTGATTCGGGCTTCCAATCACAATTATAACATGAATGTTACTGCATCTTGTTCCAATAGTATTTGTATACATAAAATTATACACAGATGGAAACATGTATGCATATATGTACATATCCATGTATATATATTTATGTATTATGCACACAAACTATAGACACAAAATCAGGCAATAAAAAAGAGAGTCTGAATGTGAAAGAAACTACAATGCAACCAAATAAAGGTGCATATATGTGTATTTGCGTGTTTGTGTGTGTGTATGGAGAGTGACTCTATAAAAAATATAAACCAATTATAAATACATCCTGTATCTTATTTCTCACTTTAAGATTATTAGTTTGCTATTATTTCCAAGCAAATTTCCTGCCACCTGGTGTGGCTTTATTAGTGTCTAATAAATCAAAGTATGATTCAGTGATATTATTTCTTGGTAATTTTTATAAACGTTAGGCGCTGGGGCATTGGGTAAGAATCCTACAAATACCTGATGATACCTTGGTGGTCAATCATGGCTGTATCAAAGTGCTATAAATTGTAGAACAGCACTTTTGAATAAGAATATTCATTTTTTCCCAGATAATAAAAAAGGGAAAAAGACACATTTTTAATTTCTTTCCTTCTTTCTTGTGCTAAAGCATCTTCCCTGGGACACACCTTGAATACTGCTCTAGCTGAAATATGCTTGATAATTTTAAAATATGCAGATCAGCCTGGGGCCTACATTACCTTGGGATCCCCAGTAGAGAAGAGGTTGACTCTATTTACAAAGTGAAAATCAGCACTTATTAAATCAAATCTCTCTTGTACTAGGCAGGGATTATGATAGTCTCACAACTCTGACTTCAAGTTTCTTAAATCCCTGTGTGTATATCATATAGACATTTTCTTGACAGACCATGTCTTGTGCAAACTTGTTTATTTATCTGTTCATGTAGCAGGGGGATCCCAGCAAAAGGGTCATTCATGTTTAGTCCTAGGCACTGCAGAACCATCAACCAATAAAAGTTTGATGTCCTATGTCTGTATCAAAATGTAGACATATTAAAAATTCAATATACCAACTTGAAGTTGTTCCTATAATCTATACACAAGGAGTGAGTCACTTAATTAACTAAAGACAGGATATACTAAAGGAATCTAAAGACTTTTTGATGCATCAATTTCTTGCTTGGTGGACGGGTTAGAAGCACAGATTTTTGAGTCTTATTTATTTGACACTTATTTATTTCCCAGCTTAGAACCATGAAAAAAGCGATTTAAGTATATAAGATCCTTTTTTTATGAATAAAAAGGAATTGATAGATATACTACTTCATACAGGTTGTATGAATATATTAAATGAATTATTGGAAGTATATTTAATAAATGTATTATGTATGCTATATAACTCTGTACCTACTGATATTATTTTTATACTGTGATTTAACTTATTTAAATTTAGGCAATTTCCAGACAACACACATTAATCCAATTAATGGGCTAAATAAAGTCAGTAGTCAAGGTTATTCAGTTAAAACAAGAAAAACACAGATATGAAATTTTTTAGTCTCTGAGTGATTCTGAAATTGCTTACTATTACGTCTAAGTTGCCAAGTTTTATATAATCTTAGAAATAATTTTGATGGCAAACATAAAAATGTGGTATCAAAAATCCTCAGAAAATGTCTCATTAAGTTTATTTGCACCCAAAGTGCCCTATCACTTAAATTTACCTTCATAAAAAGTTTTCTATAAGTGAGAAAATGTGTATTAATTTTCAGAAGTAACAATAAAATGCCCCAAAACTTATTTTTGTCACTGTTTTCTTTTTTTTTTTAATTTATTTATTTATGTATACAAGAGCTGGGATACAGACCAGAGGCACGAGAGGTGAGAGGATTTACCAGAGACAGAATGAGAAGCAGAAGAGGCAGATCGACTAAAATGCACTGCTGAGGGGAGCAGTGGGAGAGGCAGGAGAGATCTGCTATGCCGTGTGGGTCCCCTCCATGGTCAGGGATCGAACTCACGCTTTTGTGCCACAGATAATTCACAGTGCAGGGCTCAACCCACTGAGCCACCAGGGAGGCCCCTTTTCACTATTTTTAATAAGAAGTGGCAAAATATACTAAATGTAGTAGATAGCAATAAATTCAATCTTTCAGGTGGACTTGGGGATGATCTAGAAGTTTGCATAATAAATATATAAAAATCTCATAACTTTGTATTGAATCAAACTTGTCTCAAAAGGGTAAAAAATAAAAGGAAGACCATCACTTAATCATATGATATTTTGCTTGCATTTTATAAAACTCCTCCACCTCAGAGTCTCAGAAGAGCTGACATTACATAAACATGCTTGTTACTGGTCTCTGGCTTCCACCTGTCCACCTAAGCTGTGTGTAAATATATCTGTCACTCAATGCTAAATAGCCTAAAGCGTATGATGTTATGAGAACTGAATTTCTCAGGAGCTCAGATCTTCTGTAAAATAGACTGAAAATAATCTACTGTCTCTGTCTTTTGTCTGTTATAAGATGCATGGATAAGCAATTAAAGGTGAATAAAGAAATGGTCTTCTTGAACTATGCATTAGAGTTGACTCATTGGTGAACAGAAATGTTTTATCTGAGTCTCAAATACTTAAGTTTCCTTCTGTCTTTTTGAGTTCTTGCCTCATCCGAGAACTGGAGCCACCACTGCTTGGCTGGGACCTTGGCCATCAGCATAACTGCTTGAAAACTCTTTTTCTCTAGGCCTGACCTTCCTTTGTGATGCTTTTATAAGAAATGGATTTGAGAATCATATCACACAGTATTAATCTCTGCTATATTAAGGCAAAGAAGAGCCCTCAGCAGATCAGACTTCCTTTAATCACTGAGTCTGGTCTGGATGAAAATCTATATTGAACATTTTCCTAGAGATTTTTTTTAGAGGGTATTGGTCATAAATCCTTTGCCCCAGTTGGTTTTTACCAAGACCTACAATGTACAGATTCATGTAATTTAATATTTTCATAGACTTTTTCCAAGAAGGCTAATGTTTTTTCTGATTTTATGGAAAGAAGAAAGAAAATGGGGTGGGCAAGACTAAAATATTTAAGTTGGAACACCAGATGGTTAGATATATGGTGAGGAAGCATAGCATTTTACTATGTTAGCAAAATTCAAGGATTGTTGGATGTTTGATTGCTTGGAGAGTAGGGAAATTGGAATTTGTTTGTTCACAGGAGGTAAGTGCATTCACTTTGTTGTGGCTTCTGAGGTTATAGGTCTCTCCAGGCTTACCGTGCTTTTATTAACTTTTGGTTGCCCATAAAAGAACAGCAGCATGGCATCAGAGCAAGAAAACAATAAGATTAGAAACATTAGACACACTTCTTGACAAGCAAGGGGGAAGGGAAATCTCATATCTACTGAGAAGTCTATATTGCAGTTACTATTGAGGACATTTTGTATATGCAATGTTATTTCTTAACTGTTACACTATAAATATTCTATATGATCATACTAAGATCATACTATGAGAAGGAAAATAACCTATTTTATGCATTTTAAGATTTTGAAATATTCCTGAGAGAAGCCTTCTCTATGCCTCCTTCCTAAAATAGCATCCTTGTCATTCTCTGGTCTCTTACCTGTAGCACTTATCACATAATGCATACTATAGACATATTATCCATACATATGGTTATTACTTTATTGTCTACACCTTCAAACAGAGCTCAGGACCTGTGTTGGCCACTGCAGCCTAATTTCTACTTAGAGTGTAGACACTGGGGGCTCTCAAAAATTATATACTGATCCACTGTTAACCCAGGATTCAGTCACTACAATGTATTCCTTTATTTTCTTGTTCATCTCAGATTGTTAATATACAGGCACCATTTCTTCAAACTTCTTGTTGCCTTTCCTTCATTCCTCAAATTTTTACTCCCCAGCTTATACTAAGACTTATTAGAAAAGATGACCCAAGATTACCCCATCATGGACATAGTAGCTGCTATATTTAGTGCTCATTGCATTAAACTTTGTTGAAAAAATTTTCACTTTTATCCTTTGCATCCTTTGTTATTGTTTTTGTTAGTATTAAGTCATGGAAGTATACAAAAATGGAAACTACAGTAAGACAAAAATTAAAATTATCTGTTAAATCATAACCAGCCTCAATCCTCACCATCAATTTGAAGTTTGTCCTTTATCATTTCTTTATTTTTCCCACATGGAATATGCCCTTTCACAAACTGGTAACTGCTAATTTCTAATTGCACAAATTTTTTTTCCTGTCCTTATGGTTTATAGTACTAGTTTTAAGAAAGGACTTATCTCAAGAGGTAAGCTCTATACATGTGACTCCCTAGTGGTGATATAAAAAAACACCCCCTGTAAAAGATGCAATTTTCCCACCTCTCCTATGTGGATTAAAGTTGCTTTTTTTGTCTAGTCATTGCATTCTGTGCATAATTCCTCTGCCATACTTATTCCTTCATGTTGAAATATTCCCTCCCATGCTAGGTAATAAACCCTTATGTCAGGTGCCAAGAATTATTTATTTTCAGTGTATACTTGTGAATATACATTGAAACTAAATTAACTTCATATCCTTCATTGCAAACCAGTGCCGATCACTTACAAAGTAAGATATATTTTTTCTTCACCTACTGTTTTTAATTAAATTAAATCAGTAGAAATAATCCAGGATTCTGAAATAATTTCAACAGAAATATTGTTTAGGGAGTGAAAAATACAATTTAATATCTAGAGCAAAAGTGCTAAAAATACTTTGAAACTTCAGTTTGCATGGTATAATAATTTAATCTACTGTTTCTCTTTTATAATGATACTAAGGAGAAAGTATTAATATGTTTTAAACCTATAAAATTGTAATGACAGCTTAGGTTAGGCACTCAGTTATGTGTTTGTTAATACCAATAGAACTTTACTGTTGTTAATGTCCCTGTAAGTTTAGAGTTCTTTAATGTAATTTGACCTGATCTAATCTCTTGACCTCCTCATTTTTTGGTATGATCCAGTGTAGGGTAAAGGTTGATCAGGTATTTCCACCCTCCCACCTCTGATGATGGACACCTGGGGTGCTGCGCGCATTCCAGGGTGGGCATGCGCAAGTGGGCGCAACTGTGTTGGACACGGGCATAAATGGGCAGCGTCATGAGGCCGCCAGAACTGTGAGGACCAACAGACAGAACTATGAGGACCAACCGACAGCACCAGCAACAGCAGAGAGAAGAAAGCAGTCAAGCGGGTGAGATATGCTGGGAGCTGGGAAGCCTGCCAGCCTCCCAGACCCCTGGCGCCCATGCCTGCCATGTACCTGGCCACCTCTACTAAATAAAGCATGAAAAGCCACCTAGAGCTCCCAGACTCTCCTTCCTTGACCAGTCTGCACAGAACCATCCCAAACCTGCCTCCAGTGCCACCACCTTCCTGCCGCTACATCCAGCCACACTGCTTCTTCAGATCTTTTAGTACTCAATTTCCAACATCAGGGTTCTTTTACATGTGATCACTCTGCTTAGAAAATTTGTCCCCCAAGTCATCTGTCTGCAAGTCTGGGGTTAGTCCATCCTGAAATGTTCAAATGAAATTTCACTCCTTGACTGAGACCTAAGCCTGTCCTGTGCACTCACATAGTCCTTTGTATCCAGTAAGGGACTAAGACCTTATATGCAGACAGTTTCTACTTACATCTGAGCTGCCTTCCTGCATTATTAAAAAAAAAAAAAAAATGGTGACAGGGACTAAATTAGGGTTATTTTTTCTGACAAAATTCATCTCTAATTTCTAAACAATGTTTGGGACAAGTAAGTTCTCAAAAAATATTTTCAGGTAAGTGAATCCATTGGTTGACTTCACAGCATTTCAAAATTCCTTCGCCTTAGTACTATTGGCATTTGGGTCAGGTAGTTCTTTGTCATATGAATTATAAGGACGTTTAGTAGCAGTCCTAGTAATGCCCACTAGGTGCCAATAGTACTCCCCAATAGAGACAGGCAAAAATGTCTGAAGACACTGTAAAATGTCTGTGGAGGGTGGTAAAATTGATCCGGACCAAGAATGATTGCTGTAGATCCACACAATAAAATAAGTTAGACAATGAAGGACACCTGAGTTTTCACCTTCTGACCCCTCTAAACAACTGAGACTTTTATCTTTGACAGATGTAGCATATTGCAAAATGTTGAACTTGTGTTAATCAATGTACAGGGAAATTTATGTTCTGATTCTTTGCACAATTCAACACTTTTGGGGGGCAGAAATGCAGTAATGCCAGCCACTGAGTCAAGTGCTTCATAGATGTTAAATTATTTAGTCTTACACCATTCCATGGCATATGCACTACTATTCAGTTTGATTGAATGACACTGAGGTCTCTCAAGTGGCCTACATGGAAGGGCTACTAAGTAAAGAATGTAGCAATAGCATTTAGGCAGGAATGTTCCACATTCTGCTCCTGAGCTATCCACAGGGCAGCCACTACCATACCAGAGGAATTCTACATAATAGTATGCTGCAAAGATACAAATATCACCAAGAAAAACACTGCTTTTCAGACTTTCATCTTTATCACAAAGGTATTCAAATCAAAAATCTAAATAACTGAAAATTGGGATGGGGGTCAATTTAGAAATAGATACACAGCTTGTGCTAAAATTTAAGAACACAAATATCCTGGAGTTTGAATTTCATGTACATTCTTAGGAATAAGAAACTATTAGTTAACCAGAATGTGGCTTGGGAGTGTACACTGAAACCTAAAATAAACCTCTCAAGTTGCACATCTTCCAGATTAACACTGGAAAGGAAAATAATTAACTGTATTAAATGGGAGAAGCTGATGGTTCTTAACCTATTATAGACCTATTTTGAGAATCTGAAGGGTTGATTCTATAACACAAAGTGGATCCATAAATAAGATCAAGAATACACATGTTTTAGTTTGGTTGTCATTCCAAATACAGAGATTAAATACAAGTCTGACACCATGGTATTAACATGCAATTCTGATTAGTTGGTAAGGGTCCCCTATTGTAGCCCTTTAAGTCTTTAAAACATCAAATTAGATTTTTTATTGAAAACTTTTACCCTTGAGTTACGATCCTCCTTATTAAATTCTAAATGGAAACAGACACTTCCATTGTACAAGTATGACTTAATTTGTTTTCCATTAAAACCTTATTTCCTTTTGCTTACTGAAAGAAATAGCTCCTCAATTATAATCACAGATGTAAAATATACACATGTATGTGTGTGTCTGAACAAAACATGCTTGAGAGATCTAATTTTTATCTTTTAATAAGTGACTTCATCAGCATATATATGTTTCGTCCAGTTTGATAGCATTTTCCATGTGCTTTAAATTCAGTTATGGACAATTGATGTTTTTCTTCTCTTACCCTCTTTTTTTTCAATTCTAAAGATTTACCCTGCAGAGAGTATTAAAGGCAGCTTACTCTGGGGGAAGCGAGGAGGATTGTCATTGACATCCGTCAGTGTGATGTTCACTGTAGTGGTCCCGGATAAGCCTCCCATCTGGCCGCCCATGTCTTTGGCCTGAATCACCACTTGATATTGCTCCCTGTTTTCTCTATTCATGTTTGGTAAAGCAGTCCTGATGATACCTTAAAGAAGATAGAAAATCATCTTTATCTTCATTAGAATTTCAATTATTAGTTGATTAGCCCACAACTTGGATGTCTTACTGATTTTTGAAAAATAAATTTTTTTTCATTTTTATTGTATAGAAATAGATTTACAGTTTATATTGTTTTTCTATTTCCTAAAGAGAACTCTATTTGTAACATAGGGACCTAAAACCACATGTGAAAACATAGAACATATGTTCTTTTTAGCTCAATCATTCACCTTCTATTTCTAGTGTACTTTTTTGTGTATGTGAGAAGATACACAGTGTAAGCCAGAGGTGCAGGGGGAGGGGTGTGAGAGAATACACCAGAGACAGGTAAGCAGAGAAGCGAGCTGAGAGATCTACTGAAATACACTGCTAAGGGAAGCAGCGGATGAGACAGGAGAGGTCTGATGTGGCATATGAGTCAGCTCCTTAGCTGGGAATCAAACTCAGGCATAGGTGATAGTGCTGAGACTTAATCTCTAGGTCACCAGGGATTAATCCCTAGGTCTCCTCTGTTATTTCTTAAATCTTTAAGAGTAGCCTCTTCATTCTTCTGTGAATGTTAATTTTAAGGTTTTGCTCACTTTCCCCATTTTCTACTTATAAAATATTAAGACTATCAAATTAATAAAACATTGATTCATGATTCCTGACCTGTTTCAGGCTCCACAGAGAAATATGGCTGTCCTTGCAGTATGCTGTAAATGATTCTGGCGCTGTTTCCATACGAAGGATCATCAGCATCTGTAGCTGTGACTTGCACCACAGAAGTACCTGAAGTATCCAAATTCAGCTTAGTTCTGCACAGTACCAGAAGGAGGAGCAAAAGCACTGGTTTTCATGGAAGACTTGAATGATTTTTGGCTTTAATAATGACCTCTTAAAGAAACAGTCATCTACAACTTGATGAAAATTGTGTATATAGGTTATTACAGGTAAACTCTGAATTCAATAATGTAGTTAGCCAACAGGTAGATTTTTATGCATGCAATAGGTAATGCTACAGTGTATCAGATAATAATAAATGCAGTCACCTTTCAAATGCTCAGGTTTGATATTTAAATTCATTTTCACATAATAGATTTGTTTCATGTAAAGGGCATATCTAATCACAAAGGAGTAAGTATGCTCTTCTTTTCCCCCTTTCCACTAATTAACTATAAAAATAATTAACATCTGCTCTAGAATACAATTTTATGAATAGATTAAATTCTAAATTTAGAAACAATACAAGATGATCCCAAGTTCCATAAATTATTAAAAGCTATTTAATGAAGTTCAAGATATTTAAAAGAGCTTTATAGTAAAGCAATTGACGAAAGTCCTTGGGATTTAGTGAAGTAAATATTAAATAATAATCCCAGAACAATGCTTTTGAAAAACAGTGTTGAAAATTGCTATTATGAGTGTTATTTTTAAAAGTATCAGAATTGTTTCATCAGTTTATTTAACTTCTCCCACATTTGAACAATGAATCCATTTTACTTAATTCAAAAATATATCTCTCTAAAAATATTATTATAATTTCCTGGCATTGAATTTTCTGTTACACTCGTACTTAATAAAAAAAAGTTTTCTTAAATTTCTTTGTTCATAAATAAAATATCCACTTACTTACACTCAAAGGAGAAATTTTATTTTCTTGAGTATGATACCTCTTGCTTTCTTATATTTTGTGCCTTAATATTTTCTACAACTTAAGTTTGTTATTCTATATGAGCATATCATTAGCTATGGATTTTTTACCTGGTGTATTTGAATATGAAATTGATATTGCTAGTTTTAGAAATAATGCTGTAGTAAAAGGATTTTTTGAACAATTAATGTGAAAGGCTTAAATCTAATCAATTCCATCATGTATTATGTAGATAATCCAGGTAAACTCCTTAGGCAAATTATGGCTATAATATATATGCAAATACTGTATTACATATATGTTGCTCTAAATGTACTTATAATTGGGGTTAAGGTTAACACAGCCAATATTCAAATCTATAAAACAAACATTTTATCTTTTCATAATTTTCTACTGATTGTATTATCTCAGATTTTAGAGGTAAATGTCCATTTATTTGTATTGTAAAAAGTTTATAAATCTTAGAAAGTGAAAAATTATTTATCTTTTTTTTTCTGACTCATTTCCTAAATAAAATAGAAAATGTACTCTGAGAATCAAAGGTGATTTCAATTAATTGATTATAATATCTATGATTTTGGGGCATGTATTTTTATAACCTCTTAATACCATCATAAATGCTGTATGTAAACTTACCTACAACGGACATTTCAGGAACACTAGCTGTATAAACTTCCTCTGGGAAGGTTGGCTCATTGTCATTGATATCATGGATTTTGATCACAAACTCAGACTCTGGTTCTACTGGCCTCAGAGTTCTTCTGTTAATAGCTTGAGCACGTAGAGTATAAAAGGCCTTTTCTTCCCTATCAATTCTTCTTGTGGCATGAATGTCACCTGTTTTTTCATCAATAATAAAAAGAGTGCCAGCTCCATCTCCAGATAAAATATATTTGAGTGATCCATCTCCTTTATCTTGGTCTGAATGAAGCTAGGGGAAATAAAAGAGCACATATGCATGATAACATCTAAAGGTACATAATATTGAACAAATTCAAAGAAGGTCTCTTAAGTCCTGTCAATGAATGATAGGGTCAGTTATCTCTGTTCTTGAAATGAAAGTTGAATAAATATGACCATACTCATATATGTACTTGAAATAGTAAGACTAGCTTTCTGCCTATCAGTCTGAATTTATTCTAATGAAGAAAAGTAATAAAAATAAGCCAACTATAGCTCCTTCTTTGCTTTGCTTGGTCAATAAGCATTTTCTTGGACAAATAACTCCCAACAAAGTCTTAAGTCATCAATTTTGATAAATTGGTATTGTGAACAACACTAATCTCATTTCTGATATGAGTGGGAAAAATTCTTTTACTCTCATGCCATACAGGTAATTCATCTCCTACAAAATTATATGTTATTGAATTTGTATTGGAGGCCACTAATTAGTGAGACCACTAAGTAAGACAAGCAAATTTGTATGAGACTTAATTCCTGCTTTGGAAACACTATACCTTATTGTTTGGTTCATACACAATTCAGTACAAAAGTAAAAATGATCCATAAAACACATGCCTATATATTTTAAATTTCTAAATCAAGTTAGTAAAGTATAATATGAAACATGTTCTATGTAGCTTCCTACCTTGTCAAATCTATGTTTTTAACAAACTCAAATATCAAGTTCAGGGCAAAAATGAGAGAAATGCATGACAAGCCTATTTCCCACACTTGCCTGTGTCCACAATACCAATCTTCTGGAACCAAGTCATCGTGTCAAAAAGCTTTGCATGCATTCACCTAGATATCTTAGGCTGGTATGCATCCTATCCCAGTGCAAGTGCTAGTCCAGGATTCCTTGGGCCTTGAGCAAACTCTATTTTCCTTTTTAAAGATGCCCATTAAGTTAGTTTTCAGAGTTAGGGGGTACAAATAACTGTGGGTCAGTCTGGCATTTGGGTGACTGACCTTTTTGGATGCTTTTTGGATCTAGAGGCAAGTCTGGGGATGATTAGCTAAGAAATAACATGCTCTAAGTACCTTGAGGATAGTTTTGAAATGGATGTGTGGGTTCAGGTTGTGAATATACCTTAACTCCCATAAAATGCCTACCCTGAAGGAGAGTCTTAGTCAGAGAAGGAACCTAGCATGATTTCTTAAAACACAGATTTTTTTCTTTTATGTGTGCCTTTATTTCTTTAAATGTGCCTACCAACAAATAATCATCTTCAATGTAGGTTTACAGTTTCATTATTTGCAAATAAAATTATACTTTTTAAATTTTTATTTTTTGTTGGATAAGACATGTAAAGATCTACAAGTTTTCTAAATCTCTGTAAAGTATTTATTCATTAAAACATATTTTCACAAACATGTTTCCCTTTAATAATGCAGACATAAATCAGAATAAATATATAGTCTGGAGGCTATACATTCTTAAAAATTGGAGACAAATATCTTTCAATTATATAGAAGTCATAGAGATATTTATGTAAATAGTTTTGGCTTTGCTCTTTAGATTATTTACAACATTAAACATTTCCATCTATCACCATCTAGATAACAGAAAACTAATTGCTTTCA
The DNA here is from genome assembly GCA_019455555.1 of Galemys pyrenaicus. Taxonomy (NCBI): domain Eukaryota; kingdom Metazoa; phylum Chordata; class Mammalia; order Eulipotyphla; family Talpidae; genus Galemys; species Galemys pyrenaicus. Next base: position 7,437,357 of record JAGFMF010011791.1, read on the forward strand.
ATGTAAAGTGGAATAATTGTATTTCTTTCTCATTATGGAAGATTATGTTAATGAACTTGACTATGAACTTGTTTTATATGGACATCAAAATTTTAGATTAAATAACTCTTAATAATACATATGCCTGATATATTACTGTTTATTACTGCTTATTGTTGGGTCTACAAAAGCAGTCTACATTTTGGTGAATGATAGCTAGCATTTAGTTATCAAAATTGGATCAAACTTAATTTTCCTCATTTTCAGACAAATAATTCATTGCAGACATAACAGACAAAGATAGTCTAAATGTGTAAGCACTTTGGAGAAAAATATAGATTTAGCTAACAAATATTTTTTTCTGAATTTTTAGTTAATCATAAACAAAAGCATGGTTGAAATACCCAAGAAATATCTGCTTTTAACTAAAAAACTCTCAAAAGTAACATATTACTGTGTTGTCCAGGGAACCACTCTCAAAAACTCACAAGATTGATGCTTTGTAGTAATTGAAAATGCACATGGTTGCTGGGAAACTTTCCAATTATATGAATGTGCAACATAGCAGCAATTTTCCAAAGAGCAGATATAAAAATTACATTTTTCTTTTTCCGTCTGGGAATCAAAATAATTTATGAAAAGATTTTTGCCATTATCAATCACTTGATCAACTATTTTTGTGCTATGTAGCAGACAACTATGGTGTTATATTATCTATTCATTCAACAATTTTAATACAGGAATATTTGTTTACTCTCATAAGAAATAGTTACTTCAAAAGTAAATCAATAATTCCTTTGTAGTACAATGGAATATTCAAATACTGTAATGAAATTCAACAGACAGGCAATAAACTAACTCATAGGAAGGGGTGAGGATTCCTTAAGTATATGATAAACAATTAGATAAAGATTGAATATTTTTAACCTGGTTTTTTCCCTTTATATTATTAAGTTTATGCCATTTGAAGAACACTAGATGAAAATAGAATATAGATTCAGAGTAAAAATGGATTCAGATTATGATGGGGCTCAATCAGACCAGTTTTACTAAACAATTTGACATGACAAAAAAATACTGAGTTGGTGAGATTTTAGTTTTTTTAAATTGGTGTTAGAATATGTTTCAGAGCAAGACTTCTTACATTTACTAATGCTACAGAGAGCAAAAATAAACTTATAATTGGGTCACATACTGTGGGAGTTTCTGTTGGATTAGAAAATTGAACATGGTGGTAGGGAATCAAAGAATTAAAGTTTCTAAGTTAGACTGTTTTGAGACAGCTTGAGAATCAGAAAATTAAGAAAAAAATCTTCCTTTTCAATGGGAATATAAGTAAGAGAAATATATTAGACCTGTGGGTTTCCAGATTTTTAAGTTTTTTCTTAAGAAGCCAGACTTAAAGTAATTTTTTCTTAAGATATACAGAAATTGCATAAAAGAAAAAAAGTACCTTTCTTTTTACAAAGGAAAGAAATGGATGTGAACAATGGATGAGAATAAAAGACCAGAGTGATGATATTTGGGAACTTGGTATTATTACCCTATGCTTATTGAAAGACTATTTAAATAAACATATTTGAGAAGTGGACAGGTAAAGCAACAACAACATATATTTATCATAGTAGGAAAAGAGATGCATTTCTAGATCTTGATGAAACTGATGAGAGACAGCTTAACAAGAATGCTGATGGTGATGGTTTTCTTAGTTATAGAAAAAGACCAATAGATGTAATTCTTTAATTAGAGTCTCCTACCTAGCCTCACCCTCCTCTTTTAAGATTCCTCTTTATTAATTATTTCTTCCTTTTCACAGTTATTACACCCTTAGACTTATATTGTCTTCATCACTCATTTTGTGTTTGTGATAGAACTTTATTTTACATTTCAATTCATTTAATTAAGCAACAATCACACAAGGGCTAGTCCTTACAACTGTAACTTTCACGTGATTCTTGTATTGGATATTAGATATAAATACTTGGATATATTAAATATCTAGTTGAACGAAGTTTATGTTACTTTGAAGTGGTATTATAGATCATGTGTCAAATAATTTACAGCATGAACTCTGAAATAAGTTTTATATTGATTTGACCTTGTGTTATTTTATATGAGACATCAAGTTTTCTTTAAACATAGAAAAAATTGTCAGATTATTGTGACTTTAGTTCCTCAGTAACACCTGTTCTCCCGTGTGAAACATTTGTGCCACAAATCTTTAAGAAGAATTTTATGTTAATACTGACCTTTTCTTTCCTTGAGGAAAGCCTATTAAAAATTCACAACCTGCTGTGTTCCTTGTAAATTCACAAGCAGATAAAGGATGTGGCAAGATACATGACAATTAATGAAAATAGAACAACTGGTACTGTGCTGCACATTTAAAAGTCATTTTCCTATTATTTAACTTTTTATTTAGATATAATTACTCATAATCAAAGCTTGATTATTTAAAATGTGACAGATTTCTGATAATTTGATAACATTTCATGTAAAATATTCTTAGGATATTTGCCTAAAACATTATCAGATCAAAAGGGTCTTTTAATTTTTCTAGTTTAAGACCATCTTTATTTTAAGAGAACAAATATAAAATCCAATCAATTTTTATCACAAAGAAGTTAAATTAAAATTAAACTTTCAGGAAAGGCGCTATCTTGGTAAAACTGTTGCTTCCAAATATCCATTAATTTTTTTATGTTCTCACATAAAATGAGGACATATAAAAAGCAGTCACATTATCAGTAAACTATAGACAATTTAAGTAATTTGTTAAGAGGACAACTGATAAAATTTTAGTACATATCCATTCTTGGCTAGAATAAAAAAGAACAAATTTTAAAAAGTGAAAAAAGTCAAATTTGTCAATACTGTCAGAAAAAGTTTAATTATTAGTTTAGAAGAATTATATTGTTTTGTGAAATTCTTTCTCATTCAGAATATCAATACCTTTTGGATATTTGTAATTGTTGATACTTGTTCTAGTCCAACAATTAAGAAAAATTTTGATTATATTTGTAGAATTGTAATGTTAAGTTCTTTCTAGGATAAATTTTAATGAATGAATGTTACAAGAACTGTAATATTTTCTATTCATGCTTAGCAATTTCTATGTGTCTATGTGTGCCTGTTCATTAATATAAAATATCAGAAGTTGTTGAATATACTGCATCTTCTAATATACAGTAAGAGTTTTATGCCTGCTGTATTTCAGTCAGTACATTCTATAGTTCCTTTAAAAATCCATAATGTGGCAAATATGCTAGGCTATTCTGGTAGCATCATCATTAGTATTCTGCTCTAATTGCTCCAGTGAGTAACATAATATCAAATGGGAAATAAAGCACTGAATCTAGTAATTTCAAAATTATATCCAATAAAAAATTCTAGTAAAGATGGCCTAGCACCAGAGAGCAGCTGAAAGTATTTTAAGCCAATCAACACAATCTAGTCAAAAATCAATAAGAAGATAACTAACTTTTTTGAGACATGGGAAAAGGGAGAGATGGTGACAAACCTTCAATTAGAATATATGAGGCTCACCAAGTAAGTAAACTTGCCCATTATATTTTAATATGAATGACATAAGAAAACAGATCATTTTTTATGAATCCAAATGAAACTATTTTTCTTTAAAAAATTGAATGGAGAGGAGAAATAAAGCTTATCCATGGAACATCTATGCAATTATGATAATGTAAAAATGTTCCATATACATAATTTAGATTGATATGTTCTTTACTAAATAATTTCTTCCTGGAACCAGAGGCAAACACAGAGAACTGAATGATGGATGGACAATGATGTTTGCAAAAATTAGTGTCTGACAAAAATTGTACATGGTGGGGTAGGAACTAAGGTCTCAGCACTATAAAGCTATTGCCAGCCACTGTAACCTGGGTTTGAACCCTGGTCAGAGAACTAACCCATATATGGCATAGCAGACCTCTCTTGTGTCTCCCACTGCTCCCCTCAGCAGTGTATTTCAGTAGGTCCTCTTGTTCTGTTCCCCACACTAGCCCTGCAGAATCCTCTCACACACCACCATGTCTGGCCCATACCCCATTTCTTCTATGCATAAATAAATAAATAAATATAAATACATCTTTTAGAAAAATTAAATGGCTTATTTTCCACATTTGAGAATATTTTTTTAGAGCTCTCCTGCAAAGAAGAAAAAATTCCATTGGGTGCAATGTTCACTAATTAGAGGCTCCTCTTCCCATCTGATCTTTTAGAAGCACTGTCTGTTAAGAGTTTGCCTAGTGCTTATGGGTGTGCCCTAACTGGGGAGTGCAAGCAGGCATCATCATGGAGTTCTAAGGGCTCTCCTGAAGTCTTTAGCAATGACTCAAGACCATAGCTATAACATGTCAGATTTCTTAACAGAAAGTGCTATAAAATTCATGAAGGCATCTCTAGCTAGAACTACTGCTAAGCGAAATTGTGAGGTGTCTCAGCGAGGGTACATTTCTTAATCAGTACTATAAAGACACCCAGATTACTTTGAAGGCATTTATTTAAGTTTTCTATAGACTTGCTTCTATAGGGCATTATCTACCTCAAGCCATTAAGTAGGATGCATGATACACAGTAGACACATCATATCTATGTCTTAGTTTATCATTTGTAAAGGAGTTCTTGGGAAAGTTATTTTAGAAAAGTTTCACATGTTTTAGAGACTTGCCATAATTCTTCTTATCATTTTGAAAATCACTAAATTGCGTATTGTCTTGTAGAGTAGAAATGACACTGAACATTCTACATCTTAGTCTCAGAATTGAAGAATTAGTGAAGGAGGAGTGCTTCTTTCTTACGACCTAAATAAGGCAGAAAAGAATCTTTCTTTCCTCCTTTTCACCAAGAAATGTGTGAAAGGGTCTATGGAAGGAAGGACAGGACTAGGAAAAATTAGTCATTGAAGGAATTTTATTAATATAAATACTGTATTTCTTGAATTGGATTGAACTAAATTAAACTGAAGAAAGTGATTAAAGTTATGTATATTATTTTAGGACTTAGAAGTTTTGGAGATTATGCTACAGAGGCAGCACTGGAAGCTCTTAGGTTTTTCAAGGCTTATCAAGATGATTTCTCTTGTAGTTATAGGATGATAAGTAAATGACTGGATTCCAAAATAGAACAGGCAAATGACTGCCATTTCTAATGATTACGATCAAGGAGAGAACAAGTGAAAGGTTGCTAGGTCTTTACTTTTATTGGATTTTTTTTTTTTTGAGGTATGGATTTAAAGAGACTCTTTGAGAAGGTTATAAACATGTCCTAAAAAAAAAAAAAAAAGTTGTGTGTATACAATACAAAAACAATGTTGCATTTAGTATAAGGAAGTACAAAGATCCTCTAAAATATAGTAATAAGCCACTAAATTAAAACAAAATAATACAAGACCAAAAACTTCAGTAAGCATTTGGTTGCTATAGCAATAAACTGACAGATTAAATTGGGCAGGATAAATATTTAGTCACTCCAATTTCTATAGTCCTTCACCCATAATTTGACTGAAACTTCATGAAAAACTTTTAGCCTGAAACAACCAGCCAAGTCCTTCCCAACATCCAGAACCACAGAAGCCATAACAAATAATAAAATTACTGAGTTGTGGTAAGTCATTAAATTTTGTGGTGCTATGCAGCTAACCAGAAGAGTAATCTATTGCTTTTTATGAGTGTAATATATATTAATAATACATTACATATTGATATATATTAATCTTACATACTTGTAGAACTTGGTTCTTTGTTTATGAGCTATTTTCTTTGTAAATTCAGTACTCTTTCAAATGGCCTTTGCCCCCATTACATTTTCTCACATTTACAGTAACAGATTTCTTCAAATGTTCTGATGAATAATTTAAATCATTATATACCATTAGGTTCCAAATATTTTTTCTCAGAAATTTTTAGAAGATGCATCGTTTTCTTCTAAAACCAAATATTACTATTAAAAAAATGTAGTTAACATTTAATTTGAATAAAAAAATTGGTATAATTTAGCTGAAGACCTTATTCTTGCGGTTTTAAAATTTCATAATAATTTTTTAAATCAAGTACATTCATTTCAATAGTTTTTTTGAAAGATTTATTTATGCATATAAGAACTGGAGTACAGGCCAGAGGTGGGGCAGCAGGAGGATGGTGAGATGAGTCACCAGACACATAGTGGGGAGCAGAAAGGCAGATCTACTGAAACACACTGCTGAGGGGAGCAACAGGCAAGATAGAAGAGGTCTGCCTTGCCATTGGGTAACCTTCCTGGCTGAGGATCAAACTTGTACTATAGTCGCTGCAAATAGCCTCACAGTGGTGCACCTTAACCCCTTGCGCCACCAAGGAGACACCATTTCAATGTTTTATGGTGTCATTTCTTTTTGAGCACTGATGCCTTCCTTGGCTTTGGGGAAAAAAGTATAGTTTTTAACAGTTAATTATCTCTGTATTCTCTCTCCCTCTCTTTCCTCCCCCCCTCCCTCTCTTTCACCCCCTCCTTTTGTTTCTCTTTCTCCCCAACTTTTTCCATGTCTTTTCTTTGACGTTATTAGACATTCTGGATTTATACTTGACTGTTTTATTCAGACCATTGTCCTTATAAATTTGCCTTGATTACTTGCCATTTGAAAAAAATAGTTTTCTTTTAAACGATTCTTTTTATAAAAACCTCTTACATTTTTTTTCTGCTCACTTAGATGATAAAATTTATTCATTCTCAAGTTCTTTGCTTTTTCTATGACATACTTCTTGTCCCTCCAGAGAGTGATGTTCTATTTAGTAAATGAGGTTTTTCTATTTTGTGGTTCAGGATTTCCTACGGTTTTAGTGACATTATTTTAGTCTTTAACATTTTGTAAATGTTTCATGAGAAACTTAGATGATTTTTCTCCTTCCTAACAAGCTTGAATATATCAAATGAGCATGAGGCTTACATATTGTCCAAATGAGAAAGTCAAGTAGCTGCGCAGTTCTTACATAATACAGGAGACAGCTGCTAGTTGACTTCTTCCCAAGATTTGGTCTAAAAGACACAATAAGCCAATGCAGATTTGGGCAATTTGTCACTCTAAATTGAGGAAGCACTGTCAATTACTTTTTTTTTTTAATTTTCCTTTTTTTTTTTTTAATGATCCATTCATTTATGCACACAAGAGCTGGGGTACAGGCCAGAGGTGTGGGGTGAGAGGACCCCCTAGAGACAGAGTGGAGAGCAGAACAGGCAGATAGACTGAAACACACCACTGAGGGGAGCAGCAGGCAAGGCAAGAAAGGTCTGCTGTGCCACTTGGGTCCCCTCCCCTGCTGGGGATCGAACTCATACTCTGCTGTGCCATGGATGCTTCACAGTGCAGTGCTCAACCCACTGCACCACCAGAGAGGCCCCAATTTCATATTTGTGCTGATTTTCTTGGACCTCCAAGTTCCAATAAGCTGATGCAGCATCACAAACTATATGCACAATATAAGTCTGTGTTCAGGCTGAGCCACTGTTCCTCAAGAAAATCACTAGTATGATCTTTGTTTCTCTGCAACATAAACAAATCTTTCTTGGATATGAGAACAAGAGGGATTTTTTTGTTTGGTTCACATTTCTGTGAAATGTAATAGTTATATATTATTTATTTTGGTTTTTATTGAGGTATCATTTACATGACTTGTGTTATTCATAGGTATAGGGTCACATTTCCTGAGGTATATGTTGCCACACCACTACCACTACCAAGACAACTGCAGTCCTCTATCACAGCCCATTGTGGCCCCTCCCCACTTTGTTTCCAACCTCTACCTTCCCATCTTGTAGCAGGAGAAAGAGGATTTTGTCTACCATCCTTGAATACCTCTAAGGAATGAACAATTTTCTACTTGTATTATTCTGAAATGTAAATTTAAAAATTGTTAATATTGATACTTACATGTGAAGAAATATGTAAGATTCATTCATGAAAAATGGCCTACCAATAAGGATAGAATATGTCTGTCTGAATTAAGAGTTTCAATATAAAGTACAAGGAGGAAATATGAAGGTGATGAGCTCCCATCTCTTCTATTTACAAGTATTGCTTCTAGGATGATATCTTTCTGAATGCCTTGCTTATGTTATTATTACAGGTGGTAGGTGGGGAGGTAGGAAAGTGGAGTCAGTCAATGAAACTGATTATTCAGAAGAAAGTAAGTAACTGATGACTTCAAATTAAGAGTGAAAATAATACTCCATCTAAGCTTTCTCTTAAACTAAACGCATTACTGTCTACATCTGTTTTGCAGATTGTTGCAGCTATTATAAAAATCCAATCCATTTTTAAGTGCCCTAAATCTTCCATAATTTTTATTCATCGGAAGTCTCATCAGTGTATCCCCTGTGCTTCTAATCTATATCATTTCTAGTCTATATCAGTTCATTTTCTTCTTAGATAGAAAAGGAAATAACCAAGTGTGGAGGATACCATGTTAAAGAAAACTTATCTTTTAAAATTAATGGTGTAATTGCAATGATTCAATTTGAAATTGAATTCTAACTTGTTCTATAAATAATTGTAATTGATTTACATTATAAAATAAAATGTAAAATGTAAAGAATGTTATTTTTTCCCTATAGAATCTCCAAAATCCAAGGATATTTAAAATTTATAAAACATAGTTACTTTATGTAATAGCTGAACAGGCCTCTTTATAAAATTTAATTAAAATCACGAAGTCTAAGCTCTTTATTGAAAAGTTTCTACCTTTATCATTAATGAGTAAGAAAACTGTTGACTGAGCTATTAGATAGCAATTGCTTGGATAATTAATACCAAGAAAATTCTAAGAAATAGAATTAAAATATTTGTAATTGAGCATAATATTAAAATATCAATAACCAGGTCTTTGGTCTCTTATGTCATTCTATTATAGAAGAAATTAGCTGAGCATAATTCATTCTTCCTACTACTGTGATAATTATTAAAATTTTTTATAGTTGTTCACAAAAATTATTTTATATACATTGTTATGTTTGAATTGATTTAAAATTGAATTGATAAATTTTATCACAAGATTTTTATTTTAAAATCATAAGTATAAATGATATTTGATGGCAATCTTTTTTAAGTTTGTCTCATCCACTTAATTTCCTTTGCTTGAATACTATGAAAAATGCTGTGTGCTGGTGATGTGGTATTGCAGGGTTGACAGGAAGTAAATGGTTTTCTAGTACTTTATTCTGTAACTTTAAACATATATACAAATGGGTTATTAAAATCCACCCTTTTTAATTTTGTATTTGTTCTTTACACTTCAATGTGGATACATTCAGTTTATTGCTATCTTCTTGATAATTTTTAAGTTGTCTGATTTTTTTGCATTTCATTTATTGCCAACTATGAAAGACTTCATGTTGCTTTCTCCTATATAAGGACCTTAGGCATTCATTCTTATTTTCCATAAGAATGCCATTTTCAATTTATAACTTCAATGTTCAGTAAAATATAACCAATTATTTGAAAAAAATCATTCTATAGCTTAATATAATTTTGTACTTAATTTTACTGGTGATCCTCTTCACTTAAAAATAAAGATAACCCACCATTAATATTCCATAGCTTCATTTCATTTTTAACTAGGTTGTGTCCTTTTGTCATTAGCAGGTTGAAAGAAAGGTGAATTCAGCGAGATACCTGCCATCAGTTAAAAAAACATGGTCTGAAGCTGGCAATATCTAACTCTGTTTAAGAAAACACATGATCACATGAGCTTCAATAGCAAATGATGATATTCCAGCAAAACTCTCCCTACTGGATTTAATATACTTAAAAATTGGTATAGTTACTCAACAATGTAAGATGAATGGAATGGATTAAAAATGAAATTAACAATGTATATCAATTACCTCAAAAAGTAGTAAATTTAATTATTTTAAACTCCTTTCAGGAAAAAAAACAAAACAAAACTATATTTTGCTTAAAACAGTTAACCATCTCCAGAAGTCAAGTTTTTTTTTTTTAAATAAGAGGCAAGGTAGAAAATTAAGATACTTTTGCATTGATTATAATTTTGTGTGATACTAAGCAAAATGAGTATAAGAAAAAGACAAATTATGTTCTTTAAGTTGTGAGTAATTAAATAAGTACAGTGTAGTAGACTAAAGATCATTCAAGTATTGAAAATCTGTATGATTTCTGGTCAAGTAATACTGACAATTACTTGTGTTTTTAGGGGGCAAACTTTCTGTAATTGAGGTCACGTAATATAATACTAGCTTATTTTTATTATTTCAGATTTTTTTATATATATGAAGTAATTACATAAAGAGTTCATATCATTTTGGAGTACATCATTATAAGCTATGATTGAGATTTGAACTTTTCACAATTTCAAATATTCTTCCAAACTACTCTTTATAGCTACCTAACAAGCAAGGACATATAACCAAAAAAATGCAAAAAATTAGGTAAAGCAATAGAATCTACTGTGATGGAAAGTTTAAAAGTCATAATCTAAAGGACAGATTTAGAGGAAAAATATATTTATTTTACATGAGTACACTTTATATGGAAAACTAGTCAACCCATAAAGGGAGTAAGAACATATTATAAGAGATATTAAAAATATATGAACTTTCTCTCTGTACCAATAAAAAAATCAAAGTCAGGGAACAAAGATGTCAGCATACAAATCAAAAGAGAAAAAGGAACAGAGATGAAAAATGTCAAAGAAGTAATGTAAAAAGAAATATGTAGATTATTACAATTGATAACAACTTGGTTCCACAAACCACAAAGCACATGTCAGAACCAGGATGTTCAGTCAGATGGAGAAACTAGTCTTTTTACCCTGCTATAAACTGCCAATGTAAAACTTAGCAATTACATTAGTTCTAGTATATTAACATAAATTATCTTTTCTCAGTCTAGTCCTATTTATTTCAGCATTTTTTATATTTTGCTTTTTTTAATGCTATTTTTTTACCCTATCATTGAAAAGCAAGTATCTTCTGAGTATGGCGTGGAGTGTGAGTCTGAGTATGTGTGTAGTACGTGTTGGGGAGGTAATCTGCCTACTATTTCTTTTAACTGGTCTCTTCACAGCCATACATTTGATTCCCTGTTTTCTTTCATTAGGGCACACAAATAAACATACTGTTAGGTAATTGGTATCAAAGGCATTATTTCCTCTTGTTTAGTAGAAATAAATAGTAAAAGAAAATACACTGTGGTGGTTTTATTCTTTAGGCAAAGTATTATACAAGCTTGCATTAAAAAGTTATATATCACAACCAATTTTAGTAAAGAATAGACAACTGTTAAAATTTATTATTTGGTTGTGAAATTTTTAGTTATTAATTTGTTTATACAAATTTACATCTACATACATTAAAGAAACTTGATAGTAAATTATCTTTTATTTAACTAACTGAATATCCATATTCATAAATTAACCCTAGCCAATATCCAGTCAATGATATTAACCCACTATCCTTCAAACATATCATTGTTGGTATGTAGTACCATGTATAATTTGAAAAATGTGTTTATTGAAAGAGAAAAGTCAAAAGGTATCTATTCAACTGAAACCATCTGGCAAGGAAGAGAAAAATAAACTCTTGTGAATCAGGAAGATTTGTGGTTAAAATATTACAAAAAAAAAAAAAAAAAAAGGATGCATCTGACAATGAAACAGTTTGCAACAGGTATTCATGGGTTTTAAAGGAAAAAAAAAAAAAAAAAAAAAGGATGCATCTGACAATGAAACAGTTTGCAACAGGTATTCATGGGTTTTAAAGGAAAAAAAAAAGAAATACAATAGATTGTAAAATGATGCTGTGAGAACAAAGTTCAAATTTTCTAAAATGAGACATTGCTTGTTTAACATTACTACTCACATATGAAGAATAAAAATTTTCATTTGGAGAGTTTAATAGATTTAGATGGAAAAAAATAGTTCCTTTATTTTATAAATCAGATTTTAGTAGCTATACTGCTTTTAGCCAGAGAATAAATGTGTGGTCATTCTTGCATTATTTTAAAGTGTGACTTCTAAATATTTTACTATGCTCATATAATTGCTCTAAATAACTTCTCAGTATTTATTTTATCTCCAAATTTGTGAATATCAGATTATTTGTGTCCTGCCTTAACATTTTTGGATGGTTTTACTTCAGTAATTCATGTTTCCAGCTGCTCAAATAAAACCAAGATTTTCTTTATTTTCTGTTATTAAAAATAAACTAATAATGCTTTATTGGGAATTATTTCCAAATATGTGACATAATTCTATGTATTTCACTATTCTACATACCTCCTTTGTCTTGCATATTTCTGGCATGTTAAATGGGCCAGTAGTAAAATGTTTGAAAAGAAGCCCAAACATAACCTATGAGCAACATGAAATTAATAAAACTTAGTAATACTTATGACACTACTTCCATTTCTGAGTATTTCCTTTATCTTTCTCTACATCTATATAATTTAAATTGCATTGAATTAAATTTCTTTTTTGCTAGAAGCTACTGTCTTTTTTAAATGATGTGTTCCCTAAAAAAATATAATAATGTTGTACATTTGGATGGAACTTGAAAGATTTTATAGTTTGTATATTCATTATCTAATTTAAATTCCTAAAATTAAAACCTGCATGAATAGCTGTTATTTCTTTTAAAAATATGGAAAGTAAGACTCTAAGAGGTTATGTCATGTTTCTAAGTAATCTTGGCTGTTAATGTATGTTGATGTTGAAACTACATATTTTTTTTCTCTTAAAATTGTTAACAGTACTTAAATAGCATGGCAATTTCAGGCTGCTAGAATTATGTATTCTATAAGAACCTTAACAACAAAAATAAAAGAAAAATTGATGTTTCTGTGATGTGTTTTATATATATATAGTATATATTTATAAAAAATATATAAATATATACACACATATATATGGCATCTGGATATATTATAGTGAAATCATCACAGTTTCCTGGAACTACAGTAGTAAGCCGAATAATAGCTAAATTTTTGAAGCTTCATCAGCTTTTTCTTAGTAAAGTAGGAATAGTAGCCCTGATGTTGTAACTGTATTGCTTAAATTATGGCATATAAAGTGTCTGGCATAACTAGCACACATTATGCCCTCAACAGATGGCAACCAGTATTATTTTAATTGTTGAACATTTTAAAGTGTTATATATATTTCATTTGTGCACATTAAGCCCTAATATTTTGTTTGCATATTATGTGTGTATGCATATAAACTAAAAATATGAAACAGAATATGTATGCATTTGAAAACATTATTTCAGGAAGATTAATATACTTTCATACTATTTAATAGATAATTCAGATATATATTGTCTATAAATTTGCATTTATTTTATAGTCAATAAAAATAAAAACCTTAAGACATAGTAAAAGGCAAAACATACAATTTGAAGAGAGAGTAAGTATCAGAATCAGACATCAGGGATATTAACATTTTTAGACTGGCAATTTAAAATAACTATGATTAATATGCTTAAGGCTCTAGTGGATAAGTAGATAGCATGTAAGAACAGATGGGCAATGTAAGCAGAGATATAGAAACCCTAAGAAAGCTAAAAATAATAAAGTAAAGGAAATGTTAAAGACAGAAATAAAAAGCACTGTAACAAAACTTAAGAATTTCCTTAAATCCTCATAAATTGAATGGACATGTCTGAGAGAAAAAGGTTTAAGCCAGAGTATATATGATTAGAATTTTTGAAAAATGAAAAACAAAGAGGAAAAAGACTGGGAAAACAAGAGCAAAATAGCTAAGGACTATGTGACAGCTACTAAAGATTTGACATATTTTAATGAGAATACCAAAGGAAGAAGAAAGAAAAACCGAAAAAGGAAAGATAGAAGGAAGGGAGGAAGAAAGGAAGGAAGGAAAGAAGGGAATATTTGAAACAATAGAACCGTTATTTCCCCCAGATTTATATCTGATACTAAACAGTTGATCTGGGGAGCCTACTGCTACTAAGGAGAATAATTATCAAAAAATTACACCTTTTACATATCATTTTCAATCTACAGAAAATCAAAAATAAGGGGGAATTCTGAAAAAAAGTTACTGTTAAAAGGATACAAATAATCCAATTTCTCCTCAGAAATATGTAACCTAGAGATCTGCATTCTATATAATTATCCTTCAAAAGTAAAGATAAAGATATTCTCAGAAAAATAAAAACCTAAGGCATTTGTTGTCAGTAAACCTGCCTTGCAACAAATGTTTAAAGATATTCCTTGAGAAGAAAGATGATAATAAAGGTCAGAAACTCAGATCTACATAAAGTAAGAAACAGCACGAAAGAAGGAATAAGTTTACATAAAATCAAAACTTGTCTCAATCTTAAGAGATATAACAGATAACAGTTTGTTGAAAGTAATACAGAAATTATTTAATAGTGTATACTGTATAATTATATATACACCTCTGTTGTGCTAGCATATGGTTGCATAGAAGTGAAACAAAAACAATGATAGAAGGAAAGGATTGGAGGAATTAGGATTATTTTGTTATTTTAAGGTACTCACACTAATTGAAAGAGGTAGAATTATTTAAGAATGTACCTAGATTATCTGTAAATGTGTATTACAAACTATGGGACAACTACTAAAATGAAAAGCCATAGCCAATGTAATGTAAGGAGAAAACAGACTCATGTAAAATATTTAATTAAGAACACAAAGGCATAAGACTAGTGGGGAAAAAGTAGGAGAGAAGAAAAAGACAGCCAATAGAAAACAGTAATGAACATAGTAAGCATTATTTCATTTGTATCAATAACCATTTTGAAGATAAATAAATGCTCTAAATGTACCAGTTAAAAGATGGAAACTGTCAGAGAAGCTCAATAATCAAAAACAAACTGTACGATATATGCAAGAAAATCATCTTAGCTATAAAAATACATATAATTTTTTAATTTAAATGTAAATAGATGGAGAAAAATATGCCATGCTCTCACCAATAAAAACAAAGCAAGAGTAGCTATATGAATTTCCAACAGAGCAGATTACAAAAGAAGGAAAGTTATCATGAATGAAAAAGAGTATTGCATAATGATAAAGAAGTCCATTTTCAAGAAGACAACAATTCCAGTATGCAAAAACCTAACAACAAAGCATAAAACTATACAAAGCAAAAGCTGGTAGAACTGCAGGGAGAAATAAAGAAATACACTGTCATCGTTAGAGACTTCATTATCTGAAGTACCAGGTGTACTCATTGTTATTGGTATACTGATTTTCCTGGTCCTGTCATTGGACACAATTAAGGAATATTTGTATATACACATGATATGGCAGATATTGACATAATTGTATGTACATATAAATAACCTAATTGAATAAATATAAACTAATATATAATAGCAATAAATATAAATTTGCAACATAAGGTGTTTAACCAAGGATTTAACCTAATAAATATTTTGAAATGTTATTTTATGTAACACCCAAAATAAGCACTATTTACTTATTATCTTCCAGCTGCTAAGAAATTATACAAATAAAATATTTTACATTTCTATCTAATTAGATCTCAAAATTTAAAAAGTGCCTGTCTAAAGAATAACTAGAAAACATTTGTTCAGGCGACTTTTCACATATATTCAAATTTGTTTTTGGTACCATTTACACATTACTCATTAAAGATAGGTTTTTGTGAAGTCCTTGAAATCATTTCAGTTTTTCCAAAGAAACTTGTGACATGGGTAGATGCACAGTAATGTAAGATGAGGAATATATTGGTAGCTGTTGGTTCTGAAGAACTGTTGACAAATTACCTATTTCAATAAGTATTTGTTCTTGATTGTCTTTTTCAAAATTTGATTTAAAGAAAGAAAAAAGAATGGTGTCCATAAACTTATTATTTTCTTTAAAAGTTGTGTATTACTCAAAATGGAATTTTGCATCAGTAGAGATCCAATTTAAAAGTTTTTTGCAATGCAATCTGCTCCCACTTTATCGTGTCACCCATAATTATCAGCACTTCAGTAATCAGCTGTGGATATATTAAAATTTTATATGCTTCCATGCATTTTATTAGTGACATTCATAATGAACCTTGAAGCTGTAGGCACAAAGGGAAAGATATTTAGAAGTTGAAAAAAAACAAGATGAAGATATAAGAAGAGCTTCAATTAAACTAAGAAGAGATTGATTAGTGTTAAAAGTCACAGGGTTCAGCAGTGAGAAAATGCTTCAGAGAATGGAATAAGTAGGGAACTATGTGACAGAAAAATAAATTATTTTAGTCAGAGGCCAAGAACACATTATCATTCAGTTTTGAGTGAAGGTCATTATAAGAACAATAAAACAATTAAGAAATTTCATGAGAACTGAAATAAGACATTGGTTACAATAGCAGGAAGGCAAGAAAGAGAAGAGATTACTAACATTAATTAAGTATTTACAATATGCCACAACACATAATGGATTCCCTAAATCACGACATCCAATTCCAGGAATATCTTCATGAATAAAAATGGTGCTATACAGTCGTATGTTGGCAAAAACAACTAGTTCTCCAGAGGCAGAAGGTATGATTTTCAGTGTCTTCCAATTTCAGTGGAGTGAATACCACACCATACTCAAACTACTACATGGCTTCAATGGGCACACAAACATCCTGAAAAATTAACAATGGGCTCTTGCATATAAGCATAGGCTATCTCCAGCACAGGATTGCCTCTATGTCTGGTGTAAAAACAAAGGTATATTGCAATTCACAGAGTCAGGAAAGGGTAGGCTCAAATTAGTATAAGTTTTTCTGGTTCAGAAAATTCATGATATTTTTACAAAACCAGTTTCCAGGAAAAACAAACAAATAAAAACAACTAACTAAGCAAAGCGCTTGTTTTCTAAATGACTATGGTGAAATCTGACAGGACCAGAGGAGATTTAACTGGACCAGAAATCAGAATTAATTTGGAGCTTAAGAGAACTCGAGAAACTCATCAGCTAGAGGAATAAAGTCAAATATCCTCTGGGCATCCAAAATGGAGCTTTTGAAACATGTCTTATAAATTTCAGCTAAAAATAACAATGTACAGGCTTCCCCACCATCTGAAAGTAGAGTGTTTTTATTTGGTATGACTTGGTAGGTTATTTTTTGGGGTCTGAGAATGCTAAAAACTATTCCATATAAATTAGTGGTAACAGGGTTCCTATAATGGAAAATTAAGCTACCAAATCATATCACAGAAGAACATTGTACATTCAGATAATGGGCAAACCTCTACAGGAAGTTTTCCCTCTTTTTTTTTTAAAGATTTATTTATTTATGCATACAAGAGCTGGGGTATAGGCCAGAGTCCAAGGAGGTGAGAGTATTCACCAGAGACAGAGTGGGGAGCAGAACAGGCAGATGGACTGAAACACACTGCTGAGGGGAGCAGCAGGCGAGGCAGGAGAGATCCACCACCCATGTGGGCCCCCTCCCTGGCCTGAGGCAGGGCTTGAACTTGTGCTGCAGTAGCTGCAGTTTGTCTCCCAGTGCGTTGCTTAACCCACTATGCCACCAAGGAGCCCCAGTTTCCCCTCTTCTTTAAAACACATAGAAGAATTAGCAGGTCAAGAAAGAAAAATACCAGCCTATCAGAAGAAAACAAGTGCTAACTTGAGGCTACCCATACATAGTGAATTATAAAAAAGTAGGAAGAAAGAACATGAGAGAGGAGGATCTAAGAAAAAGTTGATAGAATTCAATTTGAAAAAAAAATTTGATACTACATGATAAGAAAGCATTTTCTCATTTAGAAAAGAGAATGATTATGTAGGCTGAAGCCTGAGTAAAGAAGTTCGGGAGCAGAGCATCAGTTCTGAAACAAACAGCCATATAAAATGAAATCCAAAAGAAGAGTCCTATTTGCTAGGAGCTATTTGCGCATAGGTCTGAAAAAAGAGAGAAGTCTATATTTTTAACAGTTCTAGACCTATCAAGTTGGCTGCATAGAATTAAAACCATACAAAAACCTTGCCCCTTCTTCACATCACATCCACATCTAGCTCCTGGTATGTACATACACACAGACAATCCCACCCTGTACTCTTGACCTCTTGTGAAGACATACTGCCTGAAAACAACTGCATCAGACAATTACTGTGTTTAATTATAAATAAAGCAGGGCCAGATCAGAATCTGTATAATTTGTACTGAAATAATAAAAAAGCAAGCAGAAAACAGAAAATATATTTATAAACAATATAGTCATTAGAAAATTATCATAGAACAGGCATGAATTGTTTTATAGGATAGATACTATGTATATGGAACCCCAAAGTATCATAACCTGTTGATTTATGTAGCACTTTTTTTTTCCACAAAGTAGAAATAATACAACATTCAGGATATTAAGCAAAACTGTTAAAAAAGGTATATTGCTATACTTACATATTTTTATATAATAAGGTCCAAATAGTGGCAGAAGAATTGATTAGAAATATTACAATAACATAAAATGGGGTAAAAAATATAAACCTACAGAATGAAGGAAATGAAAAAAACAAAATTAAATACAAAGGAAGGCAATTTTTAAAACAACAAAAAAGATATCAGAATTCGCAATTAAACAGGACAGAAAACTATACTGAGAAAAGTGAGCAGAATGTATTAGAAATAAAAAGGTAGCTATAAAAAAATAAAAGAAAAAAATTCCATGATGATATCAATAGATGAGGAAAAAACTGACAAAATGCAACACCCTTTTATGCAACACCTCTATTCTCGGTACCCATGGAATAGAGGAGAACTTTCTCAATATAATAAAGCATATCTATAAAATCCTACAGCCGTCATCATGGCTTCCCATGTGAATCAGGTATAGCACAAAAATAATTATGATAATTCCTCTCACCACCCTTTTAAACATTATACTGGAAATTCTAGCTAGTGCAGTTAAGACATGGAAGGAAATAAAGGGTACATAAATTGGTAATGAAGAAATAAAATGATCTTTATTCACAAAAGATGGCATGATAATCTATGTAGAAAATCCAAAAAATCAATCAAAAAAACATTGAAATTAATGTGACTATAGCAAGGTTATAAGTACAAGGTTAATATACAAAAATCAATCATTTGTTGCCAGATTAAGGGGATGAGGAGAGATGATAGGCACAGAGGATTTTCAGGGCAATGAAATAGTCTGTGTGATGCCATTATAATGGGCATACATCATTATACATAGTTGAAACCTAGAGAATGCATGCATCAACAATGAACTCTAAAGTGAACTATGACTTCTGGGTGATTATGATATACCTGTCTGATTGGTGATGTTGATAACATGAAGACTGCCTATGTGCAGGGACAAAAGAATATACAAAATGTATGTAACTCCTCTCAATTTTGTTGTGAAGCTAAAACTGCTCTAAAAAGAAACTTAAATATAAAATTAAAGCAGATCAGTATTAAGAGAAACTATAGTGGATATGCTATTTTAATGCAATATTCATAGTTATAATCAGTAATGGGACAATTGAAATCTTAGGCCTCCTAATAGGTCACAATGAGAAAAACAGCATCACTTGTATGATCTCCTGCCAAAGATGCATAACCTAAATCTAATCAAGAGAAAACATCAGACAAAGCCAAACAGAACGACATGCTACAAAATAAATGCTCAGTAATCTTCAAAAGTGTCAAGGTCATGAAATCAAGGAGAGATTAAAAATTTTATTAGCACACAGAAGGAAATCAAAGATGAATGACCATTCAATGCCATATAAGATTGTAAACTGCACCCTTTAGCCATTAAGGACAGCATTAGAATTGTCAGCAATTGTATGGGGTCTGAGGTACATGATTGCAATGTAACAGTGTTGATTTCTTGATTTTGATAGTTATGCTTTGGTTATGCAAGAGAATGCCTTTGTTTGAAGGAAAAAAAACACCAAATTATTTAGTTGTAAAAAGAAAATATTTAAAGAAAAACAAAAGGCAACTATTACCTAGAGGTGAATCAGAACACATAATAATAATCAAATAACTCATGTAGGAATACATACTCAAATTGTAAATAACAAGTTACACATTTACATACAATGTAATTTGATGAAAATATATCTGCAATTTATAATAAAACTGTTTTTCAGGGCCTCCCTGATGGGGCAAGCGGTTAAGTCACAGCACTATGAGGCTGTTCACAGCCACTGCACATTGAGTTCCATACCCGGACAGGGAGCTGACCCACATGACGCAGCAGACCTCTCTTGTCTCTCCTGCTGCTCCCCTCAGCAGTGTATTTCTGTAGATCTGCCTGTTCTGTTCTCCACTCTGTCTCTGGTGAATCCTATCCGCTGCACCCCACACCACCCATCCCAGTCTCTGGCTGTATCCCAGTTCTTGCATGTATAAATAAGTAAATCTTTAAAAAAAAAAACAACACTTTTTCAGACATAGTTGTTCTTTTTTAAAAAGATTTATTTATTAAGAAAAAAAAGATTTATTTATACATACAAGAGCTGTGGTACAGGCCACAGTCCAGGGCGGTGAGAGGATCCACCAGAGACAGAGTGGGGAGCAGAACAGGCAGACTGACTGAAACACACTGCTGAGGGGAGCAGCGGGTGAAGCAGGAGAGGTCTGCTACACCATGTGGGTCCCCTCCCTGGCCGGAGGCAGGGATCGAACTTGTGCTGCAGAGGCTGTAATTTGCTTCATAATGCGTTGCTTAACCCACTGTGCCACCAGGGAGGCTCCCAGACATAGTTTTTCATACATAGCGAAGTTATTTGTGGTAAGTTATGTTAAAAACTATTTAAAACACTGGAAGAGATATAACTAATGGTTCCATGAAAGAAACAAAGACAATGTACCAAAACAAAATCTAATGAAAAGCAGAAGCCTATATCAAACAGTGGACACCAAATCACAAATCTGCTTTTTTTCTATTAGTATATGTTTATAGGGGGAAAGTGACTTTGCAGCTTTGCTACTGATCTGGGGTAACACTATTCAAAGCCAAAGTTGTAGACTCAACATACAGATTAAACCAGTTGTTCTTGTTAAGGAACTGGAGGGAAAACTGCCTTACTTTAAACAAAATGAGAGGAATAAAGGAAAGAAAATGTGTACGCAACTAAAGGTAAGGAAAACAGGAAAAAAGAAGCTTGTGAGTTTATAGCCACATGTTGACCCGCGCTAAAATTTTGAGCCAGATTAAAAATGTGTAAGTAAGCCAGAAAACAAGGATAAAAGTTTGAAAGCAGTCAGATAAAAACATGTTGTCTGCAAAGGAGAGGCAGATTGTCACCTGATTTCTCAATAACAAAACTACATTAAGAATCCAGGAGACAGAAATGTTACCTGAGCAGCTGTCACTCTTAAATTATATACCTGCACAAATCAACCTTCTAATACAAAGCCAACAATATCTTTAGATAAAGTTGAAAATATCATTCCTAGCATGTATACTAATAAATATAATAATTTCAAGGCAAAAGTGATTTCTGATAGAATGTTCATAAAAAGGAATGACATAAAAAGACATGAAAAGGAATGAAGAATGAAAAGTACAAAAAAATATGAGTGAAACAAACAGGGGCATGAAAAACAATGGTAATATAATTCATTTTGGAGATGAACAGTGTTAATATATTCTATGGTTCTTTCACAATCTAGCATCCAGGTAACATTACACATTAAAGGAAGTCAGGTAATTCAAAACAAATGTAGGTACATGAAAATTTATCAAGATATCAAAATAAGATGCTCTCTATCATGTTATATAGTGAAAATACAGAAACTAACCTTTATTTTTCATAATTAAGCAATTTAATTTTCTAATCTTTTAAATCACAGTTCACTCTACTATAATTTCTATACCATATTCTTACTTCTTTTCATTTTTTAAGCAGTTTTGAAATCATGTAAAAACTAATCTTTTATCATGAGCTAAGTAGACTGTCATCTGTACTTAACCCACTATATAGTTTAGTTTACCAAATCCTGTGTTAAGATAACAAAATGAAAATTTACAATTACTAAGCAGAAACAAAAAATAATATAATATTACACAAAACTTTAAATTGGTCAAAACAAGGTATAAAAAGAGAAAAGAACAGAAACCAACAGATGCTATAAACCAAAAATAAACAGCAAATGAAAGATTTTGACCTACACATATGAATAACATTAATTGTAATAAATATCCTACTATATCATTTAGAAATGAAGCTAATTATCTTGAAGTTTCACCAGGAAATTCTGTCTACCACAATGGAGATCAGTTGTAAAAACAGAAAATATTTTTAGGTAAAATTTTGATAATCCTTCAAACAAATTTGAGATAAAGGGTTCATTTTCAGTACTTCCTACAACTCAATCTGTAATTTTAGGTGTTTTGTTTCCATCTCTCTTGAATCAATATATTTTGTCTATTATAGATTTGATACACACAGCAGAGGATGGGGAAGGAGTAAGTCAAAATAGGGGGTGCAAGAGCATAAGGAACTGTGGTAATAGCTCATGGGTGCCATGGTGATAGCAGAATTATGGGGACTACACCTGAGGGTAAAAATCACAAAAATAAACAATGATGTCAGAAAATAAATATATAGTATAAAAATGTTTTAAATTACTAAAAATATAACTTATTAATTTCAGAAGTACATTAAAGCAGTATCTAACATATTATAGGGTATTCAAAGAAGAAAACATTATTGAATCACCAAATGAGTGATTATTAATGAACAGAGATGTGTATTCACTTCATTGTAAAGAGTGGTTGCTTTCTATTGCATAATATTCTTTCCTGTAACAAAAAATATTCTTCCCTAGCCATATTTTCATGTGCTTTCACAATTTATATGTTTGTTATTTTAAGACCAGTACAAGTTTTACCTTGTGTTAAAGATACCCTATTTTTTTTAAATTGAGGTGGCATTGGTTTATAACGCTATATATGATTTACAAGTATAGGGTCATATCAAACCCAAGGCACCCATAGTCCTCAACCACAATCCAGTAAGCTACCTACCCACTTTACCTCTCATGATTCTCTTCAGGTACTCCCAATTCTATAATCTGATTTTATCTGACCCTTGTTTTGTTTTTGTACATTCCAATTATAAGTGACATAATCCAGTGTATGTCTTTCTCTTTCTAAATTATTTAGCCTAGCATACTACTACAATTCCATCCATGTTGTCACAAATGGCAAGTAATATTCCATTGTATGTGTATGTCACATCTTCTTAATCCAATCATCTGTCTGAGCATTTAGGTTGTTTTCATAACTTGGTTATTGTAAACTGCAATAGGGCATAGGATACCTTCAAATTAGTGTTTTTACATTCGTTGGGTAGAAAAAAAATAAGTGGAATTGTTGGATCATATGGTAGATCTCTATTTAATATTTTGATAAATCTCCATACTGTTTCCCATAGGGTCTGGACTAGTTTATATTCCTACCAGTGTACAAATGTTCCCTTTTCTTCACCTACTTGCCAACACTTATTGAAATGGGCAATTCTCACAGGTGTAAGGTGGTATCTCATTGTGGTGTGGCATCCATTTTCATTTCTCTGACAACAAATGATGATGAATATTTTATGTGCCTTGGCCATCTGTATGTATTCTTTGGAGAAGTGCCTATTTAGCTATTCTACCCATTTTTTGATTGGGTTGTTTGTTTTCTTTTTGTTGGGTCATCTAAGTTCTTTGTAGATCTTGGATATCAGTCCTTTGTCAGATGTCCAGTGTGCAAATATTTTCTCATGTTCAGAATGGTGTCTTTTTATTTTACTGATAGTTTTTTTCAATGTAAGGAAGCTTTTAGTTTGATAAGTCCCAATTGTTTATATTCTCTTGTTTCTCTTGCTGTCATTGATGAATACACAAAGTCATCACTGAAGATTATGCTGTGGTGTGCTTTGCCTATGTTTTCTTCTCTGTATTTTATGGTTTCCAAGTTTTTAATTGGTTGATTCTTGTGAATGGTGTAAGATAGTAGTCTAGTTTTCATAGCTGCATAGATGCAAAATATGCTCATGCAAATGCATATTTTGCATTTCCATTTGCTTTTAGGACTGTTTTCCAGTTGAGCCTATGTTTATCTTTGAAGTTCAAATACATACTCTAGGACAGCAGAAAGTTGGGTTCGGTTTTCTGATCTACCAAGTCACTCTGTGTCTTTTGATTTGTGAGTTCAGTCCATTACATGTAGGGAACATATTGATATATAAGGGTGTGCTACTACCATTTTGTCCTTAGCTTTCTTGGTCTCTCTCCTGATTTAGATGTTTTGTGAATGATCTTCTCTTCTATATAGATAGAAGATCCTTTCAGTATTTTCTGTAGGGTAGAGGTCTAGTGTTGGCAAAATACTTCAGTTTCTGTCTGTCTGAGGTCTTTATTTTCTCATGTGATGGAGAGTCTTATATAGTAGATTGTTTTTGGCTGGTTATAATTCTCTAAGTATTTAAGTATACAACTAAATTTTTTTCTTTGACATGTTTCCTCAGATATAAATCTAAATGAAGGTACTTTTATAGATTATATGATTCTTTTGCATATAATTCTTTTTATAGATTATATGATTCCTTCTTTGTCTTGAACTCTTGGAAATCTTACAACTATGATTTTGGTCTCATTACATTTAGGTCATCAGGTGTTATTTTAGCTTCAGCGATTTGTATATTTAATTTCTCCCCCAAATCTGGGAGGTTTTTCTCTATTGTGTCTCTGAATAAGCTTTCTGTTCCTTTCTCTTTCTCTTGCCCTTCTAGAATAATCTTTATTATTATATTGCTTTACCAAATGGTTCTAGGTAAGCACTAGAATGACTCATTGGTTCAACTAGAACGCTAAACTGCTACACCTGCCTGTGTATACATTTGCATCACTAAGTAAGATTAATCATTCTTTGGAGTACTTTTTCATTTACCTCTGTAACAGTCCTAGTCCAACTACCATCCTCTCTTCTAGGAAGTTCCCTACCGCTATGTTGCTTGATTAATATCAAAGGTCATGTCCTTGAACTTTGCTTTTCTCTGTCTCCCTTCAGAAGCTCAACTCTCGCAGATGAATATCAATCCATTCATGACTCACAATTCTATCTCTACTCTTCTGTAATAAGTATAGTCAAGCGCACATAAACCAGATTTAGTGTTTAGCTTATGGTGCCCTTTTGTAAATACCAACATAACTGGTGTCATGGAAAACTGAAAAAACTCAGTGGTTTTGAAACTTTTTTGGGGTATTTGGGAGACACAACACTGAACTGAGAAGTTCACTGGTAATACTTAACCTAAACAGCTGCTAAAATAAGAAATGTTCCTTTATATAAATGTCTATAATAGTACACATTCTAAAAACTCAACTTCCTACTTGATAAAATAACTTTTACTGGGCTGAGATTTAACATCTTATTTTAAAAATTCTAAACTTAATAGTTTTATGTAATGTATAAATGCATAAAATATAGTTTTAAATGTGAAGTTAGTGAAATAACTTTACTAACAAGGGAATCTGGAATTTACATGAATTGGCCTTTGCCTATTTTAGATGGTAAGGAGGAACTCAAAGTTTTGTATATTATATCCCAACACAATTAGTTAATTTTTTATATTGAGTCTATCAACAAGAAACTTAAATTCTTTTCTTCATTTTAACTTTTAGTTACAATTACTAGGAATCATGGATTGCATTCATCCAATTGCCAACACAAAAATAAAAATGGTAAAATACGATGATGATAATAAAACAAAATATTAAGGTTATATAACTTTAATAAAATAAAGAATTTCACTACTTTATATAAACATTTAAGCACGCATTTCAGAAAATTTGAGTGTTTCCTCCTTTTCTACTCTTTCTTTCATAAGAAACAACTGAGAACTCAAATATATAAATTTATATTGAGGACAAAACACTTATAAGCAAACACAATACTATAATCCCTTATTTTCATTTTCTTTACTGAAAAAAGCATCAATCTTCAGTGCAATGGGGACAAAATTTTATTGAATATATAATTACACACTATCTCCAAGAAGGAAAATGAGAGAGTTTTGCTAGAAATTCATAATACCATAATAATAATTTCCCAAGCTACATGGCCATTTCACATGTACCTGTTATGATACATTATATTTGGATACACCTGCAGGGCAACTTTATGTGAAATTTAATATATTTTTTATCTCCAGAGATTTCTTTCAAATTTTTGCTAAAAAGCATTCACTCAACTTTCACATAATCTTCATTCTAAGAGGATTATTTGCTAAATGTTCTATATTTGAAAAACGATTGACTGAAATGTAGAATTTAAATGTTTTGTTTGAAAAACTGTCAGTCATGAATACTATATACTGAAAGATTTTCCTTCAGATATGAGAGAAAAATAAACATCTTCCCAGACAAACAGAAGTTGAAAAAATTTGTAAACAGTAGATCTCCCTTACAAAAAATATTGAAAGGCGCTCTACTATTGAATTCAAGGAGAAGAAAACACACACACACACACACAATTACCAGGAAATAGGTAACATGTTACAACTGTAAACAACATGACTTTTGATAGGTTT
Source organism: Galemys pyrenaicus (assembly GCA_019455555.1). Taxonomy (NCBI): domain Eukaryota; kingdom Metazoa; phylum Chordata; class Mammalia; order Eulipotyphla; family Talpidae; genus Galemys; species Galemys pyrenaicus. Next base: position 7,463,866 of record JAGFMF010011791.1, read on the forward strand.
TGCTCTTCCAAACCATGAAAGAGGTGATTTTGAAGTTCTATGAATTACATTTGAAAGGCACTCAAAATCTTTCTGAATACTGTTTTGTTTAAATCTTACAGTGAACTTTGAGGATATAAACATATTTTTCCTATATAACTGCTGGCGAAAATATTGATAGATATATACTTAGCATGTATTTTGAGAATTAGAAGACAAGAGGTGGTCTGCTTGGAAAACTTTACTATGGTTCTGCAGGATATTTAAAATTACTTTTTAAAATGCTTTTCTGTTTTATTTTATTTTATTATTATTTTTTAAAAGACACATTTATTTATACATACGAGAGCTGGGGTACAGGCCACAGTCCAGGGCGGTGATAGGATCCACCAGAGACAGAGTGGGGAGCAGAACAGGCAGACTGACTGAAACACCCTGCCGAGGAAAGCAGCGGGCCAGGCAGGAGAGGTCTGCTACGCCATTTGGGTCCCCTTCTTGGCCGGGGCAGGGATCGAACTAATGTTGCAGTGGCTGCGGTTTGCTTCATAGTGCGTTGCTTAACCCACTGCGCCACCAGCGAGGCCCTGCTTTTCTATTTTAAAATGTTTTTATTACCTTTTGCTTGAGGATTAATATAAAATGTCCTTACAAATTCTATTTTAGATTCACCTTTTTTATTTTTTGCAGTTTTTACATAGAAGGGAAATAATGTCTATATTCATCCAAAAATTCAGTTGTTCTCTCATTAGGAATCTCTTTAATCTAAAGGATTATCTGCCAATGTCAACCAAGTCATCAATTTTTAGTTTCTTCCAGAACTTTTTGTAACTAAAGCTTTTAACTATATTTATTTGTTGTGTTTTCAAGCCTGTTCATCACTGCAGTTAAAAAGGTTGAATTGAAAAATAACTATGACAACTCCCCTCCTAACCCCACTCCACCACTAAAATTGGGTCCATACATTTTGTGTAGCTAAATTGTTTCTTTTGTTTGTTTTAATGGAGGTGCTTTGGGTCCTGTTTGATTGAAAAAAGTTACCTGAGAATTTTTAGTCTTAAAAGGGGTGCTACAATTATTAAAACACCCAGTAGATTGTTTCCATTACTCCAACTTCTCAGGCAATGTAAAACTTCTCAAAGGGTTACCTTTTGAACTACTTCACCCTAGGAAGACTGAAGCCGGGGGGGACCGCACCTCTTCTTCGTGCTAATTCCACATACTCCTTCCCTTGCTGTAACTAGGTTTGACCTAACTGAAAAAGAGCTTAAGGAACAAGGTCTAATATGGTAGGCAGAGTTGGAATTTCTGGACTTTGTGGATGTTTAAAATTATTATTCTCATGGATCACCTTTTTTTTTCAGTTTCTGGAAAATCACTCTTTTAGAAATTTCTATTGATTGTTCTTTATAAAGAATTGCTTATCAAAAATGCAGTAATAAATAAACACTGACTCTCTACTCTCAACATTTAATAACATCAATTCCTCTCATGCAAATTGCAAAATTATTTTGTTTCTACCTTAATTCACAAGAAGCACAAATAGAAGTTGGGGTACTTGATACTTTGACTTTGAGAGACTGTTTTTATCTGAGAAAGATGAGAAGAGCAACTTTCTATTGCCCTTATTTATTATTTTCTTTATCTTTTAAAGGCAGAGAGTTTGTCAGTAAAAAAAGTATATTTTTACCATTGTATACTTAACATTAGAGTGGTGTACCTAGAAATTCTCTAGATATTTATTGAAGGAATAAATAGATCATTCACAGTGGTTGTGGGGATTCCATACGCCCTAAACTCAAGTTGAGTAGGAAAGCGAGCCTTGAAATAAATCCAACCTGGGAAAAACAAACACTAAAAGGAACTGGGAAGGAAAGAATAATGATTATAACTGTGAACAATTTAGAAATAAGAACCCAGGAGGAAGTAAAACAAAGATCAAAGGAAAAAATAGAAGACTTTGTCTAACTATGAGATTCTAGGACAAGGTTTCATAATCTTGACACTATTGCTATTTAGAGCCAGAAAATTCTATAGGGATCTACTGTGTTTATTGCAGGATTTTTAGTAGCATCCCTGGCCTCCACCAAAGATACCAGTAGACTCCTCTCACCAAGTTTCAATAATCAAAAATGTCTCTGGACATATCTAGATGTCCCCAGGGTGTCAAAATTATCCACAGTTAGAGCCACTGATAAGTTATTTTGAAATCTTCATGTTAATTAAGGGGAACTATGGGCAAATAATATTGTACTATATGTATAGAATTGAGACAAATAGTCAAAACAGATGACTTATTTCATTATTTCCGCTCATGTGATGTTTAGAGTCACAGAGTATGGATTCACATCTTTAAAAGTCAAGGGATCAGAAAGATGTGTGTGCAAAAAAAAAAAAAAAAAAAAAGGCAGTTGGTTCCAAACAGAAAATGCTTGGTAGGACAAAGTTTCCTTTGTTGACATAGAAAGAGGATGAAGGTCAATAATGAATTATGGAAAAGCAAAACCATGTAGAACCTAGTATTTCTCGGTAGAAAGGGAGTTCAGGTAGTCATCCCAGCAAAGGGGAATTGTGAATACCTATAGTATTCTTAATGTAATTCATAAAGTGAAACATTATGTTATAGCTATTAGAAATCACAATTCTTCTTCCATAAAAGGATATAAAACTTAAAATAATTGTTTTTGTTTTTAAGAATAGTAAACAATTGAGAATTGGACAAGATTTACAAACAGTAATTTAAGAATTGCTATGCCAAAACATATTCTGTATTAAAAGAAATATGGTATTAATGACCTGGAGTTTCAGATCTCTTTCATATTCTTGGTGATATGTATGCATTTATGTGATGAAGATATGATGAAGTTACACTGTTTATTTAAAAAATTTAAATATTTAAAAAATTCTTAAATGAAATATTAAGTTTCTATTTTCCAGAGTAAATGATTTTAGTATGCTGACTCACAATCATGTTTATTCTTAACCAATTATAATATTAATTTTTTGGTGTTTTGGGATGTATCTCAATACCTAGTTTTGATTAAAATCTAAGTTTAACATGCTTTATACCTCTTGAGAATAATTACTATATAAGGTGCAGATAAAGCTTGTGCAATATAAAATTAGTAATTCACCCAAAACTGCATTTGAGACAACTAATGTAAATTCAAGAGTATCTAGTTTAACATCCTTATTTATTTTATTTAAATATTTGGAATTCTAGAGTCTTGAAATTATCTCCTTAAAGCACCTAAATAGGAACTTGTGATTGGAAGCTATGTAAAAGATCTTAAATGGAAAAAAAAAAAAAAAAGGAATTTATAATGACAATATTTCTTGTTATCTGAAGTTGGAAAGTTTTCTTAGGCTACTTTATAAACAACATAGCGTGAAAGTAGATTACCTGATATTCATCTCTGAAACCCCTCTCTTTGGAAGGTAAAGAAAGGGGATCAGATGGTATCTTCTACATAAGAAAATTCTGAAAGGTTAATGTTGTGATTATGTCACTGAAAAAAGGGAAAAGAAGCTACGCCAAATATATTGTGGTTCAGAATATACTTGAATGATCTAGAGAAAAATGTTTTTTGGTTATTGACTCTAAACATAGAAATGCTCTGAGTTCATTATTGGTTGGCTTGGTTTCCTCCTGCTGTGCCAGTGACAATTTAGTCACTCAGTTATCTTTTTATTTTTCCCCATCTCTCTTTTTTTCCTGAATGGGTTTTTAAGTACTGTACCATGTAATGTAATTAATTTTAAAAGCATTTCTAAAATATATGAATATATAAGATATATAGCATAGATATTTACTATATAATATCAATTATTATATGTTATATATTTGTTAATACATGTGATATCATATATATATAAGCCACTCACATAATCATACATTTAGATTTCATAGATACAAAAATGAAGACCAAGAGGAGTTACTTGTACTTAACTACTGAATGAAAAATAGTGACAAAAACAAGGTTACAGCTTAGGTTTTCTAATGGACAGCTTTCTGCTATTCCTAAATATACCTCCACTCTAAGTAAGAAAAGAGTTTTTCATTCTGCTTTAATGCTTTTAGAAGTCATGGATTTTTATCTTGGAAATTATATGCAATCCTACCTTAATCAGACTTGTTTAGCTGGTTAGTATTTTTTTTAACTTGTGAAATTTTAATTTTATATATATTTTGCATCATTTTTCATTTTTGTACAGTGTATATTTCTTATCCCCGTGAAATGCCCATCACCAATTCACCCGTCTACCATCACCATAGTCCCTTGTGCTCTTCCCACCCATTTTGTTCCTACAAATCTGAGACATTCCTGAGAAAGAGGGACAAAGAACAAAATGGTTGGTATTTTTTAATTTGCTTCCTTCTTCACCCATGTGCTCCCCAGTCTTGTCCTCACTCCACCCGTGTAATTCTCTCCAAAGTTTCTATCCTGAGCTTGCAGAACATTTTCCACATTATGGGGTTACTATAAACTATATCCCTGGTGTCTAATAACATTTATTACCCCTACATCTTTAAACCAACCTGCAAACAGTAGATTACTTAGTATTGATATCACATTATCACATGTCCACATTAAAAGAAGTAAAGTTGGATGTAAAATTTCTGAAAGCAAGGATGAATATGTAATGTATTCATTATAAGTAATATTAGAAAAACTAGAGGATTTTATGTTTTAGTCTTCATGAACAAAATATATCTTACCTTAAATTTTACTCACTATAATGTATATTTATTAAAATATTCTATAATATATATTTTCTTTTTGGAATATATAAATCCATGCATTGAAATACAAAGTTTTTAATTGTATAACTAATGCAATATAGATAATTAATAATCAGTAATTAATGCAATTACTATGGACAAGAAACATAGCTATTTCCTGGTCACGAAATAAATAAATGATAAACACTTCAAAGTAGACCAGAAAATAAACAAAACTATAAATAGTTTGGACATTAGAACTAAAGTCAGAGCTACACAGACTAACTTCTGTTGACCTGGAAGTTCAGGACAAATTATATAGAAAGGAACTCATGAATACATCCCATAAATTTCTTGTGCCTGTCCCATTTAAGCACTTTTTGATGTGTTTTTATAGAAGAGAAAAAAGAAGAACAAAATTTGAGTTGTACATCAATATGCATACATTATAAGTATCTAAAAGTTTTAATTAACTATAGTGATTTAAAATTCTTGACTAGTTTCTCTACCAAAGACTCAACCGCTACTAAGTGACTCTGGGAATTAAATTCTGATAATTTCAATCAACTAAATATTAAGCACTACTTTAAAAAGTAGAGATAAAGTGAGAAAAAGTTCCTGATCGATGTGTTAATATTCTTTTAGGAAAGGACAAATGAAAGTACATAAGTAGCTGGATTGTCAGGATGTCAGGAGAGTATATAAGGTAATGATATTCAATCCAGCAATGTTTATTAGATCCTCATCAAAGGCTGGATGAATGAAAAATAGATGCAAATAAGTCAAAGAATTGCTATATTCACAAAGAACCAAAGGAAACTGCATTATCGTTTCTATGGTCAGACTCTTGTTATATTTTCACCTGGTTGGTTTCATAAACTAAATGTTGCCTATTGGGAAAACCATAAAATTTGCTTTAACCCTCTGATCTTTGGCATTTAATCTAAAGAGACCTGAGATAATTTCATTATCAGGTGCTTTCTGGTAATATTACTTAGGTTGCTATTTCTTTTGATTCTCATTGTAGTCAATAAAACATTTAACATTTCCTGTTACCTTTTTCATATTGCCAAACATGTTTTAAAAATGAAATAAATGAAATGTGAGAAAACACATCAAAATATTTTAAAATCAATGAACATGTATTCTCTCAAAAGCAGTTTCTTTTAAAGGACAACTTTTAGCACGTTAATTATTTGAATAAATCTGTCAAATTTTAGGTTATTGCAAAAGTCACAATTTTAGGTTATGGTAAAAGTATCCATCAAAATTTTACCATTAAAATATAATGTATATATTTTATCTGTATAGATTTTTATCTATTTTCCTCTTTTTTGTGTGCTTAAATTCTTTTTTATCCTTTGACATATTTTCACGAACCTTCCCAAAAAATGATAACCTGACTGTTAACATGACTTATTTCTTAAAACATGTTCTGTCTTCATTTAGATTCAGATTGTGGCAAGAAGGAAAATTGGAAATAAATACAATCTAGTATAAATATATTGTTACTTGTATATCCTATTCTCAGTCCATTACTGACCACAACTATTTTAATTCACTTTTATAATTAAAGTAGATTAAAAATTCTTTGTATTGCAATACATCATATCTTTTCATTTATTGTATTTTCATTTATTTACAAGCATATCTTTTCATTTATTTTATACTTACATCAGTGTATCCATAGTAAAAAAATGAGCTATCTGAAATAAGTTTTCTTAGAAATATAGAATTTTGGAACTTAGCCCACATTTTTAATATTTGTTTTCTTATTCTTCAAAAATTAAGTAAGTTTTATATATTTCTCTTCACTAAAGTCAACAGCAATATGATCTCTCTATAGTAAACATACCTATATAGTCGTTTTAAATGACTATATTGATATTTCTCTTGTCATTTATTTCTAACTACAAATTCTGCCATTGCAAATTTTAATTCATGATTTAGTGGGTAGAACTAATTCTAGCAAATGTTTACTATGCTATATTCTTCCCACAGTTTTTTTTTTCCAAAATATAAATTGCATTCCATCAACAAAAATTGTTTTAGGGTATCTATAAAATCAAATTTATAAGAATGACTGTCTTGGTGATTTTCAAATGTTCTTTCCTAAGACAAGAAAGGAAAGAATATAAATGTTTTTCATTTCAATGAAGACTTACCTTGCCGACATACTGATAATCAGATCCCGTATATTCCTCCAGTAAGAAAAATTGATTCCACATCCAACCACGTTTTTGACGATGCAGAATTTTGCCATCACTCCTCGGTATTCGTGTACCTAAAATTCTTTGCTGGGGCACAGGAGTCCTTCTGAACACCATTTCTGGAGAACAGAAATGTGGCAGGCATACCCAGAGTAGAAACAGTAGCAAAAATTGATATATTGTCATAGTTTGCTTTTTGACAATTCTCAACGTGGATGAAGAGAAAGAGTCCTATTTTGTTGATGTTACTGCTTTTCAACTGGTTTCCAACATTTCATCAATGTTTTGGACTCGTTTTCAAAAGCTTCAAACAAAAGAAAGAAATAAAAAATAAAAGTCAATTGACAATTTTATGAATGTCTGATGTCATTTTAAATTTAAAGTGACACGGATTAACAACAGAAACCAAAATGTTTACTTTCGCTCTTTCACATAATAAAAAGATTAGTTTCAGGAAACACTGCTTGTGGAGTAACAAGCCTACAATTTAAGAAATGATAATTGTAAATAATTCCTTTCAAACAAATTCTAAGGAAAAGATACATTTAAGCTTTTATGTCTTTTTTGTTTTGACTCTTCAACAGCTTTCAGGAATTATAATCCCCATAAAGATGTTGTTAATTTTGGAAGACAATTTTTCCAAAGTAATTTAGCATGAGTTAAAATTTTGAAAGTAATTTAGTGACATAAATAAACTACAAAAAACAGGAATCATGCATCTGTTGTACATGTAATGCTATTTAAATGTTTTTAAAAGCAATATAATTTTTTTATATAATGTTGCTCAAAGGTAAAAGTAAAGCAAAAAACAAAAATAGGGGAGTCTTTGAAGACCTCTCTTCTCCTCTCTTTTAGGTTAATCTGTGGACCTCCTTGAGTTTCTTAAAGTAGGAAAAAATTGCCACTGAGTAAATCAGTATGAAATATAATTAGTACTACTGAGCAGGATTTATTCATGATGTCAGTTATGCCTTTGACATACTGCACAGCAATTTGTTCACTTCTAACTGCATACACTGCCACTAAACTCTCTTTGCAATTATTTTCTCAACAAAATGTCCTAGGTAACCCCATTAAAATGTAAATCAGATTATGTCACTTCTCTGTATAAAAATACTTCAATGGTTTCTCATGTTACTTTGATAAAATCCATTTTCTAACAAGAATCTGTAACTCTGCTCTCACTTTCATGACTGCTGGTCAATTTTCTAACCTCATGTTTTATTTCAATTCCCCACTTCACTATCCTTTCTCAAATAGGTTGTTCTCCTTGTCTCAGCTTGTGAACACATCATATGCGCCTTTTCTCAACCAGGAAGAACAGTTCCCTCTGCTTGGGATGCTCTTCCTATAGGTACCCACTAAGGGAGATGTCATACTTCTTTCATGTGTCTCTTCACTTCTTTCATGTCTCTCTTCAAATGCAACAAACATAACATATATATGTATATATATACACACACTTGTGTTATGTATTCTTTCTCCCTGCTATATTTCCATGATGGAAGGGAATTTTGCTCTTTGCTACTGTGTTCACAGTACCTAGAAAAGTCCATGCACATAATAGATGCTCAATAAACAGACTGAATAAATGCATCAATTGATTCAGAAGTTTAGTACATTTATGTACTCCATATATATTACACTAACATATATGGAAATGCTTATTTTAAAATTATAATTTCATTCCTCATTTATTTTTAGGGTATATTATTAAATGTGCCCTATGGACTAAACTGTTTTCAGCTCTTACTTCAGAAATATCAAAAAATATTTACTATAAACATTGGTGTGGGCACCAAAAAAAGGTGAGGTTCTACATGTGCAATGTGACTTTGCTTTCAAAAGTACTCCAGCATTTACAGTGATGCTTTTATCTACAGTAATGTGTAAGCAATCTGTTTGTTGTTTTATTATTAAGAAGATTTAAAGGTTAATGCAAACTTGCTTTAGAAATAAGATTAATAGTGAAGCAGTATTTCCTTGGAGTATATTAAATGACAGCAGAGCTCTCTGTAGCAAGTGAAGCATTCAACATGATAGATGTAAACTGCATTAAAATACGTCATGTAATGCTATACTTGGAGTATAGAAATTATCTGATGCATAAAATGATTTTACATTACAAAGCAGTGACTTTACAGAACCTCAAAGTGATTGGATTCTAAAAGAACATTTACTAAAACATGTTTATCTTTTTATTTATCAGGATATGCTAGATGGTTTTCTCTAGAAATAAATTCTGTTTCTAAGAGTTAGGGGAGAATTTGTGTGATTGAGAGTTTCTCTCTTCTATAAAAGCTTTACAATTTATTGAAGAAAGAGCCATTTTCATTTCAACTCCTTTTAATTTAGAATGTTTGCTGACAAATATATTCTATATTGGTGATCATTTTTAATATAATTATAACTTTATTTTTAATTTTAGAAGCTTAAGCACCATATTTTGGAGCAGGAGTAATGGAAATGTTCTGTATAAAAGTTTTTACTAAGTAACTTGGGTTCCAAATATATACATGGGATTTTTTTTTTAATTTGTAGTTCAAATTTCTCTTATTTATTGGTATATTTTCTGAAGAATTTATCATAAAGTGTATCATTATATATTGATTTAAGGTAATTAAAATGCATTTAAACATATTTTACTCAAATGTTATTTGATAAAAGCATTTCAAACAATTCAAGGTTAGAAACATGAGATGCAAGTTTATAATTTTTATTAAAATGATTGATAAAATTTCTTTAATCAACTGGAGTTTTGGTGCCATATATAAGAATCTTTGCCTACCTTAGGTTCAGAAAGATTTTTACTTATGATTTCTTTTGGAAGTTTTATACATTTAGTTCTAACATTTAGGACTATTGCCCAATTTGAAACAAATTTTATACATGGCCTGTGATATGAATTGAATATTTTTGTTTTATATATGAATATTCAGTTTCTCATATCATTTGTTTAAAATGCCATCCTCCTTTTCTATTGAATTACCTTTGCATTTTTGTCAAAAATCAGTTATCTCTACATGTCAAATTTATTTTTAGGCTCTCTATTCCATTTGACCTATTTGTCTATCTTTATAGTTAATAGCACACTGTCTTGACTATTTTAATTCTTAATTCTTAAAATCAGATGTCAATTCTCCAATTTTAATTTTCTTTTAAAGTTTGATTTACATATTTAGGTATTTTACATTTTCCATATAAATTTTATAACCTTGCATTTAAATATAAAAACCTATGGGAATTTTTATTAAGATTTGCATAGTTTCTTTAGATGAATTTTAGGAAAATGGACATCATTACAAGCTGACTCTTTTTTTAAAGATTTATTTATTTATGCATACAAGAGCTGGGTGTATTCTAGAGGTGGAGGATGTGTGTATGAGAAGATTCACAGGGACAGAGTGGGGGGCAGAATAGACAGATTGACTGAAATACACTGCTGAGGGGAGCAGCTGGTGAGAGATGAGAGGTTTGCTTGGACATGTGTGTGTCACCTCCCTGGCCAGTGATTGAACTCATGCTGGAGTGGCTGCCGACAGCTTCACAGTGCTGTCACTTAATCCCTTGCACCACCAGGGAGGCCCCACAAGCTGACTCTCTGTAACTATGAACACTGTATATCTATCTCTCCCACCTAAGGATGGAGAAAGAACTGGCAAACACTTGTGAAATTCACAGTCTGGAAGTACAGACTCACTAAAACACTGAAAACTAATGGTAGGCTTGCCTGACCCATTCCCTAAACATTATATTACTAAAAGGCTATTTATAGCATTTCCATTTCCCAGCCAGGTTATCATGTCTGACTCTCAAGAAAAACAGTTACAATGTATACCAAAAGGCAAAGAGAAATAGACAAACAACAAAACAGAATAAGCATCAGAACCAGACATAATAGAAATGTTGGAATTATAGAGCAGGAATTTTAAATAACTGATAAATATGCTAAGTGCTCTAATGGAGAAAGTAACAGCATGTAAGAATGTATGGGCAATGTATGCAGAAATAGAAATCTTAAGAAAGAACTGAAAAGAAATTTAAGACCTAAAAAGTACTGTAACAGAAAAAACATGCCTTTGATGACCTCATTAGTAGATCCAACAACAAAGTTGAATAAAGAATCACTGCACCTATATCAATAGAATCCTCAAAAACCTAGTGATTTGTCCTTAGACCTTCATCCAATCCCAATGATTGTGCAAAGACAACAGTTAACTCCAAGGTAAATAATGGGCTTTGAGTAATTATATTGTTTCAATGTAAAAAATTTTTATTCTGATGAATAATACTGAATTTAATCTGGAATGCTATGCATATGTGGATATAGTGAGCATGTGAGGCTCTAAAGTGATATCATGCTAAAGTGACAATTGATAAATGCACACAAATGAAATAAAGATAGGAAATTATATGAAATAAATCAACAATTAATTTGTCCAAGGTCAATTCTTCATAGGTTTGTTCCATGTAGCTAGAAGTCTATTCATTAGCCTTTTCAAAACATTATTCCTTCATTATAAAACACTTTTTGGGCACTTTTTTTTTCTTCCAGACTCCAAGTTCTGCCTTTCATTCCACAGTGTGCCACCACGGAATTTTAAAACATTTTATGCAAGAGTGTACAATAGCTACTAGCACATTTTCTTAGCCTTAATCTTTTTTATTTAAAATATATCCTACAGGGACTAGCCAAATTAATTTGCTAAAACCTACTTCATCAGAGCAAAATCAATTAAAAGTTTTCAATATGTCTACTTCTAGATTGAAAATACCTAATCTTTATGTTGAAAATACCTAATCTTTATGATTCACTACAATATTTAGAACCAGATTATTTTTTAAATTATTTCACATTATTTCCAGTAATTTCTTTAAATTGAATTTGACACTTAACTTCTTACATGTATTACTACTCCCTCATTAATATATAATTGTGAGTCTTTTCTATGTGATTATACTTTATTGAGTTTTTCTCACTGGGGAATGTTAGTATGTTGAGATAGATAGATTAGTAGTTATCAGCAAGCATTTATTGAATTTTGAGTTAAGTGATTAATATGTTTATAATAGAGCCTTCATTAATAGATCTATTTATGTTAAGATAAAGTTTTAGAATATGAACATGTTACATAAAGGAGCTTTTACTTGTTTTTAATTGTAACATTAAAATATTAATCAAGTGAAATAGAATACAAACTATCTCCTGGAATACATATGCTAGATTATTAATGAAATTTAATGTAATTTCCTGTTAATAAATTTCACATTCAAGATAACATTTCAAAACCACATTTCCATATTTAACCTGAAAAATCATTTAATATAAATATCACATGAAGTTTAAGAATTATTAAACTTTCCCTTAGCAGTTTGTAATCATGGAATTCTTCCAGACTAGATCTTCTCAAACTTTAATGTACCTTCCCTCTCCTGCAGCTCTAGTTAAATATCTATGTTCTTATCTAGGAAATCTGGGATGAGGCACATCATTTTGTATTTCTAATAATTTCTCCTGTAATGCAGAGGAGGTGGGACCAGACACTTTGAATGTCAAAGCTATAGACCATTGCAAACCCCTAATCATCTTCAGAATGTGTTTATCACTTTACCCTACTTAATGTCCTATAGTCTAGCTAGGTAGCCTATTATATTGGGTATGGGGTGGGGTCGGGAGGAAGGAGAGTGACTACTGTAGAAGAGCAAATCATTATTTCTCAATAATCAGTCCTTTTTTGGAGATTTTTAAACTGGAAGTACCTATTTGATTGAAGACAGCACACACTATAGCAATTATCCTCTTGGTTGTATGATAAGATGTGTCTTCCTTTATATATACACTTTAAAACATCTGTCTCACTGAACCTTACTTTATGTTTATGAAAACAGTTTTAATTTTTCTTCTGAAATACCACAAACATTATTTTTTCTATAACTTTTAAAGGTTATTACACAGGAAGCCAAGAATAGCTGATCACAGAATATAATAGAGTAGGCATTTTGACACATCTCAATTATTAATTAAGTTGTCACACATCACAGATGATCAATTAAAGTGCACTCCATCCTTGCATACAAAAGGAATTAGTCATTCTTCAGTCAGTTGATCATGTTGGTTAGGATCCTAATCTACTAGCCTTTTTCACTTTAATTTTTACCACTTACTATTATAATGAAAAATGCTAAAGATTACTGAGACCAAACCCCAGCATCTATGGATAAACAATTTTATTCCTTTTAGAATTTCATAGCAACAATACAGTCTAATGAAATTTCAACATTGGGAAATAAAGGAATATTTTTTAGGTACAATTAAATGAGCCAGTGCATACTAAATACTTCCATTCTATGCAACCGATACCATTTTATGTATCTATTATAAAGCACTGTGAGAAAATTGAATCAAAGCATTACACAAAGGGCTCAAGTAATATGAATCTATATGCTTGATCATATTTTCCAGGAGTTCATTACATATTACCTAGTGTCTAATGTCATAGAAAATACATAACTCTATATTTAATTTATCACTCCATTTTAAGTATGACTTTGCATATGCATCTCTGTTTAGATTCTAAGCTTAAAGCAGGGTCTTACTTCTTTAATCCAAAGTTACTTCTATAGGGATTGCACACAAAAATATTTAATATTTTTTCCAATTGGATTGAATATTATTATTCTCTCTAAAATTTGTCATTTAGAATGAAATTTGGTTCTTTTCCCTAAAACAGCACAATATGTCAAGAACCATTTACATCATTTTATGCTTAGATCCTAGTCATATATAACTGAACTCACATGTCAAATTGAACTCATATGTCAAATTGGTGATCAATACATCATAATTGAATGAAATAGGCAACAGAAACATTTGCTAGTCTTAGATAAGTTACCAAACATTGCTAGAATTATTACTGATGCAGTATGAATTCCAAAAAGCTCTGATCATTGCTATTCTTCTCAAATTAAAATTCCCTTCAAGCAAAACCATTTGAAATTAATTTTATTCTCTATGAATGTGACCTTACACAAACTGGTAATACACTTCTCCAGCTGTACTGTGTGCTAATATCATAACAGATAATTCTCAAAAGCAGATAGAACCCATAAACCGTTGGGTGATGGGTGGATAAAGCATGTGGCAAGTATAGAAGCACTGCTGATTGAGGCACATAATATGGTGTGACCATTATCTTTAAGATTCCTGGTAGTAGGCTAAAGAGTAACACCTGAGTTCTTGCTGCTCTCAGTAGGCTTTTAAACGTCAGCATCAGTGTAGCAGTCCCAGATGTGACTTGATCCACGATCAAGTTAGCAGTGCTAATACAGCTGTGACATTACACCTGCTGTTTCCTGGAAGTCTCGTTCTACTGTAGCTAGGATTTATTTCATTATGTGAAAATTGGTATCAAGAATTCTCTCAGGGTAACTTAAAGATGTTAGGATAAAAGCCAGCTGGTACCCAATTTTCTTTTGATCCAGGACTTGAACTACATCTGAGAAGCAATGAGTGAAGAGGAAGAGAGAGAGCTTGGGAGTTCTTCCTCCCCAAGATGGCATATCATTCCTCATTGAAATGCATAATTAGAACATAAAGAAAAAGTACCCATAGCTGAAATAAAGAACCCATGAAATATTGCTTCTATTCAAAATTGCTTCTCTAAAAACCCGTGTATGTACTAAAGAGAATGTAAATAATCATACATGCTTTATTGTGTTCTAATGAATATACAGAATATGTACTAAACTGGGATTAAGTGTCTTGCAATGCGTGTTCTTACTATTACATCTGAAAATGTGACACACATTTGTGAAAACTAGTCAAAAATTCAATGTGGACATATTTATTGAATATTAAGTCTTCTTTAAAGTATAAATGGGGTTATCACAGGAGGATAAGCACAGTAATCATAAATCTGGCATTTGGGGCATAAATTTCTGAGATAGTCTAGCAGAAATATAAGGTGCAGACAATTTTATTGCACTAATTTTTAACTCTAATTATACTTCAATATTTGCACAATAATAAAAAGCCATTTTGTAGATAGCCTATCTTGTCTCCATGTGGAGATCTATTACATAAAAAAGGATTAACTCCTAAATTATGTATCTATAGCTGAAATTTAAAATTGGAAGGGCATTGTGTTAGTTAAATTTCATCTTCTTGAGGGCAAAAGGAACTAGATTGTAATTTATTTTCTGTTTTTCGTAATGCTTGCTTCAATGCTAAAAAGAACTTTCATTCTAATTTTCAGCTGAACTAAAAAAGTCAATACATAGTTTATTGCTTTATTTATTGATATTTAATTTAATTTTTAAAGGTATCAATACTTAAATACAGATTTTGGTCTAAAATACAATATGTGCTTTGTAAATATTTATAGTATTATGCATATTACAATGAGAATCATAATGAACTAGTTGTACAACCATTGTGTGCCATGTTTTCACATCTCTCAACAGAGTATGTTTAGAACTTTCAATTTACAGATGGGTCACTGAGGCTCAAAGTTATTCTCTTAGCATTGTTTATGGACTATTCTCTCTGTGTCAATATGGAAAGTGTTGAATATGAACAAAATTGAAACAGTTATCAACACCTAAGATTTACCAGTGTGAATGGGTAAAAAAAGCACTGAAACCAAATGTGGGTGGTCTGAAAAATATTTGGGGGAAATGATGTCCTAGAAGAAACACAAAACATAAAGTGTAACTGAGGATGTGAGAGTGTTTATGTTATATGTGTATGCACATGTACAAGTTCACAAATAAGTGCAGATGTTCAACTGAGTAGCGACAACACAATGGGGCATAGCTGGGGGGTCATGAGTATATAATGAACGTTGAATTGGGAAAACACCTATATTTCAAGAAAGAAAGAAATAGAAGCATTGAAAAAAATAAAATAATTACACTTTGCTTATATGACACAATTCCATGATGATGAAAAGTGAAACTAAATTTAGATCCAGGTTTAATACAGCCTGTGTGAAGTTCAAATCATCTAATCCTTCAGAAACAATTTTTCTCTACTTTAGCCAGGACTGTACAATGAATTTCATGGGTTTTAGTCAGTTTATCTTCATGGGTTTTTACCTTGATAATAATGGACAATATATATAAAATATACTTGATAATAATTTTTACAGCTGCATATTGACACATACATTAATATTACATATTATTGTTTTTTTACCTAAATGTTCAATAATTTTCTCTAATTTAAAAAAAATTAAAATTCATGGTCCCTCCTCAAAATATTAAAGATCCTATACTCTTTTCCTACTCTAGCTAATGAAAATTCAACCATGATTTAGCAGTAGATTTACAATCAAGGACTTCTGAACTGGACTGCAGAAATATTTTTTTTCCTCTTAAGCTAGTAGACAAACATTTTCAAGAGTAATGTTGTGTGATGGGTTTGGTCTCGGAGTATTAGTGTCATAACCAGAAATAGAACTCAAGCCACCGCACTCCCCAGCAATGTTCTGAAACCTTCTGCATAATTTATTAAGGAATAGATGCTATTGTGATTAAAATTTACACTTTAATGTCCTTCTCTAAAGACATCCTGGTTAGCTTCCATTTGATGAACACAAATAATTCACTTGAAGTAAAACAGAAACAGTTTGAACAATAGACCATGGAAGTATTTGGACACATATAATAAGGTTTTAGATAAATAATGTTTACCTAAAATGTTAATAAAATTATGTTTGGATATCTAAATCAACCAATTGCTTGTTACTTGAAATATATCTTTCAAATATTGAATTTAAGCATATATTTACTATTCAAATCCCACTGAGAACAAAGATGATGTACTTAATTTTTCTTTTTCAAGAATTGTGTCTTTTAACAACATACTTGTTTTGATTACTATAGCTTTATAAGATAGCTGTTTGTCATATATGGATTTTATGATGTTGAGATATATTCCATGTACTACCAATTTTGAGGGTTTCTTATCATAAATGAATGCTAAAACTTATCACCTATCAAATGTTTTCTATGCATGTACTGATAAAATAAAAAGACACCTTACTGAACTGGGGGAAATAATGCACATTGTATATCTGTCAAGAGGTTAAATCCAAGATCTACAAAAAACTCATGCAACTCAATGAAAAGAAAACAAAATCCAGTGGAAAAATGGACACAGTGTTAAATAAGCACGTCTTTAAGGAAAACAAATAGATGGCTATTAGATAATGTCACTCATCAGGACAATACAAATCACAACCACAAAGAGATAGCACCTAACACTTGTGAAAATGGTACTTAATCAAAAAATTCAGAAACAGTAAATATCAGTGAGCATATGGAGAAAAAGGACTGTTGTACATGTTGTTGGGAATATACAGTAGATTAATCCAGCCCTTATGGAAGACAGTATGGAGGTTTCTCAAAATGCTAAAAATAAATCAACCATATAATCCATTAGTCCCATTCCTAGGTGTTTACCCAAAAAATGGGAAAACACTAATTTGAAGGGATACATGAAAGCCTATATTCATTACAGCACTACTTAAAATAGCCAAGTTATAGAATCTAAGGAGAAATGAGTGGATTCAGATGTGTAAATTATATACAATGGAATAGTGCTCAGCTACACAAAAGATTGTCATAGTGCTCAACTATACAAAAGATTGGCAAACTTGTCATTTGCCACAACAGGTATGGAACTGAAGGGGAACATATTAATCCCAATAATCCAGAAGGAGAAAGAAAAATACCAGAAAGACTCGCTCATACACAGAATATAGAGAAACCAAAAACTCAGACAAAACCGAACTCTAGCAATCTGACCATATAACTGAGACTATCAGTATGGGATGCAGAAGCTGGAAAACATTGATCAGAGGGGTCAAAATGTGCTTTGGTTGAGGACTAGAATGTCTTGTGGGTGTGATGACTGAAGAAGTGAGATCCTAGATTTTGAATCATAACAGTGTGAAAATCATTGTGATGTTAATAAAAATATTATAGAAGCAAGTGATAACTTCTATGTTTCCTCAATTTGAGACATTCTGGTCTTCATGTACGTGTGTTGGATTTTTGTAGTGCAAAGAACTATGAGGAAATTATGGCATATAATTATCTTTAACTATTGGAAAGTAATAGAGTTTATATATCTTCAGAGGATTCATTTAGTACCAAATCATATGTAATACAAACAAAATCACTACAAAAAAAATATCTATACCAATGAATACAGTGAAATTGTAAACTTCAGGCTAAGAGATTACACATTAGCACCTGAAATAATTATATACTTGACCCATATTTAGTCACAATCCCTATAAGAATCAGAGTCACTATTTTAGTGGGAATTTAGTAGGTTAAGTAAGATCAATGCCAAAAACAAAGATGTACACCTAAACTCAGGATCATTAACACACAATCTATGCCATACAATTCACTCAGTAACTGCCAACTATTATTTCAAGCAGAGTCTCCTCAGCAATCTCAGCTGTCCTGGACAGTTGGTATACTTTGTGGTATACCTCTCTCTGCAGGCAGATAACTTTCCAATTTCTGCTTGAGGATACTTATTGCATGTTGTTATATTGTGACTTTTTCACTTTGCCCAGGCATTTTCACAACTTGAAGAAAGTCATCCTTTCATTTTTATTTTATTCCTGTCTCCTACCACTATTCATGAAGATGAAATTCTAGATTCACAAAGGTAGAGAGGTAAAGGGAGTTTATAGGATAGAAGTTAAGAGTTCATTTAGATTGAGGCGTCTCACTTTCTCTCAGCTGTGGTATATGGAATTTCAAAGAAAGGTCTTGTCTCAAGTCCTAATTTTCTAGAATACCATCCCCCTTTATTTATTCAAAATTATTTATTCAAGAATTCCAGTGATTTATTTTCAGAAGACATATATTCACCTTTAAATGTAACTCATTTATCACTTCCATAACTTATTTTTGATTTCAAAACTTATTTAGTTTCATCTGATAATGAAACTAAAGCCTAGCTGATAGCAATGTTTTAAATAGGAATAGGACACCTATGAGGAAAAGAAAAATCTATAGATGACAGCTCTTTTAAGATGTTACACGTGTACTTTTGATTTGGTGTAACATTTCATCCTGGTTTTTATCCAGGAGATAAAAAAATCATCCTGGTTTTTATCCAGGAGAAATGTAAACATTCGTCCATATAAAGCTGTATGTAAATAGTCATACCTATTTTATTCCTAATCATCAAAAATGGGAAATAATCTAAATGTTAAATAGGACAAACTTTGGGGCCTCCCTGGTGGCGCAGTGGGTTAAGCAACGCTCTATGAAGCAGACCACAACCACTGCAGCACGAGTTCGATCCCTGCTGCCGGCCAGGGGGGGACCCACATGGTGTGGCAGACCTCTCCTGCTGTGCCCGC
>JAGFMF010011791.1:7483216-7523982 GCA_019455555.1 Galemys pyrenaicus
CTCTCTGTGGTGAATCCTCTCACCCCCCCACACCTCTGGCCTGTACCCCAGTGCTTGTATGCATAAATAAATAAATCTTTAAAAAAAAAAATAAATAAATAGGACAAACTTTGGTGCATGCATACAACGTCATGGTACTTATCAATAAAAAGTACCAGCTATTGCTATGTGCGTTCATATGGATGTCTCCATAATACATTACGGAAAGGGAGGTAAGTCATACCAAATACTCATACATGGTATGTGATTGCATTTTCTATGACATTCTTTAAAACATATAAGTATTGGGATACAAAATGCAGGAGATTAGTCATGATTAATGCCTCAATCACTGCAAAGACATGAGGTAGCTACTGGAACATGATGGAAGTATTCTCTATCTTGTCTGTGGTGGTAGTTATACAACTATATACATTTTCCAAATTTCTGTCAAAATTCATACATTTTTAGTTTATAAAGGATTATTAAAGGATTATTTTTACTGAATATAACTTATACCTTTATACAAATGACCACTAGGAATGTGAAAAGATCTTCAAAATCATTAATCTCCAGAGAAATACAAATCATGAGATTTTTCCCTCACACCTTATATAAGAGAATAAATTAGATTTTTTAAGAAATTATTTTATCTTCATTGTGCTTCCCATTACCAAGTACTTTAATAACTAAAAACATGTAAAAATGTGTGATTTTATCAGTTATCTAGGAATCTCAGACTACTACCTAAAATCATAAATTTAAAAAGGAAATATCTAGAAAAGGTTTATCATTTTGAAATTCTATTTACATCAATGAATCCCTTATTCTACTCTTAGACATTGCCATTCCAAAGAAAAAAGTGCCCTAAATTTTATAGACTGTCTTGTTTCATGTTTATTCTTTAATTCTAGCTAGTTATCAGTTGTCAAAACAACTGATTAAACCTAGTACATAAGAGTGTGCCAAGTATGGTTTTGAAAAAAATATTCGTAATTTTATCAGGACTTTATATCCTCAGGTTGACCTGGACACCTACAGTTTCAGAAAACAGGGAGTCAGCACAATAGTGCATAAAATATTAGGACTCTGAAAGCTGTGTCTGCTTAGGGGAGTGTGTAATTTGATAAAGTGTTCACTGATGTCAGCACACTGGCTCATCACACTTGTGTTGATGTCGGAGCCTGCAGCACAGAGAATCCTACCGCTAATCGGATGATAGGAGTAAGATTTCATTTTCCCTTGGAGACAGACACAAAGATGGGAGAGTTGTTCTTAAAGGGATTTATATTTACAAGTATCAGATGGAAAAGAACAAAAATAGGTAAGGGCACACTTTCGTGAAAGGCATCTAGGGAAAAGAACTCAACAGTGTTGCATTATTTATAAGAACGAAAGTTTTGAAAGACATCAGGCTTCCATTGTTCCTACTTCATTCAGTCAACACATTTCTAACATAAATTATAAATAAGAAATTATAATTTTATGACTTATATGTTAAACTTCTAACAATCCCTTGTAAATCCCAGAGAAATTCAAGTGCTATGAGCTTGAATCCTGTATATTTTACACCTTTTGTCTGGGGAAGTCCATTAGCCATAACTTCAAGAATTGTATCTTAAAAAAAAAAAAAAATCAAAAGACCGATACCTCCAAAGAGGTTGAATTATGTATCACTCACAGAGTTAGAGAGAAATTTTCATCTGAAATTGTACAAATGAAAGTTGTGTTCATACTGAAGCAAATATTCTGTGAGATTTTCATAAGTGTTTTATTAACAGTTTAAATATTTTATTTCTTAGCCAGACATAAATGTTCAGATAACCTGGTGATAAAAAATTACTAAGAGTATTGTCATTAAAATAAACTTATATTTTAAAGCAATTCCAACTTTTTATCATTTAATAACATCCACTTAGATCTTTTAGCTACTGACAATGTTTTGAAACTTCAGTTTTCTATTAAAAAATTCTTGACAAGAAATATTATATTAGCAGAGAATATAATAAATAGCATATGGGAAACAATATTTTTTATTTTTATAAAATAGAATGATCTCATTTGAAAACAAAAATAATGAGAAAAGATAAGAACAAAGATGGATGCTGTTAGCAAACTAAACCATTTCTCTTAAATTTTTACTGTGTCAATACAATATGCATTATTCCTTACTGATCTGATTTACTTATATTCCAAATATCTTAACAAAATGTTTCAAAATTAGTAGAGCATATTCCATTGTCCCAATATTTTAGTGAAAAGAAACTACAAAAAATTGTATCATTCTACCACTTATCCATTCAGTGGATTAGTATAAAGTAGTTACTGTGATTATAATCAAGACTTAATGGCAAAATAACACTATATATTTCAAGAGTGAAGGCTAGAGACTGACAATATAAATTGAATAAGCAACATGTAAAAGAAATATTAAAAATTTTCCATAACATCTGTTGTTTATTGCTACTACCCCAACTAATTTAAAATTATTCTTTGTGCTTGAGGCTTTTGCGTGTTAAGTCCTCCAGGTATGGATAGAATAAAACTGTGATTAATTTGTTTCAAATTGCATTTTCTTCCCCATATTGTTGAAAGTTGTCTCTTGTACTATCTAAAAGTAGAGAGTTCCTATGAAATATTGTAGAAGAGCTGAAATGGCAAAAAGCAACAACAAAAAAATCACTAATTCATATGGAAAATCTTGAGTGTTCCCATACTCCAAAAATAGCCTACTAAATCATGCCAAATGACAAATAAAACCCAAAATAGCACTAACATATCATAAAAGCAAAGATGATATGAGAACACACAGTCTATATAAAGCACTACCCAGGCAGGAGTTTGGCCACTGTCCATACTCAGGTTGCTGCAAAACAAAAGCACTAAAAGTAAAATATTTCCTGGATTTCTTTCAGTATATCAAAGCAGGCACTAATGTAGGTCTTTCATAAAAGCAAGGTGATGAAACTTGAACTTTTGAAAAGTGAGGAAAAACTGTAATTGTTAAATATGTAAAGCTTTACAAAAACCTCATTATGGAGAAAACTAAGTATAAAATATAGAAGAATCCTCACCTCTAAAGGGGAATCTACTATGGATTTTGAATGGGGTCTTTAGAAAAAGAAATAAAATAGCCAGTGATCAAAGCAGTCTCTAGGATCCTGGCACTTCCTCTCCTAAATCTCCAGTTAACACCCCCAAATGAGGTAGGGGAGTGGCAGGACAGTCTCCAAGAGCCTCCTGAGATGTAGTGAGTCCTGAGGAAGCAAATCATGAACCAGAGCACAAATCAGAGGAAAAAACAAGAAAGCAGGAACCCAGAATCTGGCAGTCTTTTAACACTGATGGCAAATATGACTCTAAGCACACGACAGCAGAGGCCAGCACATCAACAGGGAATCTTCCAAAATAACCTGCCCTCAAATGATAGCAGTGTGGATACTTAGGGACTAACTGCTTTGCAACAGAGACAAGCAGGATTCCAGAAGACCACACGCTGCCTCCTCCAGGCTATGAGAGCTTCCCTGGAGGTGTTTCCTAACAAAGACCTCAACTGGATCACTTCCTGCTACCAGTTCACAGTATGGCAGCAGTCACCATCACCACTTCTGATGGACTTTTATTTCTCCAGTCAGTGGCTTTGCCTCTATGTTTAGCTGCCCATCAGAACTACTGATCAAGTTACTCACTGCCAGATGGATAGCTGAACAATTCCCTACTGGCCCTAGAATTCCCACACTACTAACTAGTAACATTGTAATGCAAGATTGGAGTGCAGAGCAGCCTAGCAGGGAGAGGAACTAAGTGAGTTACTCACCAGCATAGTTTAAAGTGGTCCTGGTACTAGAAATATTCCTTATTAATACACATACCCTGAACATTTTTTAAGTTGATCTTTGTTTCCAGAAACTAATTTTATCCTAAGACAGTTTTGTAGAATCAACTTTCATATATGACCAATTATTATGGGTCAACTACTGAGCAAGGTGCTTTCACAAATGCTAAATTGATTCTTAAAATAATGTAAATTGGATTTCTACTTATATAGAAAAGGAAAGTACGTCAAAGAACCTTAAGATACATGTGTTGAACTATAGAAAGTGACATCATATTAAATAGTGTCTTAAGTATAAATCAAATCCTTTAATCTTAATTTCAATAAACAGTAGTTTTAGAGTCCATTTAAAAATTGTATTGACTACAGTCATCTGTATTTTTACTTCCATTATACTAATTGTATTTGATCAAATTTGTAGATAGATATTTAAATATTGATGTGTTTCTTCATATTATAAATATGAATGTTTGGCCTCTACTTCAAAAAAAAACACCTATGAATAAAACATTACATTTCCTCTCCTCTGAATGGCAATGTTAAATAGCTCTACCAAATAGAATTATGATCACTGAATATAGAGATTATCTATTGATTTAATTTTTTCTGGTGAAATCTTCATGCTAACATCAATAAATATTGCCTGGCAGTCTTCTTGCCCTCTATATCTTATTTTCCTCAGTACAAATCCTCAAGACTATTAAGTGCCTTGTACTTAAGTGTATTTAGGGAGTAGAGAAGAAAGATGGAAAATGATAAGGAGGTGTGTAAATGGAAACTAACAAGGGAGAGTGATGGAGAGAGTGAGTGCTGCCACTATCAGTTGATCTAAATGTCTAACAACTGCTCCTTTAATCCTTTGCTGTCACTGAAGGTTATAAGGCACAATTCACACAAAGACTCAATAATCAGTATTTAATAATTAAAAAAAAAATTAAAAAGAACAAAGACCTTCTGCAGGGGAACAGTGGCTAACTATGTTTTATAGGCCAGATATATTTCTATATGCAGTTGACCCATAAAACTGTGTTTGAACTGAGAAGGTGGGCCCAATGATCTATAGATTTTTATTCAATAAAAACACTTTAAAACAAGATTATCAATGCTTTGTTATACCTGTACCTATATATGAGTTTATTTTCAAAGAATCTTTCATTTTTGTTGATGTATTAGCAATACATATACTGTTTAAAGTATTTTGTATCAGAACAATAAGTACTGACAAACAAAATTTATAGTGTAAACAGATCATGTAAACTTATGGTATCTATAAACATAGTACTGTATTATAAATACATTTTCCTTATGATATTCTTAATATTTTTCTCTAGCTTACTTTAAGAATATAGTATATAAAACATACAGCATAGAAAACATGTATTAACCAACTTTTTATGTTATCAGAGTTACTTTTGGTCAATAGCAAGCTACCAGTATTTAAATTTTAGGTGTGACAAATGTCTGCAAATTTCACCATCTGGGGGCTGGTGCTCTTAACCTCCACATTGTTCAAAGTTTCTCATCTTAGTTATTTACTGCTCTTATTTTCATACGTAGGCTCTAGCATGGGCCCTTGCTTATACAGTTATTAAAATAGTCCTTTGAAAGTAATACATTATTTTCCCCCTCACAGTACACCTGCATATTGATAAACACAAATTGAACTTTGAAATATAAGGTAGTTTTTTAATCCATAAAAAATGTATGAGGAAATAAAATTTCTCATGGACTATAACTATTGTTTGTAAGTATTTTTTAAAGATGATTGGGCTTCTTTTGGTCAGATGCATGTAGTACTGCATTTGCAAAGCATGAAAACATGCTCCTATGAGATTATAACTCACATCTACTACCTGTGGGACAAACTGAACACAGTTGACTGAGAAAGTCAGGGTCACCATTTAGGTTAATCCTAGAGGACATTTTTTGTTAGGATATACCTAACATAAAAATACGTTAAATAGTGTAAAGTGATGATTTTAATTCTACCTATAACCTGTATGTTAAAACTGAAAATGCATACTGGAAGCACAAATCAGCATAGAAAATATGTGAAGAGTACTTTAGGTATCAGCATTGCATTGTTATTCTTCTAAGTTTTGTTTGACTATAGCTGTAGTTAGTAAAAGTACCTTAAAAAAAAACTCAGAAAGAAAAAAATGCACTTGTACTTCCTATGTTAATATATCTATGAGCAAGCACAAATAACTGGGTGGTTGGATAAGATTAATTTTCATAGCAGTATGATTCACTTCATAGTCCTTCCTAACAAGGGAGATTAAATCATTTTTATTTTCTGTGTGTTCTCTTCTTTCATTTATAATGGTTTCCAAAATTTTGTTCATTGTACTCTTTATTGTTTGTATCACAATCATTCTCTTCATAAAAAAAAAATAGGAAATGACACTTCCATTTTCCATAAAAATGAAAGACTCTTCTTGGAAGTATTTGGGACAGCTGGTGAAGACATTCACAGTAAGTAGGAGGGGGACTGATAGCTAAATCAGACATCCTGGTGATTGTCTCAAGCATGCAGTAAACTAATTTGAAGGCATGTAATTTATTGGACATTAAGAACCAATCTCCTGTGAAGATGCAATGCAAGGACAGGTGAAATATTTTCACTATAAGTAGAAAGATTTAGTAGAGAAAGGACTTTTTGAACAGGGTTTCTGTTGCTCTCTCACTTCCACTGAAAAATCCTGAATTAATTTTTCAATAAAAAAAGTTTGTTGAATGAATAATTTATTTTAGAATAGAAAAGTGACAAAGACAACTTTGAATCTAGGGATTACATATTTGGGAGGATACTGAAACAACAAAACTAGTAAGTTGCTTTGAGGGCAAAAGTATGCATTCTGGAAGAAAATGACAAAAGTCAAATAGTTAAGAACGTCTCAAATTATTTTAATAAAACTTTTCTGGTTCTGTTATTATAGTCAGTGTCACCATGTATTAAGAATGCAAACATGTTTGATATGAAATTGTTAGAATAATTATTATTTTTCACTGGTAGGACAAGCTCTGTGAGCTATGATGACAGACCATACAGTTGCAATGGAAACACACATTGTAAGAAAATGCAAATAAGTACAGTAGGTTTGAATAAAGGAACTTGGAATTATACAACAAGTAGTATAATCTCTTTTGAAAACCATAGCATAATGAAAGAAATCTTGTTGTCATAAAATTTATTCTAAAGCACACACCCTTTTAACAATATTCACAGTTCATCTAAACCCTGTGTTATAGAACTCAAGCAGCATTCACTTGGAACAGAAAAAAAAACTGTGAAATTGTATTTACTGATGTCACTGTAAGTGAGGATGTATACATCAAAGTTTTAAATTCTATATAATGGAAGGTTGATGAATTAACTATTTGGCAAAGTAACCAGCATCACATTGCAAAACTCAATGAAATAGGTCAGGGATCAATTCCACTTATTTGCATTTTAGTCTGATGAAGCAGGATAATTTTTCTTTCCAGACAAAGTAAACAGAGAACCAAGCACAAGTATTAACCTACTGGTGTTTATAAGAATTCTCTCTGCCAACAAGTCTAAAAATGCTCTTTGGGCTGAATCTTGGTAATCTGTCTTTACGGGGGGCTAACACAAGATAGTTGCCTTGAATGTAGGCAAATCATGAATGTTGACAATCGTGAGTTTTACTGAGTGATATTGTTATTTTAATCTAGTGGTTATCTTTTTGTAATCTGTCCCTAAAATATATGACATATGAATACAGGAAACTAGTATTTTGTTATTGTTTGTAGAGGACACAATGTAGAAACCGGGATTTAGCACATAGCATAACAATGTTCTATTAGCAACCAAAATTAAAACAAAAGAAATGAATGACTTAAGTATACTCAAAGACTTGGGAGAGTCCATAAAACCCTCTATATTTATCATGAGTAGTGCTCCTGGTGAAAATTATGCCACAAATGATGTAAACAAATCTCTAATCTTCACTGAATCCCAAGTTCCAGTGTAGTTTCACTTTCCAGTTTATCCATTAAGCTGACTGACTTTATACTGATGATGTTATAAATAAATTCATATGTGTGATGCAACAATGATCAAAGTTGAATATGTATATCTTTTGAAAATTATGCCTTGAAACATAAAGTGTTCCTTACTGATATCAGCAACAGCAACTGTTCCTACTTGGTAATTAGAGGGTATGATTTTGACTACAGCATTTTCATTAAACCCTCTCACATTGCTGTGGTACTAGCATCTCTTCAGTTTAATTACTCCAAATTTAATTATATCAATGAGAATCATACTATTTGGGGGCAGTGTTACTTGTAATATTTTTGTAATGCTTTTCAACTACACACACACATATAGTCTATTACATTGCATAGATTTATTTCTATAACCAAGTTAAAAAGAAAGGGGGACTCCACTTGAAGTAGATTTAAGAGGTAACCAGATGAATAATTTTTTAAAGATTTATTTTATTCATTTATGCATACAATATCTGGGGTGCCGGGGGAGTACGAGGATTCACCAGAGACAGACTGGGGAACAGGACAGGCACATTGACTGAAATATATTGCTGAGGGAAGCAGCAGGCAAGACAGGAGAGGTTTGCCATGGCTGTCAATAGTATTGAGACATAACCCTTGCACCCATCAGGGAGGATGACCAGGTGAGTAATTTTAAGAAGTATTATGAATTGCCTTATTTTTCTACTGCAAAAACAAAAGTAACATTGATTAATGTGAATAAAGTCAGTACAGTCTAGGGACTAGATGATAATTATTTTAGAAAACCTGGAAAGAACTAATATTTTCCTTATTAAAACAGAGCATTGTACAATCAGTTGTTCTATTCAATGAGAAATTAGGGGTGGAAACAAAATTAAATTTATTTTCCCAAATGTTTGGGTAGACATTCAGATACTTTCACTGATTCTAGATAAATAGGAGTATCAAATTTTTATGTCTTTTAGACCCCTGGACCAATACCAAAGTCTCGTGTTTATCAATTTGTGTGTCAGCTAAGTTTACTCTGTTGCATGACCAAGATTTATACTGGTTCTCGGAGTGCACATACTATTTTCTTTTTTCTCTTAGTGGCTCTTTTGTGAGTATATCTTTGTTTTAATTTTTGTTTTGTTTTTTTTCCCCTCAAAAACATCTAAGCCAAGCAGTGATTTTATTAAAAAATCACACATAATTACGATTCTGCTGAATTTAATCTCTCTTCCTTCTAAAAATCATATTCCTTTAGTCAAAAATATTGACATCAACTATTACTAAAGGGGAGTAGTAAGTCTAGCTCCTTGCAAATGCATTAAGTTGTATTCACAAAGCATTAAGTCAAAGTTTTAAACAGTAACATTTTGGTATTTAGGACCAGATAGCTAGTTGTGGGGACAATCGTATTCAATGTTGACTATTTGGCAGCATCCCTGGCCTCTATCCACCAAGTGCTAGTAGCAATGGCCCCTGGTTCCCTGCTCGGTTGTGACAGACTAAAATGTCTCCAGATATTAACAAATATCTCCCAGGGAGGAGGAGCAAAATTGATCGAATTTAGCACCAAAAATTGTAAATCACCTAGAATATTTATACTTCGATGAAATAAGTTAATTAAGCTCTGAAAGCAAGCCCTAAAGTAAATGTATAAGTTTGACAAAAAGAGAAACCTCAAATTAGGATCTGGCTAAAGTCCTAAAAAGAAGAAAGTGTTGAGCATATGTTTGTTAATTAATTTGTGTGTAAACCTGCAATATAAGCCAAGAGTTACTTTTAATAGAATATTATTGTTCTCCCATTTCCATGCTATTTTCATGAAAGTTTAAAATTCAGAATGACCTCAGATTTAATCTAATCTATATTCAGTAATTGTATAAATGCAAAGACTGAATCATCATAGGGGTAAATTACTTCCCCCAGGGTTCACAATAGCACCACTGACACAATAACCCAAAACTCCTAACTCCAATCTCACTCAAAAACCCCTAAAACATTCCTTATTCCTTATACTATTCCTTGTGCATGAGTCTCTTTCCTGCAATGTACCAAACTGAACCTCAAGACAAGATTGGAAATCTCATTTATACTAAAGTGTGTGATTGATAAGTCTTAGTAAGTTCTATTCTGTAATAACTGCCATAAGGACTATTTAGAAAATTTGGCATTTGAGGTATGTCGAAGAAGGTAGAGGTAAAAAATGCTTAGTTTTAGAGGAACTCAAAAAGTCACTTTCCATAACAACATACATTATATAACTGTTGAAGATTTTTAGCCTACGAATGATCTAACCATTCATTTTTATTTTCACTTTGGTTGTCATTGTAATGCATTAACTCAACACGTCCTTTAGAAGTCTTCCTTTTTGGTTTGTGGCAATTATGGCAAAAGCATATCATTCTGTGGCATTTTTGACAACTTAGTGATCCTGACTTTCTGATATTTTTCAATACTCAACAATACTTCCTTATGTTAAAAAGAAATAGCTAACACTAATAAAAAATGTGTATATTCTGTCAAATTTGCTAAATAGTTATTTAAAATAAAGTTGGATGCTTAAAGTTTAGAGCTGTCAACATAAATTCCAAATCACTTAAAAAGTAAATGTAAAAATGGAATGATTGTTTATTCAGAATTGTTAAGAATGAAGACAGAACAAAGGAATAGAGAAATAATCTAAGCAAATGGATGTAACAAAGGAACAATAACCATGTTTTAACCCTTGTTTTCTCCTTGTTGGATTACATGTCTGTATTCTTTGCCAGACATTTGGCAAAAAAGAATACAACTTATGATCCTAATGGAATATAAATTAAAAGGGATCAAAAAGTAATTTGGAAAAATATAATACCATCGATATAGATAATTTAAATAATTTCTAAATTATTTAAAGAAAGATTTAATAATTAACAGGAGATAATAAGCACAAAAGCAATAATAACAATAAACTTACATATTTATGGACCATGTGCACATTTGGGAAAATACATAAGCATACAACATAGAGCAATTAATATTAGAGACAGAATACTTCAACAATTGCATAAGAAAACCACATGTAGTGTCCCCCTGGTGGTGCAAGAGGTTAAGTCTCAGCACTATGAGGCTGTGGAAGCCACTGAAGAACAAGTTTGATCCTCAGCCAGGCAGCTGACCCACATGGTCAGCTGCTGCTCCGCTCAGCAGTGTATTTCAATAGAACCACCTGTTCTGCTCCCCACGCTGTCTCTGGTGAATCCTCTTACCCCCATACATCTGGCTTGTACCCCATTTCTTGTATACATAAATAAATAAATCTTTAAAAAAAACACATGGAAAGAAATAACAGGCAATGGCCAAAGAAAGACAGGAATATTTATATTATAGTTATTATTATTTTTCCTGCCAATTCTAATACCCTCCCGATTTGATTGAATAGCCTGCATTATAATTCCTGATTTCTAAATACTAATTCCAAAGAATAGCTTTCTTAGCTTCCTTTGCAATTAGGAACTCCACATATGAATTTGGTCACAAAGTTGATGCATCAAATTCTAAACAACATATAAACTGAGAGAAGTGGTTATAGACAACAGACCCTTAGTGCAATAGAAGAAACGTTGACTTTATTATCAGGCCTAATGAAGTTGATGGTTCAAAAAATAAATTCACCAGAAATTAAAAATGAAATTTTGTTTCATAACAAATATACACAAAAGGTACAAGGAACATGTGAACTATGAAGGTGAGTTGGTTGCTTCAAACTTTCCTGAAATTTGGAAGGAAATATATAACAAGCTGAAAACCCTAAATCTTGGTTCAAGGCACAAAGAGAAAACATGAAAGCTTTGTGACCGATGAATTAATTTTGTGTCATCTATAATTATTGACCTAATGCAGAGCACAGAATTCAAAAGTTTGATTCCACCAGCAAAATACTTAAAAGTTAGTCACACACACACAATTCCTTGGATATATGAGTATGGAAACTAGTGAAATGAATGAGAACCAGAAAGATTCTGAACACTGGAGAAGGCAAATGTGGCAGGATCCAGATGGCTCAGCATCCCACAAACTCCCAGACATCTTTGAATATTCACTGTTAGAAGAAGCAGATCTTCCAAATCTAAGAATGCCCCTTTTCTTATTTGTTTAAAATCCAATAATAACCTCATTGGAGAGAGTTTCCTTACAAGGGAAAACTGTTATTATGCCTAGACTCCACAAGTTCTAATTATCTTCTGGTCTAAATTACAATCAGAACGCATCATGCTCCAGAGAGACAATTATGAACTCAAATTCTAGAAGAGTTGATTAAGCATAAAAACATTACAAGAATTTTGAATTTGTATAGCAAGAATCCAGAATTATATATAAGAATAAACTTGAAAGTACTAAAATAAGGATTACAGAACATAATTTTACAATGCAACATTTATTAATATGGTGGGCCTTACCATAAAATTTTGAATTATTGCACTAATCTTAACACATGATAATGGGGTTTGCTTTGTTGGTTGGTTAGCTAACTAAAATATGGATTTAATGAAGACACTGAGATGCTCAAAGCTCTTTGGTATTTTTTATATAACGAGATTCATTTAATTAAGGAAACGAGAATTCAGAGTGGTTTTATCTTGTGTAATTCACTCAACCTACTCTTTCCTTACCTTTCTTAACAGAGGATGAAAAACACTTTCTAACCTGG
Organism: Galemys pyrenaicus; assembly: GCA_019455555.1. Lineage (NCBI taxonomy): Eukaryota > Metazoa > Chordata > Mammalia > Eulipotyphla > Talpidae > Galemys > Galemys pyrenaicus. The sequence goes on from JAGFMF010011791.1 coordinate 7,495,708, forward strand.
GTATTCATAAATACATGGATAATGACACATCCACATTTCTAAAGAGGTGTTATAAATATTGTTCTTTGTTTGCTAAGAATGTCACTAAGATTTTTGCAGTTAAAAGAAACTCTTATTTGCATGGACAAGATGAGATTCTTAGGTGTTGAGACTAAATAATATAAGTGAGCCATCAGATTCAAGATTGCAATTTCTGTAATTCATGGTGGAGTTGCAAGAAGCATTTTTCTGAAGCTAATTGATAATGACTCTCATAGGCCTGAAATAGGTGTATGACACTGTAAGGTCTACGTAAATCATATAACTGAAAATCTTTTGACTAGTTACTTCAGAAAAATGATGCTCCAATTACATTAGAGATTCTTCAGCCTAGTAGGAAGGGGGTACAATGGACTATGATGTCTCTGGTTGATTCGTGTTGTGGTAACACCATACACTGATACAATGCCGTAAACCAATGTTAATTCAATCTTTAAAAATCCAGATTCAATCACTTCAAAGATTCAGAGCTCTTTTTGAGTGAATGACCAAATATTTGAGTATACCTGAGTGATAACCTTGAAAAAATATAAATCTCTTCTCCCTAACTTTTCCAACAAGACCATGGACATTTTATAGACTAACTATGAACTAGAGGGAAAGTTAGATATTTATAGGACTTTGATAAAAGTTTCAAGTTAAAAATACCTGTGGAATAACAACAACATATTCTGATCCACTGAACAGATTGAAGACAAGTGAGTGTTTAAAATGGATGTTTGATCTAATTTCACCATGTAAGGTCGGGGTTCTGACTGCTTCAGTGTCTGGTAAATCTGCTTTTTGGTTCACACATGGCTGTTTTCTTGCTGTGACCTTACATGGTGAATTGAATAAGGGAATTCTATGTGTTCTCTCTCATAAGGGCACAAATAAAGATTTTGCCCTGATGATGGGAATTACCTCTTCAAAGTCATGCCTGCATACTCTCACATTTGTGATTAAAATTCAACATGACTTTTGGAGATGGTAGTGACAGGGGGCATATAGCTATTGAATCCTTATAATTCTAGAACTCTATGGCTCTGTGGTGAAGATTATAAATTCACTGTAATTATCTTTTAATCTTCCCCATTCCTCAAATACACATACAGATAAGACAGAAGTTCAATAAATGATAAGGTATTAATTCCTATCACAGGACAGCAGAAATTGTCCACTTAAAAAAATGTGTAGCATATAATATCTTTGGACAATTTTCACATATCTTGACAGCAACTTTGATATTTTTACTCCCTCCTACTCCAAAAAGAGTTAGACTGAACATACTAAGTTCAACTAAATTTCTACTCAACAGAAATATATTCACTGAAAGGATTAGTTTTTTCAAGCATTGGGAATTCATTCTAAATGAAAACTGTTCACAACTTAAAAAATTATAAATAATTCTCCTTTTATAAGAAAATATGTGTTGATAATAAAACATACATAGAAATAAAGACTAGACCACTCTACATAAGTAGTATTTCTTAAAAGGTGTGTATCTTGAAATATAAAAAGAAAATTATCATGTCATGCTTCCTGTTGAAATAAGAGTGTGGAATATACTTATGTAATCATGGATACTTTGGGAAAAGGTGAATGTAACATTTTTTTTCTTCTCAATAGTGTACATGGAAAGAAAGTCAAACAAGCTGAAAATGCTTGAAAATGGCAAAAACAATTTCAGACAAATTCTACAAAGAAATTTGACATTAAGTGTACTTAATTTAAATGTGTTGTGTTAAGGCCTCATTTAAAAGTATAGCAAATACTGTAACAGATATTCAAATAAACAAAAAACAAATTTTAAGATATGGTAATAAGGCATCAAATTTGCTTCAATTTCTTTAAAAAAACAAAAAACAAAATAAGCATCATCCAATCCTTCTTTTTCTTCTGACTCTACAGACACAACTCTACCATAAGTTGGTGTGTGTTTAATGCATTGTCAAATGCATGTATTAAAAAATATCTATTTTTAAATTCTAATTTATAATTTTAAATAATTTATAATTATTTATAGAAATATATTTATTTTTCTCCCCTCATTGCCACAGCTTTGTAAAATAAAATACAGTTTTATGTGTCATTGTTTCTACTGAAATGATACCCACACCAGGATTTCTTTTTATTAATCTTCATTACCACAGAGATTTGTTTATAAAAAGAAAAATTCTGTGGAAAATGAGTGAGTTATACTCATATGTGATGGGTGGACACTTTTCCAAACTTATACTCTAAGTTCCTTCTTTTTCATGCTTCCCTTATCAACATCAGATATAAAGCTTTTATCTCTCACTAATGCCAATATATCTAACTTTATAACATAGTAGACATAGCAATGGTATTTGTAATATTCCTTAACTTAGATTTTTTTTGTTGTCCTTTGTCAGACTACTCAAAATTCAGTAGTCAATTATTTACCTGATTATATTTGGAGAAAATAATATATATTAAAATGATTTTATGTGCTTTTGAAATATAAACAATCTTCCTCAATAATATAACCTCTTCATCAGTGAGAAAGGACAGTATTAAAACATAAAGTTGTCTACTATATCTAAAGTAAAAAAGCTTTAATTATCAGTTAAATAAGATAAGGAAAAACTTGCATAAGACATATAAAATGTGATGTGTGCCTTTCTTCTTAAAATCTAAACTTTGATTAAAGGAAGTACTCCGAAAATAAAGAAGCGCATATGACAATATTTCTAGACAGATAGTAAGAACAGGAAATAAACTTGTAGAAGTTGTACTTTCCTGACCCTTAAATAGTGTTTAAAATTTCTCTAGGCCATCAGCTCTGAATATGCCAGTTATATATGACCACGAAGCAGTTATTTTTCTCCCCTCATTGCCACAGCTTTGTAAGTGATGCCTGTACAGTCTATAGTCATATTAGACATAAAGAATGTTGACAGAAAGGCACAAGGTATACAAATTCCATAAAGCAGCAATCAATTTAGCTGACTGACTAGCTCTGGACAGTTTATTTCAAAGTTTTGAAGGTTTATGGAAAACTCCTTTTAGTTTCATTTTACTGTCAAGGTCTGCCAGCATAATATACAAGACATTTGGATCTATTAGCATTTGACTTAATATTTTAAGACTGAAACTAAAATTTGTTTGCCAGCGTATAGCAAATACTGGTAGCTCTGATGCACTTTCATTCAGAAAGATACCTCCTTCACAGCTGTCTACTCAAGGACAGTCAGAATACCAGGGCAGGAATGCTACTCTTGGAGTATGAACAAATGCCCTTGCTTTCCACCCCTTGCCCACAATGCCAGTGTCAGATACTGTCAGCAGTACTGGTAAAGAAAACCAAAGAAGTGCTCGTCTTTTGAAAACTCCACATTGATCATCTCTGTATCCACCTGGATACCTAGCTAGAATCCTCCTATTTAAGTATTCAACCAATGCATATGCATTGAGGGGACACCAAGTTTACATTTTATCGAAGGATTTCAAGCAATAAACACAGTAAATAAGTAACACAGCAGAAAAAAAACTAGTAAATTCATTGTCAGCAAGAAGTTCAATTTCATTAAGTGGATATCAACAGCAAATATGTTGATAAAAGTTAAACATGTACATATGTATAAATATTACTTAGGAAACACCAAAACTGGAAAATAGAACAGAGGTTGTTGAAAAGTTTCCATTTTAAACAGGGAAGTCAAGGAAAGCCCTGAAAAGATTATGTTTGAATAAAGATCTAGAGATGGGAGAATGAAACTGGCATGTATATATAGAACATATGCAGATAAATATACATGTAAATATGTAAAGTATGAGCGATATGTATAATATATATGTTGTTCATATGTAATATATGAAAATCTTTCCATGCAGTAGGGACATCAACAAGAAAATATCCCACCCCAAACAGATACATAATAGAATATTATATGATCTGCTGGAAACCAGGAAGCTCAAGTGGTATGAGAACTGGGAAAACAAGAAAATAAAATTCAAAAAGGAACAGGCACCAAAAGACAGGGGGTCATACTAGCTCTTATACTTGGCTTTTATACAAAGTGAGATGTTTCCACAGAAAAGTGACATCATCTCTCTTTCTTGGGTTGAGAATAGTCAGTGTTAGGGCCCACATAGAAACAAAGAACATTTGAAGATTATTCAATTCAGTTAGGCTGACTCCAGAAAATGTCAGCACAAACTTACAATCACATCTGACCTTTGACAAAACATGTTCATTTAGTTGGTGAACAATTGTTAAGTATATTTTTTCAGTTTCTATATGAAAGAGTATACAAGATGGACCAAGATTACATTAGTCATAGCCAGGAGTATGAGAGAATAAGGGACAGTTTCCTAGTTGAGCATGTAAGATGCCTTAGATCTGTTGATACTACAGGATCTGAGCCAGTAGACATTTGGTCTGCATGAGAATGAGTGAGACCACGCTGTACAGAATTAGATAGAAGCTTTAGACAAATTATTCTAGTTTCCGATTAGAGAATGGATCACCATTCTGAATCCCTACAAGTTTTGAGAATGATAATTATGCTGTACTCTAAATAAACTTTTGGAGAGAGACTCTTTTTCCTCTCCTGATGCTCAGCACTTAAAAGTTCTAGACAGAGGAGATATTATTGAGGGAAATCACATGGCAGCTCTCCATATTCATAAGATCCAAACATTGCTTCATGTATTTTCATTACAAGGAAAAAAAATACAGGTAATTAAGGAAAAAGAAAACCACCTTCCAACATCGGATTTGCATTACACCCACACGTTTTTAAAATAAAATCTTTACTTAGAATCACTTGATTGTATAAAACCTAGGAAAAAGTGATAGAAATCAGTAAGTTCAAGTCTTTCATTTTACAAAAAGGATTCTGAGATGAAATAAAGTCATGTGATTGGCATGTATGACCTGACTTCTGGCACTTCCTAGGACATACAAAAATGTGAGGCAGTTTCAAAGGGTGCTGTGCCTATATGACCAAGTGCATGGAAAGAAGAAAAAAAGATCAGTACTCCTCTTCCAGAAATGACTATCATTCTTTCCTTTCAGTCATATAGGAAGAAGATACAGGAAAATAAAGTTACTGAACCAGGGCAGCCTCCCAGTGTTCTTTTACAGCCAGTAACAGCCAGATTCCTGAAGATGCAGGATAGCTAGTTGGGTGCACTCAGATGGGGGTACCAGTTTTATTTAACAGTCTTGAACAGCTGGAGAGCACACAGCTAACGACCACTTGAGCATGAAAGCGCCTGATGATGGCATATAAAAAATGACATGCGATGAGGAAAAGGTAATAACAATATACAACAGAACAAATGGGCTGTGACGGTCCAAAACATGTAAATTGCATAACAAATTTTAAAGGAGAACTGTCATTGTTATGTGTGTTTCAGACTATTTCTTTCAAATCAGAAATAATTTAAACAATCAGTGAAATTCTCTCTGTTCCATCACCTCAAATCTGTGTGAGTGGAAAATGAGGCTAAGTTAGTAACAGAGATCAAGAAAACCCCAAAACAGGGATTTGCAAGTCTGGCAGGAGGTTTTTCAATACCATTAAGGCACCATGCAAACAAAAATATTTCTGAAATGAAACAACCCTCTAATCAGAGTATCTCTCACCTTACAGAAGAGGGAAGCTATCAGAATCAAAGTACGCAGAAGGCGAAACTGAATTCCAAATGCAGCTGCAGACTCGACTGTACTTTTAAATAGCCGTGTGTGTGTTTTAGGGATTTGTCTCATGGCATGCGGTGTCTTTCTTTCTTTTTTTAACCTAACTGTCAAATATATCAGTGATAAAAATGAAAAATGTATCACTCAAAACTATTTTTTTTGCATTTTTCTGAACTGTACCTTATCTAGTAGAAATGAAAGTTCTTGCTCTCTTTTTATTCCCTAAGAAATACATTTCTCTACTATCAAAGTGTACCAGTAGGTTTAAGAGGGAATAAAAGAACATAGATGCATACACGGCGACTGCTTCTTTATAAAGCTCACTAGGTGCTCAAGGTAGAAGAGTAGACAAATACCCAGGTATTAAGTAGCGTCCATGAGAAGGAGCCACTTTTAGACCAGTAACACTCTCTTCTTCAAACACCTGCTGTTTCCTCCATAACATCTACTACAATCCAGCCATATTAACTATTTCTGTTATTCAGATATTTTTATTGCCTGTGTCCTACTATAAAATGTAAACTCCATAGACTTGTCTTTTTTAATATATGGATTTATTTCTACTGTCTCAAATAATATTTACATGGTTCAATAAAAGTTACCAAATTGTTGAAGGTTGCTTAATCAATTTTTGGATAAATAACATAAACAATAAGGGAGTAAAACACAATTTTCTCTGAGACATTTGAACAAAGTTACTATAAGTTAACACAAAACTGGGGATGAAAGTCACTGAAAGTTTCTATGTCAGTGCATGCAATTGCATAACTATTTTCATATTATTTGGCATACAAAGGTGTCATCTAAATGACTTTATTGTATGCCTTACCTCATTAGCTACTTCACAAAACATATATTTTTCTATCTTAAAAATAATAATTTGACCATCTCATTTTGGGGACTTTAGATTTGCAAAGGAACTAAGAGGTCAACTCTTCTAAATGTTCAATTTTGATTTAACACATTTAGGTATGTGTTAAATACCACTTGGTAAGTGAAAGAGGTCTTTTCCACACTGAAACCTATGTTCTAAAATGTTCTCTTTTTAATATGAACTTTTACAAAGTACATGCTTGAATATTCTCACAATACTGACCGCATTACCTCCAAGAAATACAATAAAGCTAGAAAATAGTCATAGAATGACAACTAAACTATCATTAAAGAAATGGACCAGCTTTGTATAGGCAGTCCTTAAAGATTAGAATCTTCAATCTGGAAACTCTGACATCTACTAAATCATGAAGAAGGTGGGTAGTGTGAAAGCCATGCTATCTACAAACTTCAATTATACTAGGTCTAAGGGCACTCTTTGAAGTTTAAAAGAGATAAATTTAGGACAATGGGAAGTGCCATACTACTTTATTTATTAGGTAGAGTGCTCATGGAAGTAATACAAGCTGAAAATATAATAGGTTCATAAAAGGTTTAGATAAAAAACATACAATAAATCAATTCTAGACTACTAGAGGGAATTGACCCAATATACCATTAATAGTGCTTTTATCTTTGTCAAAGTACAGGACTCTCCTTGCTTTTTATATTTGAAAGGATCAAGCTTGAAATTATTCACACTGAGATTAAACAATCAGGTGGCTTAGTAATGTAAAATAAAATTAAAACGTGGCCTGGTGGTGCACTCTGCACATAACCAGTACACAATTGCTGATAATGAATTAATTAATTTCTTATAGTCAAGGTAAAATTTCCAAATGACCATTAGGAAATCTGATTAGATACACTGAACTCTCAAGGAGGGTGTATTCCAATCTCTACATTTAGTTGGAAAAGCAGTCTGACTCTGGAATATATATACATATATTCATAGATATTTATATATGTATATTTATATAAATATGTGTAGATATATAGTTGATATAGATACAGTAAAAATACATAAACATATCAAAGGCTATTTCTTCAACAGATATATACTCTTGATTTTGTTATATGGAAAATATTTTTTTGAAGCATCTAAGGTTCTTTATGTTTAAGAATCTATAAAGTATTTATCATGATATTCATCACATTTTAAAATTAAAATCTTAAAATTTAAGATCATTTCAGATTTATCTTGGACTTGGGTTCTCTTATGATGACAGCTTCCCATTGAAATTAATGACTTGTAGAATAATGTGACTGGAATACATAAAAACTAAGTATAACAGTGTATATACACTCTTTGGAAAGTGTTAGCTATTTGTTGTATTGTTTTTCATACAATATGGAAAGTTAAAAAAAAGGCAAGCAAATTTCACAAAACTAATAGCATTCAAATTAATATGTAACAACTTCTTTGGTTCTTTGGGTTCAAAACATGTGTTTTGTAGTGTGGTAATTATTTACAGCACTATACAGAGAGTGGACCCCCCACTTGTTAAACTTACTTAGTGGCAACATTTTCATATAATCATCATAAGATTATTTGAAGTCCACTGGGCAAAATCCATAAATTTATACATACACCTTTATCATTCATATATACATATGTATATATGAAAGTTTATGAGTCCAAACACAATAATATATAATATACAATGTAAAATAAATACATATATTCCTCAAATCACAATGTAATAATGCATACTAATAAAATATATTGTGTAAAATATGGCACTGTTATTATATTTTAACTGTTAAGCCCAACTTATTTTAGACCTATCTTATTTCATCAAAAAAACCCAAAATGTCAATAAATAGAAATTGCATAAAAGGAAATGAGTATTTGTTCTTGTCTTTTTATTTTTGTTGTGTTTTTTTTTTTATTGCTATTATTCTTTTCCTTGGTTTCTTATTTGGTTCACTTATATTCTTCCTAGAAATGAAACCACCTGTTATTTTTCTTTTGCCTTCTAAGTTATTTTGCTGAGCATAATCCCTTCTAGCCCCATCCATGTTTCTACAAATTACTCTAGTAATTTAAATTAGCCTAAACTGACGTATAGTTTAAATAGAATTATCTGATGCATTGAAAGTATTCAGTGTGACTATCAGTAGTTTTAATAGGTTCTGAACACCAGAACACAACAGCAAGTGTAGACTAGAGAAAATTACACTTCCATTGGTGGAAGGAGACCCTAGACAGCAATCAAAACATCAGGGAATGTAGTCAGAGCAAAGGAAATATGTAAGCACCAATGGTAACTCAGAGCATATATGTATTTGATAGCACATATGGGAAAACTGCTAGCAATCGAGACTAGACAAATCAGACACATGCAATTATATGATTGTCAACAGTCTCAGGCTGGTTTGACATAATAGGAGAAAGATTATGGGTCTGTATTAATATTTTGACTTTGCAGCATTTGGGTTTGCATTAACACTACCATTTGATGCATATGCAATGCCTAGAATAGTAGTTGATTTGAATTCAGGGTAATAAACTACCTTTATGAATAAACTTTTAAAATATGAACATTAAATCATTAGTCTGAATCCCTTTAACCTAATATTCAAGTTTCATCATAAATAAAGCTTTCTCAGAATAAATCTAACTTGGTTCCTTAATAACTAACCAGATTCCAGGTTCATTCCTGTTTTTAGTCATGGTAATGCAAATTGTGCTACACCTGCCCATTATGTATATCCTATAATCCTCCAAGCCAAGGTCATCTTCACCAATATCTCAGCTCTCTGACTTGTATTGATCCCTAGCATTTATTAGATTAGTCATATTAGCACTAAATAATACATACTATTGGGTATCATCAATAATATTTTGTTTCTCAGTAAATAATGTCTCATATTTTCTTCTATATGTACCTCAGTGTAGAACACAAAGTCCTGGAAAAAATATATACTTAAAACAATAAATTGCTATAAAGCAACATGCAATTGAAAACATCAAATAACAATTTGTAAATTTCAGATGGGCAGTGTTTCTTTTATGCACTGATTTTCAAGACTGACTATTTGTCATTCCCAATGTATTTATGAAATATTTCCTTTTAAAATTTTAGAATCAGGGCCTCCCTGGTGGCACAATGGGTTAAGCAACGCATGATAAAGCAAACTGCAGTCACTGCAGCACTAATTCAATCCCTGCCACTGGCCAGGGAGGTGACCCACGTGGCACAGAAGACCTCTCCTGCCTCACCCGCTGCTTCTCTCAGCAGTGTGTTTTGGTAGATCTGCCTGTTCTGCTCCCAACTCTGTCTCTGGTGAACCCTCTCAGCCCCCACCACCTCTGGCCTCTACTCCAGTTCTTGTATGCATAAATAAATAAATCTTTTAAAAAAATAATAAAAGTTTAGAATCAATATATGGGCTCAAACAAAAAAAAATCAGTGTATTTTATAATTACAATTATTAATCTGGTGAGCACAGTCAAATCACTCAATAAGGATTCTGAAATTTATATGGATATACCATAACTCCAAAAACTTTCAAAGAGGTATTAGGTGGGACCATAGTCCATATTAAATGAATGTGATTATCACTCAGTCACCAGATTGATGAAAAATGCTTCATAGTTTGTACTTCTGAAAAGAATTGCTTTAGGATAAAGGAAAGATACTGTGTTTTAACGTGAGAAAGCATTTGTGTTTTAATTAGTTATTCCATCTTTCATTTACTCCATAATAGTCTATTTGTTTGTAATATGTAAACCATATAGATGGTCTAGTTCTCTGATGCGTGAATTTCCTTACCACACACTTGTTACTAAGGTAGTAGACACCAAACTAAGTGTTGGGTGGTAGATAAAAACAAAAAATAATCATAATTGGGCATCCCTGGTAGTTCAGGGGTTAAAGACTCAGCACTACCAAGCTCTCACCAGCCAATGCAACATGAGTTTGATATCCAGCCAGGGAGCTAACCCCCATGGCACAGCAGACTTCCCTTGTCTCATCCACTGCTCTCCTCAGTAATGTAATTCAGGAGACTGGCCTGTTCTGTTCTCCACTCTGTCTCTAGTGAATCCTCTCACCCCTGTACCTTTGGCCTATACTCCAGTTTTTGTATGCCTAAATAAATTTTTTTAAAAATCTGAAAAAAATCCATGATTAGAGACCACAATTATATAAAAAAGGAATAAGCATACACAAAAGAGAGGGATAAATAATAATATTTCCAAATATAGCAAGCTCTTGTAGTAAGAAAACTTGAGTAAAATATTAAGGAAAAGTCATATTTAAAGTTTTACTTGAATGGTATGTGCTTTAGTAGGTAGAGCCTGGGAGCAGAGAGACATAAATAGAGTTAGAGAAACTAAAAATAATGATAATAAAATAAAACATTATATAAAGCAAATTCTCCATGGGAAAGTTGCACAACGTGAGGGAAATTGCAAGGGGAGGAACTGAGAATTTCATTGATTTTAAAAAAGGAACAATTTGATCATATTAGGTTAACAAATTTGAATTTTAACCAGTAAGAAAATAATGATCCTGGTCACATATACATCAGGAATTTGTTAATTGCAAAAACAACAACTACAGCCAACAAAACCTCTGCTAATTGCTTTACAAGTATAACTTCATTTAATCCTTTTAGCAATTTAAGTAGCAACATTATGATACCATTTTCAAGACAAGGCAACTAACATTTAGCTACATTAATACTGACCAAGATTTCCTAGCTCCTTACTTATGAGGTAAAATTCTGCCAGATTCTGGAATGAAACAATTGACCACTGTGTATTAATATCTCTCAAAATAAAGTTGTGTAAAGAAATCTTTGAGCTAGTGAGTGACACAAAATGTCACAGTTTCATACATTTAGATTTAATTTCATTCCTGAAGGAGCTTTCTTATACCCTGATAATTTGTGATTAGACTATTAATATATGACTTCCATTTTAACTGTCTCTTGGAAAATACCCAAAGACATCTGAGGTAAGGAAATTTGAGTATCACTCCTCTCTTTTCACACCTTGGTGCCCAACATACTTTACTTTTCTTAAGGGAAATAAAAAAAGGACATTATTGAATAATAGCATGAAACAATGAATCAAACTATTTTTGAAAGTGTTAGAGGGAAAGATAGATCAGTTAGGAGATATTTGGATTTGCAGAAAGTCATGCCTCTTCTTTCATTAGTTTCATCTTTAATAACCAATGAAATAATATTGATTCAAGTCTCCCTTCAACTTCCCTATGATTAAATTGTAACATTTTCTCATCTACATTCCCCTAAAACTTCATTCACCTTATTTAAAAAAACACTAAATACAAAGCATTTACCTTTAAATCTTGCTGTTGTCAATTATATTTTCATATCACTAGGAAATTATTATGTTATCTATCACTGTCAATTTCCTAGCAAACTGTCAAATACATATTAAGAAAAATTAATATGGTTAAATTTTTAAGGAAACAAGTAACATGAACCTCTTGTGTAGCTTTGAGTTGGAATCAAGGAAAGGACCACATTATGTTTTTCATAGAGTTTGAATTTATAGGAATTCCTAGTTTGAATTTGTGGAATAATCACATTTGAGAAAAAAGATGAATTAAGTGATATAGAATATTAATTTTTTAAACCCTCTATCGGTAAAAAAAATGGAGGAAGTGTAAAAACAGTCTTAAAATGATGATTTCATGGAAATCTCCTATCACTTGACAATCAACTTATCTAGAGTAAACAGGTAGTCTATATTTTAGACTAAAATTGAGAAGGAAATAGAAAGTTCCAACACAAGTGCCTTGGGTTGTCTCTTGGTGTTTACTCAGCAGAGTAGGTGTTTTAGATGTTTCTATCTTTATGATTAACCATTTACTTTTTATTCTATAATAACTGCCTTAAACAATAGCACTAAATGTGAATATGATCACATGAAAAAGTTTCATCTAAATTTTAATTATTTCTATACACTTACATACACCAGTTCAATTTCTGTCTCCCTTTTTGGAATTGAAATACTTTATATATTTATTTGAAATAACACAGTGTTCAGCACTGCATAGAGAAAACCTTAGCAGTCTTGAGAATAAAAGCAATCAATAGTAATATCTCCTAGAATAGAAGCACTTTTGTTGACAGAGGGAACATGGTTTAATGGGAAGCAAAGTAATCTTTGTTTTCAGTCAGACTATTGGGCTGTGCAAGAGAAATGACATGATCCTACCACTTGTTTTACATTAAGACACAATCCGATATGTTCAAAACAGAGATAAAAATAATGATTTGCTTTATAAAGATGAACAACTCATGGCTTTAACACATAACTTAATCTTCATAGTATTTTTGGTAATTTTATAAATTTATCTTTATTTCCCACTGAGTTCTAGTCTTTTAAAATTAATCTTCCTAGTTCCTCAAAGAGAGGCAATTCAGAACCTTCTCACTTTGCAGCTTATAAATGTGATTGATCTACCCCATATCCAGTTTTGGAATTAAACTGATGAAGATGATGATGATGATGATGATGAAGAATGGCAATGATTTAGGAAGGTAATATAATTTGTCAAGATTGACAGATAAATGTATAGGTACATAGAGATATTCCTATTTATACAGTTGTAGATATAGAACTAAATTAGAGGAAATGTTTTTACTAATCTATATCTATGGGCTATGTAAAACTAAAATTCATTCTGAGCAAATTTCTTTATTTTTACCTTCACATAATAAATGAGGAATAAAATCACATAAGTAACCAACAACAATTCCAGATTTTAAAAGTTTCACATGCTTATTTCTGGTTACTAGGAAATAATTATATCGCTTTGCTTATAAGTGCAGGTACTGCTTTGTAAAATTATTAATGCACCAGTAACTTATGTTGTTATTTTACAAAACTAGTTAAAAGGGGACTGATTTTTGGTGAATATGTACATTACAATTATAAATTATTATTTTATTATTCTTTTATATATTCATATATTTATTCATACATATGAAAGCTTGAGAGCAAGAAAATGTGTCTCTCTATACTTCTGGTGAGTCCAAAGAAAAACATATTAATGATCAGGATTTGCTTTCAACACAGGCAGTGATTTACATTTAAGTTTTTCAAAATGCAAAAATAACAATAATACAATCCCTGTTTGTGTGTGTGTGTGTTGCACATAAGATAATGCTAGAAGCAATAGAGAATTACATATTTAAGGAATCATTAGAATTGACGTGCACTAGCACAAAAAATTTATTTTTCAGTTTAAAAATCATATCTTGCCTCCAAAGTATTTCTACTTTTTTAGGTTTTTGAGAAACAATATTTATAACTCACATAGACATGTAAAATTAAATGGCATTAATTTGAACATAATCCATTTTAATATCATTTTATAGCCCTTAATATAAGTTCACATTAATTGCAATGCTTCCCAGGGCAAAGTTCAATTGGAAAAGAATCTGAAACCTAAGAAGCTTCGACTTTGCCACTAGGTGGCTCCAAATACTAATGCATGTTATTTAATTTCTTGGCAAGTGAACAACTTCACTAGAAAAATTAGCAACAATTTATCCTATAAATGGACCAATATTTCACCAACGTAGCTCATTTCTACCATCTGATAATGTTTTGAATTTAAATTTATATTATTTTAAAGTTAAGACACTCAAAACAACATATCAAATGACTGTACATTAAAGAAATTGAAGGACTATGAAAGGAAATGAGCATTTATACAATATCCTTCATTAATTATTCCACATTTGTTTAGCTTTTGAAAATTCATCTCTCCTCTAATTTTGAACAATTTTATTCTCATTTTATTCCAATTAAATGGAAAAAAATGTTATTTTCTCAGCACAAAGAATTTCAAAAGTAATTAATTTCAAAGACATCATTTTTTTTTTTGCTTAATGCTACATTCTTTTAGAAAATCAAGTAAACTAAGCTATATAAAATGAAAAGGATGTTCTAAATTAGCTATCTTCATCATTCAATTATAAAGTCAATTCATTTGGTAAATATAATGAAGTGAAAAAATATGTTAACACAAGGTCATAGATAATACTAAATAAAGATGACATAAAGGGAATTTGATTAAATCAATAAATTAACAAGAAATGTAAATATATATCTAAAACAAAAAATATGAATTATCTCTACTATATTTACAAAACCATTATCTGCTAGCTTAGTTGTCTGTGTCCTATCACACTTCACCTTTACATGTGGGTGGATAAGAGAAAGTGCTAAGTATATTCTTTAAATATGTGAATTTCTAAAATAAATATATTACTTTGTCCTGAGTTAAAAATGAAAACTGTGATATTTCTTAAAATCAAGTTTTAAAAAGGAAGTTATTTATGGATTCACAGAAATGTCTATTTCATGACCTTAATATTTTGGTTTGTTTATGTAAACCACAGAATTCATTCCAGATATTTTTTAAATTACCATATAAATAGGAGCAGACAAAGGAAGAAAGAAAAACAGAGACAGTGATTTGAAGTTGATCTTCATATCACCTTGAACGTGGAGAATGGATTATCTAAATAACACCTGTTAAAATGCTCATATTTTGCAGAGGATTCTGTCTTCATCAGACATTTTCTGGGACCAACTCTAAAAAAGCGATAGTCCACTGACCTTTCAGCTTGTAATATAGAGTGCAGAATTATTCTTGAGATTTATAGATATCAAAACTTTAATGGGATTATTTCGGTAATGCATTGCCCCTGTTCATCATTCTTGTTCTAATTCTCGTTACTCTGACCTCAAGAAGGAGATTCTGCAAAAGGGACCACTACTGCAGTATATTCAGAAATGGTTCATGTTTCACCTGAGTGAGCTTATGTGACTTATGGAACTCACAACATTTAGTTTCCATCTTTATAATGTTTTTCTCCCTCCTTTGTCTCTCCTTTTTCGGTCCTTCACATTGTTTGCCAAATTCATATTCACTAATTCTCTAGTTCATGTAATCACTAGGTGTGATTCTGAGAATGTAATTTTAAGTTTTCAGGTTATGTTCTCTCTTTTAACCAATGGACATTTTCACAGTCATTAGAGAATGAATATATTATACGTTATATATTGACTCCTTTCCAGTTACAATAATATAGTGGATGAGCCCTTTCTTACTATAGCAATAGGTAAACTGTATCTTTGAGAATGCATGGCACAAAGTACCATTTTCACTAACAAAACCTAATTCAGAAATTAAGAATTTATGATGTTGACAGTAGAATGAGTGACAGAATCATAACATCAAAGATTTCTCACTTCTATTCAGGCACAAAGTTATTATTACATGACACAAATTAAAATATTAAAAATGTTAAAGTCATAGCCCAAGTCATATTATATGCTTTGATTAAAAGCAAACATACTCACTATTAATGAAAAAGGCATAGGTGAGATAAATTTATATAATAACAAAATACTAGATAACAATAATAGGTAGTACTAAATCCCTAGTGTGTGGTAGATTATGTTGGCACTTAATAGTATTCTTTCTTTAAATTATGACAGTTGTAATATTGTGCAAGTACAATTATTAACCCCATTTTACAGATATAAAAATGAGCAGAAATGCTAAATATATGGCAGGTGACACAGGATTTGAACCTAGAGATCTGGTAGGAAGTCCATACTTTTGTTGACTAATTGTCCTCAGTGAGGGTTCTTAAGTTAGAGTGATTATACATTCAAACAAATGCAAATTTCATGCTTCAAACATGTGCCTTATTACTGTATAGCCTCCCTATTAAACATGAGGTGTTCTCATGAAAACAGAATATTACACAGGAGACACTTTTTCACAATGCTCAAGTTTGAAACTTAGTGACTCCTAAAGAGTGAATATTGTAATTATTGTGGGGGTGTGAAACGTCTGTTCATAAGAATTTTTAGCTATGGAACTTGATGTCCACCTGTTCCTCAGATATATATTTTTATTTAGGCTTTTTGTCCAGATGGATATATTTGAATCTTTACTGTATCCCACAGAGTCCCCTGTATCTGCAAGATGATAAGTGGCTACTACAAATGTGAAGTGCAACATAGATCACGAACCAAGATGGCTGCTCCTGAGTGAAGCACCAATTCAGAAAGCACTCTCACAGCTCCACAGAATCGATGTGAAGCTGTATAAAAATGTATCTTGAACTCAACTGCTCATTCTGATATTTTCTTTAAAGATGTTGTATGACCTTGAATACAATAATTCAACTTAAAAATATGCAGGTTGAGTTCTGTACTATTTACAAAAGTAACTAGTACTTATTCTTCTTACACTTATTGAAATAGGGGTAATAATAACAGGTCATGTGGTTATTCATTTAATGTCCCACTGCAGCAAAGATTGTTTTATTTTTTTCCCCTTCTTTCTCTACATATTTTATCTCTGGGTGCTTGTACAGTATCTAGCTTATGGTAAGAACTTGAGAGATTATCAACAAATGGAGGAATGAAAAAATTAAACATGTTACTCAGAGGTTTCTTCAGTATTTTGTAGACCAGAAAAACAAAACTGAAGACTCTTTTAAGTAGAGCAACTGCTGACTGCACAATGAATGATATTCTGCTACTAACTTACTGCTGATCCATAAAAACTGAAACAATTAGAATATCTACTAATATTTCGGTTATAAATTATACAATGTCTAATTGTGAATATCTCACATGAGAACAAACTCTTTTTAAGCACAAGGAGTGTATTTGGATTCATCTTTATTTCTCTGGACATGATACCAAAGGAATGATTGGTAGTGATAGACCCAAAAGTGAATGCAATTAATTAGAAGCTGAGGAGAAATGAAACAAGTTATTGTTGAGATAACAAGAAATAATTTAAATTTATGAAGAGGCAAAAAAAATAGCACATAAAAAAGGATGAATGTCTATATAGAACTGTATAAAATCAAGAGACTGTGCAATAATTATGAGTTTTGCAATATCATATTACTTAATCTGTGAGCAATATGAAAAATTGAAAATTTCCACTGTGACTTTGGGGGGACAATGGTTTCTGTGCAGCATCTTAGTTTTCTTCTAGAGAGGGTATAACTCTTCTCATTCACACTATTTTTCTTCCATCTCAGACATACTTAGAAATGGGCTCCATCCAGCTCCTGCCTATAAAGTGAAGTGAATAATAACTTTGCTCTGACATCAAGACTATGGTTGCCACTCCTCTAGCTTCACACCTCCACTCAGCTAGCTGACAACAGGGGCTATTTATTTAACAACAATATGGATTTGTCCTAAAAAGAGAAAATATTTGTTGCCTTCACTTTATGATTTCATGCTGTTTGATAGAGGATAATACAACTCTAAGAAAAATAAGTTTAGTAAATAAATCGTATCTCTTAATTTAGGCTTTAGAGACATTATTTCCACAGTATTTTTTGAAAATAGACATTTGTGTCTAAAATATTTCCTAGAATTACCCATTTATTTAATGTTGAAAAATTAGGGAATACATTTAAAAAACATAGGAGCTAGTAGAGAGTCCTAGAAAAATGAAGAGTTCTCATTTATTTTATTGCATCCATCAAATAAGCTTTGTATCAGTAGGAAGACGAACCACTATTTAGGGAGGAAGTTCTATAGAAAATCTCCATTCTCAATTCCAGCAGGAAAAAATTAAGAATAAAAAGAAGGGGAAAAAAATAAAAGGAAGAGTACATCTAAGGTCATTATTTTATTTAGGATTCTATTTTGCACAAATCTCCAAAAGAATAACCTCAGCCTTTGTGAAGAGTGGATAAAGAAATAAATTTTCCACATGTTATTCATGAGAAAATTTTTATTCAAATGTAGTTAGATGTAGACAAAGTCAATGTACATGTTGGCGGTTTTCACTCTCCAAAAACTACATATTGAAAAGTCACTCTAGTGACAAAATACAGCTTAAGATAACCGACAGGAATAACGGCCAACTATTTATGCTTTGGGAAGAAATGAAAAGAAGGATGAAAGTTTTATACTTAACTAGGCAAATGATTAGTCAACATGTACTCAGCTTCTGCTTATTTGATTACATAAACGGATACACACCTTATTGTATTCAATGGTTTCTTAATTTTACTGCTAAAGCAGATAAACTCATGTTGTTATTTCAAGTGTGGGTAATTTACATTATTTATTTTTTCACCATGGGTTCAAAGCAATGAGTTAGAGGTAATGAAATTTAAGTTTTTAGTTTACTTAAAGTAAATATTTTAAATAAAACAATGTTTATATGTTTACATGTAGATTTACAAGGAAAACAAAACTGTTAAAGCCCCTTCAGAGAGTTCAAATATATTCAAATCTACCTAAATACAAGGCAATTAATATAAAACTGATGTATAGAAGCCATGTTATTCAGAAATATTATGGTATTTCATCTAAATTTGAAGTCTGATTAAAGAATTATGGAAGCATTCATTGCCTCTAAAAATCCCAAAAGTTATCATGGTTTTCAAATGAAGTTGATTTAATTAGGTTATACGGGGATTAGAGTTACACGAAAAAGAAGAACTTGTCGCATTTCTAAAACTTATGATGTTATTGTTATGCCAAAAAACATACCTCATAAGTTTATGCAAGTATGTTGATTGCCTTTGATCTATTTACCTGTCAAATTTTAACTTCAATTCTTGTGTTTATAATAACTATGTGAAAATTGCAGATAATCACCAGAATAACCCAAATTAAAACATTTACTTTATGTTACTGGTTATTTTAACTTAACACACATTTGCTTAACTTAATTATTATTTTTTCCAGTTTATATTTCCCAAATTTTCAAATGGATACAAGAAGGAGCACATTAGTTCTTTGCCTCACAATACCCAACAGAGATATTTGCTCATTATCTATTAGTTTACTTTTTAGATTGCACAGTTACCACAGTTACCTTATTTCTTTCTTGCAACAATGAAGGATCAACATGCTTAAAGAAAATCTACTTTCTGGAAATATGCAGTTTATGCTTATTTTTAATGTCAAGTTTCTATAAAACATACCAATATCCTCTGTTATAGTAAATCAGCCAAGATTCTTAATCAATAACTGATATACTACTATAATAACTCATATCTATACATTCTACATTTTTGACACCTTTGAGAAGTGATTTCATCAATAAATGCTGAATTCCCCATACTTTGCTTGCTTGTGCAATAATCTACATTGGTGCCAATTTCGATTCCTTAAAAACATACATGTTATTATATCTGTAAGAATTGCTTTCATGTTAAAGCACATCCTAAAGCTAACTGAACTGTCATATACTTCGTTATAATGCAAAGGATAATGTCATAAATCCCATGTACAATGTGGCAAATGATAGTATACTGGCCATTAAAATCACAAAATATATGAAGATATGATTTCATGTAGGATAACATAAAATTGCTCATGGGAAATTTGTGTAAGGACTTTGTAATAATCACAAAAGAGGGAGTGATGTAGGGACTGAGAAAGAGGGGAGGGAGGGGGAAAGGAAGGAGAAGGAAGGAGAGAGAAAGACTAAATTTCTGAGCATCAGCAGGACTCTTGAGTGTTTAGACATATCATTTAATGTTGAATTTCTTGATGTGCAGCAATGTTGCATTATACTTTACAGCTTATTGCTAATCCTGTCATGAAATTCAAAATTCGAAATGTTATTTAACTTTAGTTCATATTTCTCAGCATATAGAATAGGAAGAATCAAGGCTGCTTTCTGGAAAAAAAAAATGGAGGAGAATTGGAAATTGGGATCACATGATTGGTAAAGGACTTTATATTGTTATTGAAAAACTCTCTAAGGAAATGTCTTACTCTACTCCAGGAATTGTTATGTATTTCAACATGCACATCTATTTTTAGGAATGCTTCATTTTATTTCCTAAAATGATGCAAAATGTTTTTTTTTATTCACTCTCACTCATTTTTGAGCTTTCCTTACTTAACCATCAAAAGGGTAATGTGTAACAAATGTCTCTTAAAGGATAGAACAACACATACATTGCAGGAGAGAAATAAAATGAAATATATAAAAGATTGGTGAGAACAAAGCAATTCCATTCTTTAAAAATCACATATTTTTGCGAAAAGTTGTATTGATTATAAAGAGTTAAGTAAAAGTTATACTGAAAATAAAATCTTTAACTATCAAACTATTTTACTATTCTACATTGTCCTTGCATTAAAAATAATGTATTCCCAGAAATCTACAACTTTAATGGAAACAATGAGTTTTTGTACAATGTTTATCTCTTGATTTAGTAGGATTGAGTAGTGATAAAAAAGGCACAAATGGGTTCATATGCTTTAGATCTCTTATGAAAGCTAACACAGCTAGATTTAAAAGGACTCAAGGTCCCATACTAAAATGTCAAGTGAGGTGAGGCTGTTGTAGAACAAGAAAGGAAGAAGAGGCCAGAGGTCACCCTGAACTGATACTGTTATCTTAAAAAAAAAATAGGCACTCAGTTGATTGTTGAAATTTTCTAGTTTTTATATGTGGAAAAAACCTATCATTTTGAGGTGCTGAAGTAATTGGGAAGAAAAGCAGAGATTGTTATATTAGTGTTCTGTGAACCCAAGCACTCTAACTAGAAAAACACATGTTTTAAAATTTTTAAATTTGGGACTTTTTGTTATTTTAGGTCATTGGAATTAAAATAGTTTTTTTGGCTAACTCATTTGTCTTAATAAAGAATCAAGGAAAGGTAAATAGAATTTCCTAAATTCACTTTCATTTCTCAAACAGGTATTCATGTAATTCCTTAGATTGATTATTTTTAATATATATAATAAGAATCATATAGCCTTTGCAATGCTTAATAGGAGAAGCCTAATAGGAATGAGGGCACCTTTCTTCTACTTGGCTCTTAAATTGAGTTTATTTTAGATACCACCATTAAATATAATATGGTTAGTAAAGTGAGTTTTCTGAAATTCTATCCCAGATAACAATTTTGGTTCATCAAAATTAGTTTCAAACATAGACCTGAAATTAAAATATTTGCATAAAATTAATTTAATGGGCATAAATAATTTATACACCTCTCTTTCTGTTATTTTACTTCAGGATATTACCAGCATTTCTAGTATAGTGATGGTATTAGAATGGGATTTGCTTAGTAGAGATGAGAATATATTATGACTAAAATGCTTTTGAAACCCAAGGGCTAGACTAGAGGTTGTTGGGTTTACATCCCTGATATATATTATTTGCTTCCTATGCAACACTATTACTGATAATAACGCTGAACCAGAATATGGTTACTTTGCTGCTGAATCAGCATGTTTGGAGCTAAGGCTGCTCTGATGCTGCAGCCTAGCGGAATGATTTGGTAAAAAAAAAAAAAAAAAAAATGTCATATTCCAGGAGGACACAGTGTTATCACCTGCTGCAAAGTAGGTTAAGAAATATAGAAAATAA
Source organism: Galemys pyrenaicus (assembly GCA_019455555.1). Classification (NCBI taxonomy): domain Eukaryota; kingdom Metazoa; phylum Chordata; class Mammalia; order Eulipotyphla; family Talpidae; genus Galemys; species Galemys pyrenaicus. The sequence goes on from JAGFMF010011791.1 coordinate 7,517,659, forward strand.
GTCACAGGCTCAAAAATCTCCCAATTAATGTGTTCTGCCATGAGCATTTGCTTCTAGGGAAAAATTAAGGAAAGATCAAGAAATGTATCTCACAGTCTGAGCACAGATCACATATTTGGGAATTAACCTTTTAATTTCAAATGTCTTCTTTTCAACAAGAAAAAATAAGCATACCTCTTTCAGAAATTACACTAACTTTTAAAATAATGTGCCAGAAATCAACCTCTCTCTAGATTGAAAATCAATTCCCTGTTCTTTTTTCTATCTTAAAAGAAAATTGTAGTTAACAATCTACCAGTGTTATAGTAAATTGAATATCTGTTTACCATGGCTTTTATCAATAAACTGCTAATTTTTACAAACACCTAGTAAAATCACCTGAAGCACTGCCCAGGTCCCACATATTTAACCACAACTGCTCACATATGCATACGTACATAGATGCCATACAGGTTATATGCTCTTTTCCTATTTCCCTATCTCTTTTTCTTCTCCAGACATCTACGTATATGGAATTCTATTCTTTGATTGGAGTCAGTGAAGGCAGAGGCATTCACCAGGGAAGTCAATTTGTTAGCAGCAAGTATTTCAAAGAAGTATCTGACTTAATGAAAGCAGACATTGACTCATACTTTAAAATCACAGCCAAAAAAAAAAAAAAAGAAAGGAAATGAAAGAAGCATTTCATGTGTTTATCGTCAGAATGGATTTGAATCTTATGTTTCTCTATGCCACAGATACACTGCGCTCGTATTTGTGCCCCTTCAATTCCTTCACTGCCTCCCCCTCCCCATAAGCCATGATTTCCTTATGCACTACACATTGATTACATATGTGCCACATTTACTACACTGTGGGGAAGGGGACCAAGGGAGATTACCAATGCAATTTATTATTTACCTATTTCTCTATTACATGACCTCTTTCCTTTTTCTTCATTCCTTTAACTAAAAATGACCCTAGAGCTCTTGTCAATGACATAATGTTTTCATGAAAGTTCTACTAATTAAAAATCCTCACCATACCAGACCTAAAAAATGAGCACACTCTTGCCAAGTGTTATTCACCACAGAGAAGCTCTTTTAAAGAAGGATAGAGGGGGATGGTGTGGTCGGAGAAAGTCTACTAACATATGCATTGAAGTATAACAGTTGTCAGCATCAGAGGGACAGGTTATTTTTAATATAGATTCTTCAAAAAAAAAAAAAACAGTAAGAAAAAAACAATACATTTCCATAGAGCTGAAAGTGATGGATGTGCTGTTTTGAATAACAGAATCGTTTTATGGGAATGAAGAAACACAATGATAGGAAATAGATCTGTTTTTTGGAAGTAAAAGATGATAGGTCAGTTATACAATGTTTGTCTTTTATTACAACTGTAGACCCTCTTCTTATAATGATAAGGAGATGGTAGGTTTTTATTGCATTGGTATAAAAAGACTTTCAGACTACTGCTTTTGCCCATACTTACAGTGCTATCAATAGTTACTTGTTGGGAACATGCATTTAGACTTGCAATGTGCTGCATTAATTTAACACCACATAAAATATGGATTTTATTGCAGCAGAGACAATAAATACTGCAACTGCTGACTACATGCATTTAATCCCCCCCTTTTTATCTACCCCCCTTCATATTTCTGACTCAGATACAAATGCAAGTATAGAAACTATGCTTATTCTATTTCTGATGAATGTCAATCTATTTTATTTATGCAGATGCTTAGTGACCACTGACAGTTTCAAGGAATCTGTCTTCTGCCTGTCATTTCTCTTTATATTGAACGATGAACTATGACTATGTAAGTGCAGAGTGATTCCATTCATATGGAATACAAAGTAATGTTAGATGATGTTAGAGTTCATAGCAACAATGTTATCTCTTCAATTGATTATTAAAATGAAGATAAGCAAGTATAAGCATTAAAAATTATATTCCATGATATATTTTTAGCATATGTTCAGAATGAATGAATCCACAAACTCGATTACATGACCCACTGTTGAGCATAATATACGTTTTACCCATTTTTACTTTAACTCTACAGATATCAAAGCAGTTGTTTAAAATTATCTAATATATAGAGTTTTATGCATTTACACATTAAACAGAATTATTTAGAAAATAACTGAACACAACTCAAAAGCAAACATTTCTCCCCCAGGGAAAGAAAATAAAAGACCTTAAGGGAGTTAGAGAGGGAGAGAGAGAGAGAGAGAAAGAGAGAGAGAGAGAGAGAGAGAAATGAAGTCCTACCTTTTTTAAAATCAGCTTCTGGATAACGGGAGTTGGTTCCAGCCAAAATCACCCTGGAGAAATTGTCACTATGTCCCCTTTTTGTTTGTTTTCGCCTGTTATTTTCTACCCCTGATTCTACTTCAATCTAACTCAAGCTTTCTCTCAGCATCACTTTTAACTCTGGACGGCAGGGAACCGAAGAAAACGGGGCGAGCTTACTCTGATTGGCTTTCATTCAGTGCTTCTGATTAAGGGAAGGAAAAAAAAAAAAAAAAAGAAAGGAAAAGGGGGGTGGGGGGGAAGCCCTTCCTCACAAGGAGAGAAAGGTTCTGCTGATAGAGCTGCAGCACTCGTCATGGGAAGGTTAGAGACTGGGGAAGTGCAGGCTTTTGCTCGCACACAGCGATTTGCAAGTGAATGCGAGGGGAGGGCGCATCCGAGAGGAGGGCTTTGGATGAAAGGCGTCCCCTCCCCCGCAGGGCAGAAAGACTCTCTGTTTCAAGGCTAAGGTAATCAGCCCGATCTAATCCGGCTGTGTCCGTAATACAATCTCAGGAACAGGACTGATTCTTGCAATTCTCTTTTTAATAGATACTTTCTTCTGACATGTATCTCTGCACCATCCTCAGCCCGACACCCGAAAGCCAAGTATTAACGGAGTGCCAACTCAAATTGCAAGCAGATCTGACCACAGTGATTTCTGTTGTTGTTTTAAATTTTTATTTATTTTTGCCCCCAGTGAACTTTCTTCTCTTGATTCGCCAAATTTCTTATTTATGTTGCTGGTCGTCACAGAGGATACTAGGACCAACCTTTCGGACTGTAAATGCGCCTATCTTGTTTGCTTAATCTTATCTGCTTTGCATTTTTACGTTTCAGAGGTAAACATATTTTATGCATAATTTAAATGGGCAATAAATGTTATTAAAATATTTGGTCTTGCATAATCACCATTCTTTTATTTTTTAATTTTTTTCGCAGAAATTGAGTTTCATGCCCAAATATGCATGGGGACAGATGTAAAACATATACGGTTTTTTCTATTTACTTATCAAACATCTAACTGACCGTCTCCCTGTTTATCTTTATATTAAATACATCCTTACCAAAGGATGTCAGTATCGCACCACAAAATAATGAAGCTCTTTATATTTTTCTGGCTACATGGATAGTCCTTGTAAAAGTAAACAAGTTATATATAATATATATATGTGTGTGTGCACTTATGTACTATAAAATGTTATAGAGGAGGAATTAAAAACATAATCTTCTCCAGCTATTTTCTTAATACCAATAACACTATTCAGAAATCCTAAATGATTTCCATATGCTCACAGAGCTAAATAGTGGCAGGGTTAAAAATAAAAATAATAATGCCAGTTTTATTTTGATATAGTTCCTGTTTAATACTATTTCTGGGATATCATACACCTCCTGGACACATACTCGATTACTCTAACATTGTTTTGTCCCTTAAAAATCAGCATAAGGAAGGAAAGAAACTTAAAGGGGGGGTTAGTTGTCATTTAAAAGGGTCCAGTAAAGAAAATATCCAAAGGTTGAGTTCAGACCTAAAATGTTATTAAATTAATGGAAATACACGTTGCATTTCAAAAATAAGTTGCTCAACAAAATAGAAGTTATTCTTCTCACATAAATGTCTGTGTAGGTATGATTGCTGTGCTCTGTGTTGTCATTAGAAACTCAGTTCCTTCTCTCGATGCGCAACCATTCTCAAAAAGGAGTTGAACTCATTACATGATCAAAAAGAGATCTCCACTCCCAAATATCCCCCCATATCTGCTTCTAGAAAAATAAGTAAATTAAAGAAGGAAAATATATTCCTTTTGAATTCTTCTATAATTTGAATGGTTGAAATTATGACATTTGGCCACAAATTGTTGCAAGGGAGGCTTATAAATATAATATTCACTCTGCAAAATTATTTGCTAGCTAACATCATTGACAGGATTAGAGGAGATGGCAGAGTTGGATATTAACATATTGATGTATCTGCATATAATATAGTTATATATTTAATGGCTTTCTAGAGAAAAGGTTATCTAAATTTATAATTTTTTCATGGTATTAGGAATGCTATCCATGCAAAATAATTTCAATACTTCAAAACTTATTGTGAAAATGTTATTGCCATTTCCTACAGCTCCTGTTTTGATCATGTTAATATGGCTGACAAAGGATAAAATGTATTACAATGTTCAGGACATGTAAATTTAGATATAACACAGAGAGTGAGCATTTGAGCAATAAATGTAGGAAACATTCCCTTTTCTGTAATACCTTTATTATAAAAGATAAACTCTATACCTGATAGCAAATGATATCTTTATGAATATAAATTTTATAATAAAAAAATAAAATAATGAACAGAACATTGACTAAAATATTCTGATAATAAATATTGCCTTATTAAACTTTATCCTTTTTCAATTCTTTTCAATCACTCCATAAATGGAATTCTGCAAGTTTCTCCATTTCCTTCTAGTTCTTTCTAGAATACTAAACTAGCCCTATGAATTATATAAAACTTCCCTAGAGTCATCAGTGGTATGGATGGTGGCTCATAAGAAATCAGAAAAGGGAGGGCCTCCCTGGTGGAGCAGTGGGTTAAGCAACACACTACAAGCAAACCGCAGCCACTATAACTCCTTGCCTCTGGCCAGGGAGGGGACCCACTTGTCATAGCAGACCTCTCCTGTCTCACCCGCTGCTCCCCTCAGCAGTGTGTTTCAGTCAGTCTGCCTGTTTTGCTCCCCACTCTGTCTCTGGTGAATCCTCTTACCACCCTGGATTCTGGCCTCTACCCCAGTGCTTGTATGCATAAATAAATCTTTAAAAAAAAAATCAGAAAAGGGGAACAATAAGCATTGTGACTGACATGAATGGATCAGCACCTCACAAAAGTGACCCTCAGTGTGAGGGGAGGTCAAATGTCCATTATATACAAATAAAAGCTGAGAAAAACTTTAAAAATATATTTCTATATTTTAAAAACTGTGCGAAATTGCACCTAAAATGACTTGCTATAATCCTAAAATGCTTAAGAAATGGAAGAACTTTCTCTTATGATACTTTCTCTTATGATACTACTCTGAAGGCTGATCCCTTCCTTGCACATAGAAAAGACCCAGTTTGAGTAAAATCAATTATATAAAACAACCTTCTATTCCATGTGGACTTATGTGTCTAAAAGTTGTCATCCTATTGCTAAACAATTAGTGTAAATCCTTACAGTGTCATTTGCAAAATAGCTAGACCTATTTATAAACAATCCCTTCTTGGCTGTCCTTTCTGGATTGCTTTCTGTTATTCAAAATATCAGTTTCCACTATAACAGGAAGTTAACCAAAGCTGTTCTTCATTCTATAGCCATGAGATGAGAGTAGAAAAAAGTGTCTACATTGCTTCACTCTCCACAAGTATATTGGCAGGAAACAATTTGGCATAGTTCCTTTGACATAAAATTAGAACTTATATTCCCTTGGGGGTGATTATCCTGTGTGGAGGTGGGGGTGACTCACATTTAGTTTTTCAGATGCCTTCATTGTCCTTATTCTACACATTAAGTTGTATATGTGGAAATGCAAGGTCGAAGGCAATACTTTTAGAAGTTTCTTGAATCACGATAATGGATGTTTGATTCTGGCGATTCAGAGTGCTCTTGACATTCACATAGTTCTCTTTCAAGTTATGCTGTAAATACAACTTACCACTAAAATAAACTGATTACTTTTTTTTTCCCCTAGAGTGGTTTTTGTTATCTGTAACTGAACTGAACTATTACTAATACCTCTGTTTGTAATAGTAACTTCCATTACTATTGTTACTTAACCATTTCTCAGTCATATGACTTTGTGGGATAAAGGAAGGATGAGCCAGAGAAAAATTAAGTATTGTATAATCAATAATATTTCCAAAAATAGGGCCTCCCCTGGTGGCGCAGTGGGTTAAGCAACGCACTATGAAGCAAATCGCAGCCACTGCAGCACGAGTTCCATCCCTGCTGCCGGCCAGGGGGGGGACCCACATGGTGCGGCAGACCTCTCCTGCTGTGCCCGCTGC
>JAGFMF010011791.1:7524032-7545933 GCA_019455555.1 Galemys pyrenaicus
CTGCTCCCCGCTCTCTGTGGTGAATCCTCTCACCCCCCTACACCTCTGGCCTGTACCCCAGTGCTTGTATGCATAGATAAATAAATCTTTAAAAAAAAAAATATTTCCAAAAATATATCAGTTACTTTTGAAAATTAAACAGTTAATGAAAGAGCATGTGATCTTAATTTTATTTTGATCTCACTGTCCCCTTCTCTTTATTAGCACAGGGTCTTGTGTAGGTATATGATCAAGTCTGACTTTCTTGAATTTTAAATATTAAATCTCAATCATATTGTTTTTTAATACTATTTTTAATGTAAAAAAATTGTAAGTAAACTGAATCCTAATCCACTAGCAAGACATAAAAAAAAAAATTCTCTTGTTCGCTGAAAACTAATACTTTGTCTAAATGCTTCCATCCACACCTGAACAAGGTTTGTGACTTATTAAGATCTTGAAAGATTGGTGAAATGAAAGTTATCAGCAATATATTTTATATTTCAAATAAAAAGTTGTGGTAAACAATAAATCATATACAAGTCAAATGTGTTTGTAAATACAAATAATAATATTAATTTTTTTATATTTTATATCATATTATTAATGCAGAGACTAGATCTGAGTAGTAAAAGCAGCATTTTAGTTAATAACATTCTGAAAAGTTGTTTCAAGAATTCTTCAAAGCCTTTTAAGGAAAATTAATATTTTAAATGATTAGACAAATTACAAATTACAACCATTTTATTTCTTCTCAAAAACTGTATTTCATTCTTCCTCCTCCTTTCCTTCTCTTATTATTTGTCAATAATTAAATACTGTGATATTTCACTGTACTTGTAAGCAATCCAGTTAGCTCCCCAATTTCAAGGATGCTGGCAGGAAATGAGAAGATTCAGAGACAAAAGGCACAAGAGGGGGTCTCCCTGCTGGCTTAGGGATAAGTCTCAGTGGAATTTCTGCTATGGCCTGAGTTCCATCCCTGCCAGGGAGCTGACCCACAAGGTGCAGCAGACCTCTCCTGTCTTGCCTCTGTTCCCCTCAGCAGTGTACTTCAGTAGATCTGCCTGTTCTGCTTCCCACTCTGTCTATGATGACTCTTCTCTCTCTCACACACACACACCGCACCCCTGGCCTACACTCCAATTCTTGTATGCATAAATAAATTAAAATAAATGTTTTTTTTAAAAGAGACAAGAAACAACACGGCCACCACATTTGGGTCAGTTTTCTTTGTCCCTCAGATCCCATCTGGGATATGCCTGAGATGGGCTGAGGTGGCTACTACCCACTCAGTGGTTTTGCATCAGAGCTGAGGAACATTAAGTTTAGGCAACCCCACTTTTTATGTAATACATTGTGAGCAAAACAACCTGAACTTTGCTTCAAAGGGAAACAATATCTTTAGTTTATCAGACATTATGCAAACTTCCCTCTTTTGTGGTAGGGAACCATAATTCACCAACCAAGTCTATTCCCATGCAACTGTATAGCTTGGAAAAGATAACTTAAAAAAAAATATAAAGGTCTTGAGCCTCCCTGGTGTGGGTTAAGCACCCCACAATGAAGCAAACCACAGGCACTGCAGCACAAGTTCCATCACAGCCTCTGGCCAGGGAGGGGACCCACAAGGCACAGAAGGTCTCTCCAGTCTCCACTGCTGTTCCCCTCAGCAGGGTGTTTCAATGCATCTGCCTGTTCTGTTCCCCACTCTGTCTTTGGTGAATCCTGTCACCCCCAGTACCTCTGGCTTGTAACCCAGCTCTTGTATGAATAAATAAATCTAAAAAAAAAAAAAAAAATATATATATATATATATATATAGAGAGAGAGAGAGAGGTCGGTGCAGAAATGTGAGAGACATGGAAAATTACCACCTAAGGGTATTATTGATTGATACAATGAAAAATACCTTAACAAAGATCAATTTGATGTAAGGTGATAGCCAAAACAGTGAAGATATAGACCCTTTGCCATAATACTCTATAAGCAAGATGGAATATTTTCGTCAGAAATGTTACCAGAGCAACTCTCTTATAACAGATTACATCTCACATACCTAGACCATGATACTTTGATCTGTGACCATTTCTCCATCCAGAAGTTGAATCTGACACAAGGTGAATATACTATAAGAAGCCAATATTTCAATCAAGACACCACCACCACCTCTACACCATTGCAATGTGTAATTGGAGAGGCTGCAGGTTCCATAAGGCTGTGAAGATCTAAGGTGAGGATTAGATAAATGTCTTGGTTTCCAGAATAGCTATTAGTTCGACCTATCATAACAGAGAGCAAATAGCTTATTTAATAAAGCTACTAATGTAACCATTCCCATGGCTTTTAACTCAATTCACTTTAACACAAAGGAGCTTAATTTACTTTCAGAAGTTTACATAAGCACAAATACAATTACAAATATGAAACTCTCATCTACTAGGCATTGATCTTGCTCTTTAAGCTACTTTATTTTAGCTTTTCCATTTCATCATTTTAATGGTGAGGAAGAGGGTGAGATAGAGTTAGGTTTTCAAATATCTATTTTTCAACTATTTTTCAAATTTGGCCACTTTTATGTCCCTTTGCCCCCTGCTTCCCCCACCTCCTGTACCCCCCAATGCCTATAAAAACCCTTTCGTTGTTTCCAAAGCTTTGACTGAAATATCCTATCAACTATATGCCTGAATGGAGTATCACTAAAGTTTTCTAGCTCTTGGGGTGAATTTCCAACTTAAAATCATTCATAATGAGTTGCTAATCTTTCCTTTAGATGTCAGCTGGGAAATTCATCTATTCCAAGCATATGGTCACCCAAATCCTAAGGAAAATTTTGCACACAACAGATTACTCTATCTATAGAACCAATTATCTGACCTATAAAAGAGACTCTCATTGATCAGTTCTAGGCTTCCCTGAACTCTTTTATGTCTAGGATTGAATGGACTGTATTTTAACTTCTGTGTACCTCCATATTCAGTTTTAGCAAGAATCCTGCTAGGTCATTTTATGCAAAATCCCTACCCACAAAACTGATAACTCTCAATTTCTGACTAATTCTGCTTGCTCCATTATCACTCAGGAGAGGTCTAGTTCCCCTATTTTTCCCTCAGCAAGAATTATTTTAAAACATTGTAACCAGAATTTACCCATAGTCCACCCACACCCTGCTCCTGGGCTACAAATTCTAATTTTCTTAAGTTACAGTCAGAGTTGAGTCTAAACTCTCTCTCCCACTGAAGACCCCATTGCAGTGACCCCTTGACAAATCATTTCTTTTTTTTTTAGATTTATTTTATTTATTTATATATGCAAAAGCTGGTGCACAGGCCAGAGGTCAGGGGATGTGATAGGATTTACCAGAGACAGAGCTGGAGCAGAACAGGAGGACTGACTGAAATACACTGTTAAGGGGAGCAGAGGTTGAGACAGTAGAGGTCAGCCATGCCATGTGGGTTAGCTCCCTGGCCAGGGATCAAAATCATGCTGCAGTGGCTGCAGATAGCTTCATAGTGCTGAGACTTAGCCCACTGTGCCACTAGGGAGGTCCAAAAAATCATTTTTTATCTTGCTTAAATAAGTGTCAACAAATGTCTGAATGCCATGTTATTGTCCAAAACAAAGGTCTCTCAAAATGCGTTCTATGGAAAAACAACATGCACACCACTTGGGAACTTATTATAAAATGTCTTTCATAAGTCCCATTTCAAATCTACTGAATCAAACTAAGGGAATGATGAGTGTTCTGTGTTTTCCCATGTCTCAAGGTAACTGAGAGCTAGAATTGTGCTAGACCTACAGTTGCTGTAAAGCAATCTAGAAAAGAAACTGACTTAAAACTCATGGTTTAAAAATAAGAGACTTATTTATGCAATCACTTATTATTTTTAACACATATAATATTGTATGCGGAAGCACTGCAAAACATTATGCTATTTATGAGATTGTGGGGAAAACTATAATCATGGTCCTGGCTAAATAAAAATTTAACCATCTAATGAAATAGACAGAAATGAAGACAAGTGATACACAAAAGTAAATGAAGGGGAAGAGAGAGGAATTTTGCCAAGAGTGCAATGAATGTAGAAGTAGTTACTCTCGAGGTTTCAACATAGGATATTACAACTATGATGAATGTCAGCTTTGGTTTTCGTTTCAGCAGTCAACATGCTAGGGGAGGATGGCAGTGAAATTGCCTGGCCATGTTGCTCCAACCTCACAGCACATTGATTAAACAAAGTCTCACTAGAGTTGCCAAGAGAACAGACCAGAAGGAGGAGATTTGAACTCCTTTTTTATAATATCCATGGATGGTGATAGCTTACATTGCATACAAATGTTGGTTCTTACCCCAATCCCTCTTGTGATTATACTTACCCCTGTGTAATCCCTGATGTGATATTATGGAAGAAAATGAGAGGAAACAAGAGGGTTTTCATAAAATCAGATTCCAAAATTGAAAGAAACCAAAAATGGCTTCCTCTTCCTGTATATGGTTGGCTTCATGGGTGTGCAACCCGTGGAATGACACCAGACCCCATGATTAGAAGTAGCCTGCTATTGGTTTAATATATTGCTATCCCATTCTTGAGTTTCTTAATGTTTGAAGAGGGGGTTCCACTCTTCCTTTTGTACTGAGGCACATGATTTGTAGCTGATCTTCAAGCAACTGACTGATAATTCTGATGCAGTGTGATGACACCCATGGACTAAAAAGGTCCCATCATAGGTGAATGCTTGAACAATAATCAATGTTGACATTTAATAGACAAACACATCAATAAACCTATTTGTCATTAGTAAACAAGGACAATAAAATGTGCTTGACTCTCATTAAACTGTACTTAATTCTGCAGCATTTGATCTGTAGTGTCAAGGCACTGGCATAAGGAGCCTCAATGAAATCAGCAGGTAAAATTTCATTCATTTATGTATTCAGTTATTCATTCTCCAGATTCTGAACTGCTACAATGTGCCATATATTTTGCTTGACTTAGATTATATTATTCACCCTGTTAAGTACTGTGAAGAAAGGCAACTTATTCTATTGTTGTTTATAAGGGTGTTGACCTAAATTAGAAGACTGATGAATGTCCTTTACTCCAGCAACTTTTAGAAGAAATCATTTTGTATGTTACCTAGTAACACTTAATTCCTACCTTCCCAACACACAATTGGCCAACCAGAGGTATTACTGAAAATAGCTGCAACCCACGAGCATATTATGCATATACATGCATATATGCAGATTATTGGAATAGAGAAAAGCATTCCAACTGTCATAATATGACTAAGGTTATGTATATCTACCCATTGAAAGTACTTTAATCTCTATGTAACAGCTTCTTCAAAATCAGCAAAACAAAATAAAAACAAAAGTAAAATAGCAACTATTGAACTATTTGCTAATCTTTGGTATCAAATTATATTTGAGATGGGGAAAAATATCTGTACTGGAACTATTCATTTATATAGTGAACTAAGTCACTCTTAATTTTCATGTAATTTTTTTATACTATAGTCCTTGTGTCAAAATACATTTTGGTTGAAAAGTCACCAAGACTTATCAAATATTTACATTTTTTAAGCAATCTGATCCAGCCCACAGTTAAACGAAGAGTAAAAACAAATGTACTTTGACTAGGAGGGTTTTATTTTTAGATAAGATTTGTATTTCATAGATTTCATCATTTAGTTTCTACAGTAGCTATTCAACTAGATACAAAAACTCAAGCTAAGTATACTGCTTAGTATTTGTCTTATGTTAACACAAGTAATAGATTAAAAGTCTTTGCAAAAAGCAATCAAACAAATTCTAGGTGCTTTGTTAAAATTAATAGTAGCTCCATTATGACCAAGTTTAAATTATTAAATTTAAGAAACAAAATAAATCAAAGCATAAGAATGATCACTTGTGAAATACCTGAGTTGGTTTCTATAAATACTGACCCAGGAGTGGAAATTTATTAAGTGTGTCCTTTCATCAACTTTATTTTAGTTATTAACATCAATCTATAGCATAGTAAAATGTCTTTCTTCAAAGTAAAAATAAAGTGATCAATATTTAAGAAAACAAGAGAACATCATTTTAAAAAATTAAGTATTGCTAAAAATAAAATTCCAAGCAGCTTGAAAGATGTAAGATGTAAAACTTAGTGATTTTCAGTGTTAGCTCATATCAAACATTGTACACATAATAAGCAGAGTATTGTAGTCAACAAAGTATTTTTAAAACTTATTGTTACTTTTTAATTCAGCAAAAAATTTCCTTCTCTGTCTAAATCCTGATTTGCCCTTCTCTCTCACCATACTTCCCTTTATATGTCTTCTAAACCTACTTGCCATTGTTTGAATAAGTTCAAGATTACTCCAGTATCAATCAGTTTAGATGGTTTTACCTTCTTATGTTTGGTAAGGTTGGGAGAGGACAGTGGTGAGGACAGAAGATCTGAACTGAGCAGGAAAAAGAGGGGACTGGAAGAAGTGAAAAAAGCTGAGAGAAACCTCCAAGTTTGACTTGGGGACTAGAGGCTATAGGAGCAGGCTTGGGACAAGCTTGTAATCACAATATAAAACCAGGATGAGAAGTAAAGTGGGCGACACTAACATACAAGTTCATGAATTGCTATTGTTCATGAATTGCTATTCCATATTTAATCTTTGTTCTACATGTATTCTTATGTGTCTCTGGTTTTGTCTCTATGAATAATTATACTCTATAATTTAATTTTCATGTCATCAATTTTTTTCTTAGAGGTTGGAAATTTTACATGAGTAAAAATCACTGGTAGTATCATGAAATTGGTTGCCACATAAAAGTCAGAAAATTTAAATCTTTATTGATTTAATGATATTGACACAGGTTTATGAACCATAGGTAATGAATGGATTATTTTCCATTTAGCATAATAGACAGTTTCACATGTGATATGAGATATCACCAAAACAGTAAATTGCAGCTATAAATTACTAGAGGTTTGCAGATCTTATCATGATATACTACCTTTAGCTCTTTGTGTTCTCCTGGTAGCTGACAATCTATGGTGTAGGCAACATCGTGTGCCCATATGGAATGTTTTGTTATATGCAAACCCTCAAAAAATGGGTCTGTCTTTTATGCAACCTTCAACTTCACACACAACTATTATTGTTTTCACAAATTTAAAAATTTCATAATACTACTTTAGAAAAAACCATCAGTACTTTCATGCTTGAATCAACATTGTGCTTCTCTCCCAAGTCCCTATCTTCAGTGTTTCTGCTTATCCATCTTCCTAATCACCTGCAAGCTATACATTTTTCACTTGAGTAATTTCTAGTCAAAACCTTTTTAGATAAAACCTAATTTGAAAATCTAAATAAGAATATTTTGAAGGTATATGCAAATTCATGGAGATGAGATTTCAATATTATAAAGTTCTGCTCTTTGATTTTCTTAGCAATGGCAATTGGTTCCCATATGATGTTACATGGGAATGAATACTTTTGGCATTTTAGGTGATGCTTTCAATAATTTAAAAATATCAACATTATATATTAAAAGGTGAATTAATCATAAGAAAACCAAAGGTAATTTGTATTTAATTAAGACATAAAATGTTTTAAATTCAATTTACAAGTAGATATGAGCAATAAACTCTTTTTAAGCCCATATGAAGTATCTCAATATATAGAAATAAATGTTAAAAGTGACACAAAATAATATTTAGTTTAATGTAACTTAAATGTGCTCATTTGTTAAAGTATTATACCAAACCAACATTTTAAATACTGATCAACACACCCTCATTAAAACATAACTGAAAAGATAATTTCAGTGACAAATGATAAAGTAACTTTTGGTATGTTTTTATGGTTTATTATTAAATAGCTGAAGTTTAACAAAAAGTTAGAAATCCTTAAAGAAAATAATATTCTTTCTTGCCTTACTATGTGAGCTTTCTGCAAAGCTTATTTGTGTTCCCACAAGATTCACTGTGTTAATACTGACCTTTGATGCTGTCAAACAGGCATACATATCTGGGTGAATTCTTCAAAGCATACAGTGTGAAGAGCACCACATTGAAGGGAAAAACAATGTTCAATTAAACAGTAAATACTTGATAGTAAATATTAGTACCAGTTGAGCTATACCCCAGTTACTGTATTAATGATAATAATAACAATAATAATAATAAAAATAATGCTTATTAATTTATATCCAAACATAAAAATGTCACATGTTCCAAGGTTTACACCTCATTCTGTTTTATAATAGACCATGGATAGTCTAAAATATTCAGAATTTTGAAAATAGTAGTATTTAATTACTATCTTGCTAATTGAAATTACCTAAAAATTTATTAAACCAGAATGATTTTTGTTGTTAAAATTTCATATGAGAGAGGATCAACAATCATTCAAGGGAGACCACAATATTATCAATGCTAAAATCATACTTAATTAAGATGTTTTAAATTTTCCTGAACGCAAAATTTAGTGATATCAAAGTAAAACTGTCCAATATTACTTTCCACATATCTAATGATTGTTCTTTATGGTTGCTATTTTTCTCACCAAATTAAATTATGAAACTACTAATTTTAATTTATTATAAATTTTTATCACAAGACTTTCCTTTTTTCTTTAAAGATTTATTTATTTATGCATATAAGAGCTGGGGTACTGGCTGGAGGCTGGGGGGGGTGGTGGTGAGAGGATTCACCAGAGACAGAGTGGGGGAGCAGAACAGACAGATGAACTGAAATACACTGCTGAGGGGAGTAGCAGGCAAGGCAGGAGAAGTCTGTTGTGCCATGTGGGTTCCCTCCCTGGCCAGGGACTGAACTTGCCCTGCAGTGCAGCTGATGCTTCACAGTGAGGCGCTCAACCCACTGCCACCAGGGAGGCCCTCATAAGACTTTCTGTTATAGTTTGTCTCCAGTTTTTATATTTAACTATTTGAGTATTACTTTGACTCAACAAAAATTTTTCTCATGTCCTATAGCAAATATTTGAGAAAAGACTCTGATGTTTAATAGAGGTCTTTGATTCCATGCCTGCATGAGTATCTTTTCCTGTGATTTTCAGTTTGTGACAAAATTATATGGCCTCACTTACACAGATTGATTATTAACTTATAAATCATAAAATACTAGGTCCTATTGGAACACTGGATATGAGTTTATCCAAAACTTTTGCTTGAGAGTTGAAAAAAAATAATATTAAAATACAAACTAAAATTGGAATCTATCAAATGAGTGAGTATGCAAATATTTATTTATTCTCATGTACACTGTCACAGAATTAGTAGCACAAGGAATCACCTGTTCTTTGGAGTCTAAACTGCTTCCTAACTTAGAGCTGTATGTTTGAATCTGTGTGTTCAAACAAAGCTCATTTGTGTAGAGTCCTATTAGTACGAGTCCTCACCAACCTCCTGCCTGGACTTTTCACTTGCAACTTTTATTTTTTTATAGTGAAAGGCTGGTGACCTATTTTTACATTTCCACTTACACTCTCATGTCTCATTCCCAAATTTAAGAAAATAAATATTCACATTTCCAAGATCACTTTCTAAGGTTAGGGTACCAACATATGGCTGATAGATGGATTTAACTAGAGAGGGGGGAAAAAAAAATCAATGACTTTAACTATTTTGTTTGATTTACTGTGACCTCATCAATTGAAAAACTAGTTTTTATGTACAATGCAGAATTATTATGGCCTTGTAGGCTGAAACTTATTTGACAAAGGTTAAGGCACTTAGGCCAATGTAGACGAGAAATAATCTTTCAACATGGTAATTTTTCCCTGAAGTAGAGTTCTAAAATACTATTATTTGGGGTCCTGGGTATGTTTCAATCCCCCAGAGATGTTTTTATCTCCTCATCTACAAAGAGTGTAATAGAGAACAGAATAATAAGTCTATCGAGAAGCTAAAATAATATAGAGCTTTAAGATTTTTTTTTTAAAAAAAACATACAAACAAGAAAAATAAATGACGAGATTTTAAAAAGCCAGTGGTCTTAATTTTTTATGTATATACTGGAACACCACTGAGCCTTTTTGATTTTAGTCCTTTACTTTCATGGCTTCCTTTAGGAACTTCAACCAAAGCTAGTTTCTGAAAGTTTCTAATGTGTGGTGGTGATGAAGGTATGAGCTCTAATGAAGACCTGTGGGAGATTATTAGTTCAAGCTTTAGAGGCTTTGGGATGTTTGTTTTTATTTGTTTGTTTGTCTGTTTTGCCTATGCTTCAGTTTTAAAAACCCCCACACAGTTAAGAATTAAAGAGACTGATATGAAACTATTATCCAGTACCATATTCATAGAGCAGAACTATAGTTAAGCATAATTTATTACCAGGACTTTTATATTCATTATTATAATAATATTACTGTTCATTGTTCTGAAGGGTTAATATTAATAAACTTTTAAAAATAATCTGGTTTCAGTAAAAACTTAACAAAAGCAATTTGGAAAACATTCCATATGCATGCCCTTGGGAAAATTTATTCTAAGAAGTTTTCGTACAAATATTATTTCAATTATAGAACATTGCATAGAAAAATTCTACTATAAATTGATTGCCATCTGACAACATCTTATGTTTTTTCTCTCATATCCATTTCCATCTCTCATCTTCATTTCCATCTCTCATTTCATTACTGGTCAGTTACAAATGGAAAGCTGCCAATCAATCACTTCCTCACTCAATAGCTCTTTTAGGTAACTGACAGCACATGTAAAATAACATAGAATCTTTAAAATATTATGCAGTGTAATGCTGTATTTCATAGCTTAAAAATGATCAGTTTTTAGATTTGTGACTCTCTTGACCATATAGCATAGAAACTGCTTGAAATAAAAAAATTAAAAACTGCAGACAATTTGATTTCAAATGTTACTGTTTTTGTCATTTTCTGGACAAACTCCACTTACTTTTAGCCCATTGTGAAGCAAATTTTGATTTTGTACAGACTGACTGGGTCTCCCCAGTGATATGAGACCTGGCTTCATTTAGAGAGATTTATTCCAAATGAAGCATTTATTTATATGTGCCTTTGGTGCTTAATTGATAATGTCTAAACTGAGACCCATTTGTTTGGGAGGTGAGATATTAATATCAATATATCTACAGAATTAAGTATGTAGCACCTTATATGTTACTTTTTCATATCTCCTTTTTCTCTTATCTTGGGGTCAGTTAAAGTGTTATAATGATGGCAATTAGAATTTATAATATCTAAAGGAAAAACATGAAGTATATATCATCATACTACTTTACATTAGAGAACGTGTACAGTAGTTCTTGTCTTAGCATTACAACTGCCACTTAGTAAACTTGTGACATTGGTTGACTTAAATGCACTTTACTTCTATTTTCTTACTATAGAACAAAGGGATGGATATCCCTATTACTTTCCATATTATTTTCAGTATATTTAATGCTTAAAAATATAACTATTTTTATGGTAAACAGTATGGTGTGTCCTCAAAAAAACTAAAACAGGAACTACCATATGATCCAACAATCCCAGTGTAAAGTATATATCCAAAAGGACTGAAGTCAGGGATTCAAGAGACATCAACATTAATAATAGTATTTTTCATAACAGATGGATTATAGAAATACCTAAATGCCTATTAACAGATAAATGGATAAAAAATGTCATATGTATGTGAAATATATAAGTATAATATAACATTATCCCACCTTTAATAAGAGAAAATTGGTAACATATGACAACACTGATATATCTGGAGGACATTAAGTAAGTGAAATAAGTCATTTACAGAAAGACATGTTTTCACATGAGGTATGGAGAGTACGGAAAATCATAAACTCCCACATAGAATTGTGGTTTTCAAGGGCTGGGGAGGGGGGTCTTTGGGTATTACTAATCAATGAACATAAGGTTTAATTATTCAAGATGAATAAACTGGAGATCTGCTATACAACATTGTAGCTATAGTGACTAACATAGCATACATAAAAAAATTGGGTAGCTCTCACACTAAGTGTTCATATCACACACACACACACACACACACACAGTAACTTGAAATCATTGCAATTTTTATGTGAATGAGCCAGGTTATAATGATCCTTATTAATGCAAAACAGTGTTGCTTTCATAACGCACTTGCTGATCTCTTCCTGAACCTGATCGGTTCATTGAGCTTGCAGCTGATTGGTCTATTCTATGATCCAGGTGTCAAATGTAAAAGGGAATACCTGCCCTGTTCTGCAGCTTATGGGCTGAAACAGATCTCAGCACCCAGTACCACTTCAGCAGAACTTGGTGTTACAACATAAGGGGTGGGGTCTACAGGAGCAACGGGACATTAGTCCACCTGCTACAGGGTTGGCACACCATTTTGGTTCAGGACTTCATGGGCCTCTACTGCCTGGGGCTCCCTGAAATTGCAGTGCTGAAGCTGGCCCACTAGACCCCTATGCTTCTCCCTACAGCCTTGAACCAGGGGCTGCTTCTTGTCTCCTCTGTCAGAGCTTGCTCCAGCACAAGGCAAACTTGCCACCACAGCCCCAGTGGGCCTACTGGTAGCGGTAGTAAAATGTCTGCCATCCACTGTGATCCACTGCCATTTGTGCTGCCTACAAACACAGCACTTCTGAGAACAGGAACTGGAGCCCCAAGAAGAGTCAGTGGCCCAGCACTCAAATCCAGCAGCTCTAGCCATCAAGAAAGCCAACACATCCCACACCTTAGGCGGATTATGTCTCAGGGATGTGGTTTCAGTTCAACTTAGTATTTAGAACTGAGGAAGCTGAGCCTGAACTAAATTGCCTTGCATGGAAAAAAGTAATGTTGGCAAGGATAGCCATGAGCATCTCTTTGGGGGAAGATTCCCTAGACATAGCTGGTAGGAAATAGATGTCTAATGGGATTTTGGATGGGAAATGCTCTCTGGATAGCAAGAGTACTCCCATATAAAGCAACAGAGACACTCAAATCAACACTTTCCAGTAATGCCATGGAAAGTAGATTTAATTTAGGAAAATGCTAAGATATATGCCCCAATGTTGATTTAAATAAGAAATAGAGATTTTTCAAGCCAGAAAGATAGCCATATCTGGCTCTCAATATATGTTCATATATATCTGCGTTCTTCATGCAGTTCAAAAGCATATTTTTAAGCATATTTGTAAGAACTGAAATAATTTATCAACATTATTCTTTTACATGTGTGTCAAAATTAAAATATACCCCTAGTCTACAGGAATATTGGAATTACATTTTTTTTTATTCCATGAATGCTTTCATACCTGTAGCTACTCCTATGTGTCATTCCACATCTAACCAAAAATATCTTCCTTATCGTATAGTTGAGTGTATTGCTAATGCATTTTCCCTTTCCTTTTCCACCTTCATTACTTAAATTGCTTATATCTTCTCACCTTGACCAGGGGCTTTCCAGGTGAATAAAAATTACCCCTGTATATCTCTATCCTAGTGGTTAGCAGTTTAAAGCACATATATAACAATAGAAAGAATCAAATGACAGTCTTTCTTTTCCTTTGATCATTTCAGCAGCGAAGACATTTTTCAGAGCCTTAATGCAACAGGAAAGTAAGAGCTTCTTCAATACTGTATTTCATGGCATTTCATCATCCTGCTTCCTATCTGTTCATGGCAAGCAACCTGTACTTTTTGGAGCTCTTTTCTATGAAAGGACACATTAACTCTTAGGAATCAGTGAAGTGCTTAAAAACATGGATCCTAAAAGCCAAAACTCTACAGTCCAAATATTGGCTTTGCCATCAACTAGCTATGAGATTCTAGGAACATTCTTTACCTTTTTGCAGCTAATTTTCCATCTTCTGTAAAATGGAGGCTCATAACAGTCTCAGCCATAGCTTTGTTTTGAGAAATAAATGTGTTAATTTATACCCAGACTATGATAATTAATGACAATGAAAGAGAAGTATACAAATCCATTTTCACCAACAAAGTGAAAATTACTTATATTATAGAAGCTACATCAGGACTCAACATAAAAGGCCTCCCTGATAGTGCAAGGGATTAAGCACCACACTATGAAGCCTTTGCAGCCACTGCAGCACAAGTTCGATTCCCGGACAGGGAGTGACCCACATGGCACAGTGGAACTCTCCTGCCTTGCCTGCATCTCCCCTTAGTAGTATGTTTCAGTTATTCTACCTGTTTTGCTCTCCACTCTGTCTCTGGTGAATCATCTCATCCCCCACATCTCTGGTCTGTACCCCAGTTCTTGTATGCCCAAATAAATAAACCTAAAAAAAAAAAAATCCTCAGCATAAAGGGGAAGAGAAAGAGTAGACAGCAAAGTATGGAGCAGGCATACTGGACTATTATGTAGGACTGTGGGTACCTTGGTGATGGGTGTATTGTGGTAAAAACACCTAAAGGGTATGATATTATACCTTCACTAAATATTTATTTTTATTTATTTATGCATATAAGAATGGGGTATAGGCCAGAGGCAGGGGGAGGGTTGGTGGTGAGAGGATTTACCAGAGACAGAGCAGGGAGTGGAATAAGAGGACTGACTGAAATACACTGCTGAGAGAAGCAATAAATGAGACAGGAAAAATCTGTTGCACCATGTGGGTCACTTCCCTGGCTGGGGATAGAACTCATGATGCAGTAGCTGGTGATAGCTTAATAGCACTGAGACTCAAACCCTTGCGCCACCAGGGACGCCCACTTACTTCTATTATGAACAACAGCCACATTTTAGAAAACTCCTTTTTCAAATGTAAATTTAATAAACTATTGTCCATAGAACAATGACAAAAGGAAAAATGACCCTTTATAGATATCAAGTTTCCCAAATACACTCTCAATAACTTAACTGATATAAAACATGCCTGTACTCAACATCTTCCTCTACCTCCTCCTCATCGTCATCATTCTTAGAAAAATCTTCCAAGCTGTTTCTGAGTTTAAAGGAAGAAAAATGGGCATAAAATTAAGGACATGAGAAAAAAATACTGTCCTTTTAATCATAATCAGTAACAAACTGCACCCTTTCTCCTTGGGATTTAAAAGAAAAAAAAATTTAAAGTTTCTTTATTTCACAACTTCAAATGAAAATTTGCTCTCTATCAGTTATCCTTTCTATATTTTTCAACCCAAAACACATTTTTCAAAAGCTGGTATATCTCCCCAAAGTTATCATTTAGTGATATTATGAGTTCTTACAAAACTATTTGATTAGAATCTCACAGAATTAAAGATGCACTGATCTCCAAAATTTAATTTCATTATCCCATTAAAATAAGCACAAACACAACTATGAAAAATATGTTCTATCTTTCCATAATTGTCAAGACATGGCATAGAATTTTTCCAGATTTGTTTTCAATTTAAAAAGAGCAATAAGATGGTTGAAGTGAAGAGGGAGCTTTGATGAAATATAGGAAGATATTAGGACAACATAACTAAAGCAACTGAATGTTTTAAGCACATGTAAATAATAGACAGACTGTAAAATGGTGTTTGTACAAACTATTTCACATTTTTTTCAGATGATGTTGAAGTCAGCATCTTGGAATAAAAGGATAAAAGCTTACTTATTATGGTAAATTAAATAAAGCACCAATCCATTTTATCAGAATTTGACCTAATCTAATTATAATTAGACATTGCAAAATTAAGAAATTCATATAATAATTAATTATTGTTTGGGAAATAAAATAACTCCCCCAACCTAAGTTAAATTTTAAAATTTCTCAATGCTAAATCTATTTAATAAGAAAGTCTTTACATCCAGAGAGTTGAGACAAAGTATAAAACTGATAAAAACTGGTATTATTTCAAATCAACGTTTTAGAAATTATGTTTCTCACCAACCTACTCATTTAACATTGAAATTTTTTGGACATAGTGTTGTATTCAATTTTGTACACTGTGCATGTCTTAAAATAGCTATGGAATCTTTATTGTTGATGTCAGGGACACATCATTTAGGAAGATTATTCAAACTGTTAAATTTTGGTTGTTGAAAATGCTGCAATAAACAGAAGCATACAGATCTAATTAGTTTTTTGGTACTCATACACACTGGGAAAAATAAGAGAACCGAATTATCACTTAATCACTAAATAATATTGAAAACGAAGTATGTTTGCCATATTAAAACATGATCCTATAAAAATAATGAAATCAAAACAACAATCTATAGAATATTCTCAAATATATTTTTCAGAGGGGAACACTGAGACCATAATGTAGGGTGTGTGTCAAAGTCACGTGACTAAGTGTTAAGGCAGAACTGTAACTTACATCTAGTTGAGTATTTAACTTAAGTTCTTTTAATTCCACTATGAACTATTTAAAAAAAATTTGCTTTCAAGTTGAGGTGGCATGAGTAATGTATATGACTCAAAGAGTGAGAAAGCCAAATCAGTATAAAAAGTAGTGTTAAATCATGTTTTAAATATCAGTGGGTGTTAACAGTCTTTGAAGAATTCTTTATTTGGCAGATAGAAACTGAATTATATGTTAAGTAATAAACAAACTGAATAGTTTAGGATGCATAATTAGGCAAGTACCTATTATATTTACTTTGAATAGGGCAAATTAAATAGCATAGTCTTTCAAATTCAACCTTATGATATTCCATTCCTAATAGCAGTGCATAAGTATACATAAACACATGCATGTTTATAATTACATATGCTACATTATGCATGTACATAGTGTGCATACAAAACTAAACACATTTAAAATAAAGCTCAAAATTTAGGGTCAAATCATAACTAAAGAGTTATTATTAGTATCATCTAAATATTTGTTTGCATTTTAAATAAAAAAGTCAGGATTGGGGGAGGCAGAGGGTTGAGGGCAGATAAGAGCACAAGGGACTGAGGTGATGGTGCACTGGTGAAATGGTGATGGGGAATACATGGGGATTACAATTGATGTCAAATATGTATAAATGAAGAAAAATTAAAAAGTCAATAGGATGCTCTAGTTGAGTAAAAGCAACATAGTTCAGTATCACTTATCAGACAAAGTCACAGACTAGATATATTATCTCGGATGCAAAATTTAAAATTAAGCAAATGAATAAACTCATTACTTGAAGGAAGGACACAGAAAACTTAGAGGCAAAGCATTGATAAGAACAGAAAATCAGATAGAAAATTTAAGTAAATACAACTATTTGAACATAGGACAAAAAACACACTAGAAAATTAGTATAATAATTTAATCTGAGTGAAGCCCTAAGATTATGGGGCATAAATTGATGAACTCAAACAGAAAGATGCATTTTATTAAATTTGGATATTAAAGTTCTAGGTGCAAGATTGGCTAAAAATTGAGGCAGGATATCCTTTAAAGGGGGAAGCCATTCAAATGGGGATAATGTCATATTTTTCATGCAAATCCTTGTTTGTGCTTGGAGGAACTCTAATATATACCTGTAAATGGAAATTTCAAGAAGTTCAGTAGGAAATGTTATATGGCACAAAGGAAACAGTGACATCAGGGTTATCTAGAAGCAGGTTTAATGCACCGGTGCTGACTCAGGGAATTCATATCCTAAAACTGAGCCCACTTTGTAGGAAGTCAGGGGCTTATATACACTTATCGTTTCTACAAGGTTCCAGGTGGGTTTCCATTGGTAGCTATGCATGATCAGATATGACGTGGCTACATACCAAGAGGTAAGTCGTATAGTTGCATACCAAGGAGTGAGTAAGGGTCAGTACTCATGTGACCCTTCAAGTCCATTCTGCCTCATGGCAGTATATATGGTTTATCAGGGACTAAGTTGCATACCAGGGACTGAGCAAAAGGTTGTTACTAAGGTCCCCAGACTGTTTAACTCAAGTGACCATGCTTCAAAACTAGTTATTGAAATATTGAAACTACTGAACTGTAGGTGAGACAAATTATGGAACATGAGTTCAAAAACATTAAAAGAGACTTGAAAAACATTTCAGATTTACCACTTAAAACTTAGAATTGCCGCATTTTAAAATTAAGACTACATTGCAGGACTAAGAGTTTCCCTAATTAAAACAAACAAAACAAAAACCATGATACCAAACTTTCATAAGTTCAAGGTGACATTCAATAATTTAATTTTATGTTAGAACAGAAATAAACATATTCCAAAAATAAACCTAATTTGAAGTCTCTACACACTGTCCAATCTATAGTATAAATAACTATATATGAAATAATGAGTAAATGTGATGAAAGATCTGAAAAATCAGTCAATGCAAATAGAAATTGAGATAACATGAGTTAGTTAGCAGACAAAAACTTTAAAACATATGATATACATAATCTTAAAACGGTCCACCAGGATTTTCTGTCCTAATTTCCAGGAATGTAATATGATGTGATAGCACAATAAACAGTTCATGTAACATAGCAATAGGAATTTAACAGATAAAGTTTTAACTTATCACGGTTAATTTTTAACATTTTTTTTTAAAGGAAGTTCTCTGGATTTCTTTCTTTCTTTTTTAAAGATTTAGTTATTTATGCATACAAGAGGTTGTATACAGGTCAGAGTAGCAGGAGGTGAGAAGATTCACCATAGACAAATACAGTACGGGGCAGAACAGGCAGACAGACTTAAGTACACTGCTGAGGGGAGCAGCGAACCAGGCAGGAGAGGTCTGCTGCGCTGTGTGCGTGCCTTCCAGGCCAGGGATCGAACTCAGTGCTGCTGTGCAGTGAATGCTTCACAGTGCAGCGCTCAACCCCGCTGCCAGGGAGGCCTCCACATTAACATATTTCCATCCATAGTGAAGGGTGTGCTCATCCAATGAGTTGAAGGCCTGAATAGAACTAAAAAATTGGCCTCCAAAGCAAGGAAAAAGTTTTCAAAATATTGCCTTCAGTTTTTACCATTTATTACCCTTAGTTCCTTGTTTCCTGGCCTACGTACATACTACAATTGCATCATCAGTTCTACTGCTAACTCACACTATTACTGTACTTGTTAGTGTCCATGATCATGTGAATCAATTTCTATTTTCCCTCTCTTTTTTATTTTTTTTAAAGATTTATTTATTTATGCACATAAGAGCTGGGGCACAGGCCAGAGTCACGGGAGGTGAGAGGAATCACCAGACAGAGTGGGGAGCAGAACAGGCAGACTAATGGAAACACACTGCTTAGGGCAGCAGCCGGCGAGGCAGGAGAGGTCTGTTACCCATGTGGGTCCCCTCCCTGGCCGGTGGCAGGGATCAAACTCGTGCTGCCGTGGCTGTGGTCTGCTTCACAGTGCATTGCTTAACCAACTGCGCCACCAGGGAGGCCCTATTTTCCCTCTCTTATCCCCCTATTAATTGAACCTATTCTAACAAAATTCATGCTTTGAAAGCAGATAGATTTCTTTGAAATTGTTTGGAGCACAGGAAGGATTTGGCATACTAGTATAAGCTTTTTAAATGGAAGGACCACCTACAAGACTGGAGCTACTTCTAGAAGTCTCTAAATACTTTAAGTAACTCTAGGCCAAAAGCTAGAAACACAATGGCTACTTCAGATTTGACTAAATGTATTCTGCTAAAAATAAGTGTATTCTTTCCTAGAACTACTACATAAAATTCCAGTCCAGTTAACACCTTGATTTCAGCATGTGGAGAGCCTGTTCACCCTGCAACACTTCAGAGAAGTATTTGGCGATATCTTATACATTCAAATGCACATCTACCTTCGAATGTAACAAATACACTTCAACATATTTAGTCAAATGAAATAAAAATACAGGTCCATCAGAAATATTTGTTCATGAGTGCTTATAGCAGCTATTAAATATAGGACAAAATAACTGACGGTTTAATTCCTTCAACATGACAATGGGTGGATTTACTATATTAATAAGTGAACAGAGTCTCACATGCTTTTCACACCAAGGTTGATGGCCTACAAAACCATGAGCTTATAAATGAATCTTACTATAAGTAGTTAAATTTGTGATAGCTTATTATGTAACAATATAAATATAATCTACTACAGAGCATGTAGTGTAAGATTTTTGGCCTATGAATTTAAATAAAATATGGCTATAATAAATAAGCAGACCAGTTCAGGAAAGGAAAATTACACTAAAGGAATAAATGAAAATTCTATGATGAAAACTATAATTTCTGATATTTTTAAAAATCATGGACAAAACAGCATATTGGAGATGATAAAGCTAAGGAATATGAACTTGAGTGAAGATCATGAAGAAGAAAAATTCAAACTAAAAATAAAAAGTTCCAGTGAAATATGAGAGTTATTAACTAGACTAGCATGTCTCTAATTGAAATAACAGAATCAGTAGAGAAAAATGATTATGGAGAAAACTTAATTGAGAAAATAATTACTGAACATCTTGAATATTAATTGAAGACATTATATTAGAAATTAAGAAGCTCAACAAAGTCATTTTGAGATGAAGATGAATTCTTAAGTGTAAACTGCTGAAAACCAAAGCTAGTCAAATTCTTAAAATTGATTTAGAAAAAAGGACATTATATATAACAAAAAATTGAAATGATAGGAAAGAGTTTTTTTATATCAGAAATGATCCAGAAAATGCTAGAACAAAACAAAAAATAAATGTCATTATAATTCAAAATCCAATGAAAATATCCTTAAAAAATTAACATAAAAATAAATCAGGAAAAACAAAGGGTGAAGGATTTCTTGTACTACAAACAAAGCAAAAAACAAACAAAATTCCTCAGAACATACAGGAAATTGCACAAGATAGAAACTTGGATTTAAAGGATGAATGAAAATGATCCAAATATAAATATATGGGGAAATATAAAAGAAAATCCTTTTTCTATATATATCTTAAAAATAAACGTCTGTTAAATGCAAATCTTAAAGCAATTTAAAGATTCAGAGTGAGGACACTGTAGTATTGACCTTAGGTTCATAAATTTGATCAATGAAGTAGATGGAAGAAACTAGAACTAGCCCACATTTATATAAACAATTGATTTGTGGAAAAATGTTCAAAAGTTTGGGAAGAATGTTTTTTTCAACAAATGGTGCTGTATCAACTAGATAAATGTTGAAAAACATGATTCTTAATACTTGCCTAATTCCCAGACAACAATTAATTTGACATAGAAGGCAAATCTAAATGCAAATGTTAAAACTTGAAAACTTCTCAAAGAAAGGAAGAAAATAAACTTCATAAAACTTCTGAAAGAGAATATTTATGACCTTGAGGTATACAAGGGTATAAAAAGACTTAGAATAAGAATTTTTTAAAAATTCAACCAAAAAATGTAAATTTGGTTTTATCAAAATTAAAATAGTCAAACACTTGGGTTTTTTATCTGCATTTACATGGACAATGAATTAACAACCTTCCAGTGAATGAAGGTTGACTTACCAGGATACTTCAGTTGCAAAGTAAGTCAACTGCTCTGATATGTGGAAAGACAGATAAATCCAGAGATTCAGAGCAGAGATCCACTTACCTCAAATACAATCACTGGAGTCATAAACTTGCGGACATTTAAAGGTAATTTTGATAAATTTAAATGAAGTTTGAAGGGAACCAGTATGAGAGTGAGAATCTCCTAGAGCTATGGTTTTGGAGCATTTCTACATATTTGTGGACTTTATCTTCAGAAAATTCAACAGGTTCTCAAAGATTATTTTTATGGTTCTAGCTCTGTGAGATCAATTATTATGAAATATACAATGACCTACTCTCCGTGGTAAAATACTTTTACTAGCACTTTATCCCATGAGAAAGGAGATTTCAGCAGCTCTCCTGCCTGTCTGTGACTATGCAGGCAGGTGGCTCTCTTTTTCTTTAGTCTTTTCCTAATTAACCTGTACTTTTATTTATTTATTTTTTTTTTTTAAAGATTTATTTATTTATGCGTACAAGCACTGGGGTACAGGCCAGAGGTGTGGGGGGGTGAGAGGATTCACCACAGAGAGCGGGGAG
>JAGFMF010011791.1:7545983-7564170 GCA_019455555.1 Galemys pyrenaicus
AGATCAACAGAAGTACACTGCTGAGGGGAGCAGCGGGCACAGCAGGAGAGGTCTGCCGCGCCATGTGGGTCCCCTCCCTGGCCGGCAGCAGAGATCGAATTCGTGCTGCAGTGGCTGTGGTTTGCTTCATAGTGTGTTGCTTAACCCACTGCGCCACCGGGGAGGCCCTTAACCTGTACTTTTAAAATGTAAAAAGAGGGGCCTCCCTGGTGGTGGTGGTGGTGCAAGGGGTTAAGTCGCAGCCCTATGAAGCTGTCCACAACCACTGCTTTCCAGTGATCCCTGGCCAGGGAGATGACCCACGTGGTGCAGCAGACCTCTTCTGTTTCACCTACAGCTCCCCTCAGCAGTGTATTTCCGTATATCTGCCTTATCTGCGCCCCACTCTGTCTCTGGTGAATCCTCTCACCCTCCCCGCCCCTGCACCTCTGGTCTATAATCCAGTTCTTATATGCATAAATAAATAAATCTTAAAAAATGTAAAACGATAAAAGAAAGGAGCTTTCCTCCAATTTTACCCCATGGTCTACTTGTCTTATATAAGAGGAGGAAAGTGCTATATTACATAAAGGGAAAAAAATAGAACACTGTGGAAGTCATAACACAGAGACAGATGATCCCTAAAAGACTAAAATCCAATCACAAGATTGTAGAATGTTCCCATTCCTCCACACTCACCACTATACCAATAGTGACCCAGTATAATAATAGTAATGTGCACTGAAAAACTGCAAGAAGATTCTTTCAAGAAAAATACTGGGGAAATGGAGTTAATGGGACTCTTCTAAAATAAAAAAAGCTTAAATTTTTTTCATTGCTTTTCAAATTTTATTAAGCAAAGGAATAAACAAGCCAAGAAAATTTATGTCAAATATTTATATTCAGGTTATATAAAGACTCCTTATAAAATAATAATAATAACACAATAAAGCTAACCAAAAACATTAAGAAACACTTCTCAAAAGGAGATTATGTGAAAGGCCAATAAGCAACTGAATGAATGCTCATCATTAGTCATCAGAAATATGCAAGTTAATTATCTTACAGCCAATAAAAAAGTAAAAATAAAAATACTGCAGCATCCAATTTTTGGAGCAATTGGATCTCAGCAGCTTTGCTAACTGGATGAATGGTGCAACACTTCAGAAATATGTTTGGCACTATCTTATAAATTCAAAGGTACATCTACCATATAATGTAACAAATACACTTTTTGTTTTTTTAGATTTCATTAATTTATGCATACAAGAGCTTGGGTACAGGCCAGGGGAGGTGTGGTAGTGAGAGAATTCATCAGGGACAGGCTGGGGAGCAGAACAAGCAGATTGACTGAAATACACTGAGGGTAGCAGTGGGTGTGGCAGGAGAGCTCTGCTGTGCCATGTGGGTCCCCTCCTTGGCCAGGGATCAAACTCATGCTGAAGTGGCTGCGGAAGCCCCACAGTGCAGCGCTCAACCCCTTGTGTCACCAGGGAGGCCCAGTAACAAATACACTTCTAATATTTAGTCAAATGAATTCAAAACACAGGTCTGTCAGAAAGATTTGTTCATGAGTGCTCATAGCGGTTTATTAAATACAGATAGGTTAAAATTTCTTCATTATGACAGTGGATGAATTTATTAGATTGTGACCATTTATTTATACAATGGAAGAGTCCTCTGCAATGAAAGAAATGGAATTTTGAAACACTCAAAACATGAATGAATTTCAAAACATCAAGTTGGACAAAAAAAGCAAGAAACAAAACATTATGACTCCATGTATATGCAGGTCAGGAATAAACAAAACTAATCCTGCAAAGATAGAGAAATAAGAGTAGATGTTACTTATCAAAAGATGAGGCCTGGTGGGAAGTCAGAATAAAGGAATTTTCTAAAAGGACAGAAATATGACATTTCTTAACTGTGTTGGCCAGTCATTGCTGTCTGTATTTATAGAAACCCATCAAATTAAGATCAAATTAAGTTGTCTACATTTTATTTTATATAAAATTTTCTTAATATAAGATTTGTCATAATAGAGGAAGAGTTATTAAACTATGTATGTTTACTAATATCTGCTTTTATTTTGGGAAACTATTTTTGCCCATTTTATTTTTGAGTAAGTTGATGACACAGTCCTCTTTTTTAGAGTTTACAAAATATAGCCTACTTACTTTTTAAATAAATCATGCAATCACAAAGGATAGCATTAAAAAGTCTATATGTATAAATATTATGCTTTCATTATTCAACTCATTATTTAACAGCATTATGTGAGATGTGCAGTGATGTTTCCTTAAAAAAAGAAATCCTTCAAGTCACACTGAAAACTGAAGTCACAGGAAATAATGGGTGAGATGTTCTAAGTTTCCTTTTTGCAAGACTAGTGGCTGTTTGTATTCTAGCTGAAAAGATGTTGAAGTATATACAACAGAGGAAAAAAGGATTCAGAATGTTCTGTAGAACTGAGGGCAGCAAAAGGACAGAAGGTCTAGAATGACAACCACAATTTGTAGACTGCAGTACAATTTACACATTAGTAAGAGCTTACCTGGGTGATACAGTTATGTCCCTCAGGCAAAGAGCTCCTTATGGAGGGCAGATGGCATGCTGTTTCCCTAGTGTCAGAATCCAGGAATGTCTGTTTTACTCTGTTTTAAATAAACATTTCTCCATCTCCTGAAATATTACACTATAGACTGCAGAAAGCAGAAGGGATGATGATGCAGCATAAAAATTTGAAACAGCAATAAGAAGCCAGGGCAGCAGGTGCACTTGGCTAAAGAATGGAAAAGGCACAGTGTGGCACAGACAGCAGGAGATTAGGAGAAATGCACAGGCATTTTATAGGGAGAAAAAGTTGGTAACAAATAGGTTTGAAAAGTGAGCATAATGATATTATCCTGGATTGTGTGCTGAGACAGTAGCAGCATTTATGTAGGCAGAAAGTTAAGTGCACATCTCAAAAACAAAAGCAAAGCAAAAGAGTCAGAGTTAGCATCTTATAATTATGCAGTTACAGCTACTAGTATATCTATACAGAGGCTGGCAATCTATGACCCGAAGCCAAATGTAGTCTGTGACCTGCGTGTTATGACTTGTGAGAGAGGAGATGTATTTTAAAAGTTTGAGAGAGACAGAGAGAAACAAGCAAAATCCAAAGAAATCCTAAGGGAAAGCATATGTGGTAGCAAAGCCAAAAGCATTTACTACTAGTTCTTTACCTGAAAAATTGTTCTCCCACCAACCAGTCAGTTATTAAATATTTAACTAGTCCAGTCTCTTCTTTGACCCATTAGTAAATATTTTTAGTATTGGAGTACCACTGAGAATGACAGTGTAGAAAGCTGTCCCTCTTATAAGAGATCAAATATCAACAACTGTTTAGAAAATAAGTAGTTAGAGTAGTGACAAATTCTGACAAGAAGCACATATATTTTAAGAAGCTGCATGTTAAAAGGGATTTATTTCAACCCCGAAAGCATTTGATGGTGTATGATGGGGTATGAGAAAGTAATCACTAAAATATGAACTAGTCAGGATGAAGAGAAGAAAGACTATCCCAGGAAGAGAGCAGTCGATATAAAATCTTTCAGAAGTAAAAGTGCTTGAACGCATTTGAGGAAAAAAATAACATCAATGCATTTGGAACATAAAATGAGGAACTGGAAAAGGTGTGACCAGAGAAGAAAGTTGGCGTGAGATTTTGCAGTGTCTTTGGGCTGTGTGTGATTTGGGTTGTGTGTGGTTGACAATGTGCTGTTATTATTGTTATTGTAGTTTTATTGTCTATTAAACTTGAGGTGAATAAAGTGAACCTTTTCTAGTTGTCTGGCGCTAGCCCAGAGATCTTTGCAGGATTAGCAGGCCAGTGTTTAGCTTAGAGATGTTCATTGAAACTATGTTGAGATCATCTTCTGTCTCCTTGGACATTTATCAAAGTGATTTGTCAGGAAACAGTTTCACTTCCTCTGGAAACTTAAGCTATAATGTCATGTAAGTGTGGAAATCTCACCGGCATCTTGAATCCATATGCAGAAACCTGCCTGAGTCAGGCAGAAAGAAAAGTATCACTGAGAAAAGAAAAAATGAGTCCAATCCTTGAGGATAAATGGGAGGTATCCATTCTACCATGTCTGAAGAATATCATTGGGTTTTTATCTTACTTGTGAAACAACTTAGTTGCTTATTAAATCTCTTGGGTTTTTACCCAATTCCAACATGTGTAGAAACTTCCTCGCACCAATAAGCAATTCTCAGACATCAACAGAATATCTGAGAATTCAACTCAGTGCTGACACTATGCAGAGATCACCTCAGATTCCTTTAATAAAGGACTTACTCTCCACTGCACATGCCAATCACTAGCCTATGCTGACTGTTACCTGAGTTTTTGACCGACTGGAGACAGGGAGGAGGCTCCCAAGCCATCTCTTAGGCTTCAGGTGCTAGTTACAAGCTCTGGTTGTTATCTGTGTTTTTGACAAATAATAAGGGGTTAATAAAGATAAATATGTCAAATGTTCACCAAGTCCCTACTGTTACAAGGCAGGGAGAAGGGCACCCCAAAACCCCCAAACCTGCCCTCTCCGAATGGGTTCTGCCATCCGCCACATTAAAACGAACATGTAAGACCTTTAATGGAAAGGAACTTTAATACAATTAGGGTACAATACAGAAAGGACAAAGAATATCGTTACTAAGTCAAGCATCCAAAGTTACCCATCTCCTTGAGGGTAAAAGTCCAGCCAAATAGGATTAGCCCAAAGCAAGGCCAAAAACCTGCCACAAGTCTAAAGGACCTTTCAGTAGAGACCCATAGAAAAGGGTCAGAAAGAGTCAGACAAATCTGGGAGACAAAGAGCAAAATCAAAATCAAGATGAAAGCTGACATTGTTAACCTCCCACAGGTCTCTCACCCCCATCTGTTCTAACCAGCCAAGACCAAAAAGCAAGCGCAGTTTCTTCATATTCCCTCTGCTCCACGTGCCTCTTCCACATCTCCTTGCTGCTCTCCATCCTGCTTCTTTCTTCCTCCCTTCCTTCTGTCCTCCTCTCTGCAGAATCTTCTTTCCCTGCTCCACCCACTTAGGGCAGAACCGGGATTCTGGAACTTCCCCTTTTCCTGAGGACCACCCTGTTACACTACCACCCGTTTAATTGGCTAGAAAGGCCTGCATAACTAAGGAAAGCCACTTACTCAGTAGATCACTGATTTATTAAAAGGCCACAACTCAAAAAATTCTGTCAAAGAGATGGGCAAGGTATGAGATTAAGCTTTTATGCCCTCCCCAGGCAGGCCATTCACCCTAAATCTTCAGATAATCAAAATCTAGATACTATAGAAAGCTATTTTTAAGTAGCCTTCATTACTTAGGTGTGATTGATTAGCT
The DNA here is from genome assembly GCA_019455555.1 of Galemys pyrenaicus. Taxonomy (NCBI): domain Eukaryota; kingdom Metazoa; phylum Chordata; class Mammalia; order Eulipotyphla; family Talpidae; genus Galemys; species Galemys pyrenaicus. Next base: position 7,551,359 of record JAGFMF010011791.1, read on the forward strand.
GTTTGGACTTTGGCTATTGAACACCTCCTGTCCCTCTCCTTTCCCTGGAGGTCTGAGTTGTTTTTTTTTTTTTTAATTTTTTTGCATACATTTATTTCATTTAACTCTTTTATTTTTAAATAAATTTTTTAAATTTACATATATTTGACATCAATTGTAATCCCCATGTATTCCCCATCACCGTAACACCAGTGCACCATCACCTCAGTCCCTTCTGCTCCCGACTGCCCTCCATCCTTCCCCTCTTCCCTCCCCACCAAGTGTCCCCAGTTTGTCTTTGTCTTTTCATTTTTGGTTTTTGTTTCTTTCTTGTTGTTATTATTATTATTATACTAGATGGTTCCTCCCCTAGTAGGAATATAAGGGAACCAAATAAAGATCAAGGAAAGGAATAAGGTCTGGGGTTTTAAGGGAAGTCCCAAACTTCTAATCACAGGTCTGTTTCCTATGGTAACACCCCAGCCTCAGGTGTTTTCCAAAGGTCACCTCATTAACATAACAAGAGACACCTTTAACACTTTTTTTTTTAAAGATTTATTTATTTATGCATATAAGCAAGGGTACTGGCCAGAGGTTCAGAGTGTGAGAGGATCCACTAGAGGCAGAGTCAGGAACAGCACAGGCAGATTGACTGAAGTACATTGCTGAGGGGAGCAGCAGGATAGACTGGAGAGGCCTGCTGTGCCATGTGAGTCACCTCTCAAGCTAGAAGTAGGATTGAACTTGTGCTGTAGTAACTGTGGTTTGCTTCATAATGCATTGCTTACCCATTGCTCCACCAGGAAGGCCCCACCTTTAAGACTCTTAACACTCAGGAAATGTAGGCTTGTGGAAGAGTTGCCCACAAGGAATTGTGGATAAAGAACAATTATATACATATTTAAGATACAAATTTGGCCAGATGAATGATCAGACATATACATTTCTTATACATCATAATCCAAACAGTGGGATTTCATTATTTACAGTTAGTTACAAGTCTATATGCATTCTGGATTTTATAAATGCAAAGTTGTGGTAATTTTGCTGCAAGTTTCCTAACATGTTCTTAATTTTCTTATCTTACAGGAGATGGGGAAAAAATGAAATTGGAAATCTATGTCAAAGAATTTTCTTCAAGCTCCCATTGTTGATCTCTCACTGAAGGAAAAGGAAGAAAAGTACTTAGGTGTGTTTGTTTACTCAACATGTTATTTATTAAGCATGTTTTATGTAACTGATATTTTCTATGTGCTAAAAATATTAAAGAAAATAGATTTCTTAAAAATTACCTGGCCTCATAGAGTCCCTGTTTTAAAGAGGTGAAGTTTTATTACTGAGATGATCTTAATTAAAACAGTAAAATAATTCTAAATTTAAAATAATACATTTTACAGTCCTAAATTGTAAAAAACAACATGGTTCTGTGTACACTGAATGAAAAAACATGTTTGACTTAATCATTTCTATAATTCAATTTTAATTTCTATAACTGGATCATAGAAGGAAATAGACAAATACAAATAGGCTCTGGTTTCTGATATAATCACCTTTTCAAGACAAATACTCTGAGATGGTTTTTCTGCTCTCACTTTCACAAGCTTGATTTCCTACAATTTGTGTAAATACTACAAGGCCAAAACATTATTGCTCTGATTCTCTTTGGGGGGGAAAAAAAATAGATATGGCTGATCCCATGGTCCCAAAGGAGCAACATCTACCATTAGTGACATCCTTTCTTGGGAAAAATCTGAACTGAGTAAAACAGAATTGGCTACTTCGTATTGATTTCATTTTTGGAGTCAGTGGGTTTGGAGAACGGGTTCTTGGCTTCACTCTGGGAAAGTTTTCACCAGAGCTTCTTGTTCGGCAGCACACGGTGAATTTCCCAGGCAAGTTTCTTTATTTTAAGGCAAATACGTTATTTTAAAGAGTAGGTTTATTAAGAAAAGGGACAAAGGAGCAAAGGACTTTTGCATAGGCACAAGCGGGCAGGAAGAGCTTCCTGGAAAGGGACAGGTTTGCTGAGAGTCCTGTATGGTTGCAGGCAGGTGGCCTTGGGAGAGCTGCCTCTGCTGAGGGAGGTCAGTGAAGAAAAGCCCTGGGATGTTACAGGTCACAGGCAGGCAGGAAGGTTGCTGCCCTGCAGAGGAGAGAGTTGGTGAAGAAGCACCTGTAAAGTCACAGGGGGGCAGAAGAAGGATGGCTGCCTTTGCCAGTGCAGATATAGTATCTGATATAGTATTCTTCACTTTGGTAGGGGCTCACTCCTTCATGGAGTGGCTTGTTGACTGAATAAACTCTGAAGAATCTGAAAGGAACAGGAGATTCTACAATGGGCTCAGTCGCTATATCTTTATCCTCAGGTCTGTGCTCCAGATACCTGCTTCTATCTTTTGCTTTGTGATGTATGGATCAATGTGCAAGGATCTTGGTTTCTATACCTGGATGATGGCTATGTTAATCCTTTTCACCCTCACCTCATTATATGAGCCTGGTCTCTGGTCTTCAGGCAACTCTTTTCCAATATCCCTATTCATTCATGACATGTTCGTGGTGTAGTTAGAGGTGAATCTGGGTTACAGACTCTGCTATCATGCCAGTGCCTTGATTCAGAACATATGAACTACTGTGAAAGTCTTGGATAAAATGAATACTAGATTAAAGAGATATTTAGAAATTTGACTTGACTATAATTTGTGATTTTATCATAAGTGGAAAGCAAAAGAGAAAAAGTCATTGAGTTTTCTGACCCATTTAATGCGATTGCTGACAAAGTAGAATTTCTGTGTTCTCAAATCAGAAGAGGATTTTGAGCTAGGTGGAATACAGGTTACAAGCTATGAATTCAATTTGAGTCTTGGAAATTATTATACTGTTAAAACTTTTTTTTTTTATTTGTTTGACCCTAGCCTTATCTCAACTCCTACTACTGAGTTCTGATGATTAGCTTCAGAGTTAAGGTTAACAAAAGGGATAAGGGACAATCCAGAGATGGAAAATACAAAATTCTAAAGGGAACTAGTTAACTCCAAAGGACTAGAAACAAAGGACTGAAAGGTCACACAGGCCCTTAACCCCTCACCAAAATCCCTTACCCAAACCCCTCACTCAGGTCCCCAGGGCAGCAGTTCTGAGAAGCCAGCAGTAACCAAGATAAGATGGTGATAGCAAGTCACTTTCTGATGTGGAACTGGATGACATGTTGTTACAGAGAAACCCTAATATAAAATGGGTTTTCCTCACTGGGTCCTTACCCACATAGTCAGAAGACATTTATAATAAGTTTTAACTTTAGGTACATGTGACAAAATTTATTAAAGGGTTTTATTTTACAAAAGAAGGGGAATAAAATAGTAATAATACTAAGGGAAAGAGAGGGATACAAATTTGTAAATATTCTACCAGATTTTCTGAGCAATGGCATGTTGAGAGCTGGCTTCGAGTCAAGTGAGATGACTCCAAAGGAAGAGAGAGCCCAAGGCTCACCTCTCTGGTTTTTATAGCCAGCCTGGCTACTTAACTCCACCCTCAGGTCCCAGTGATCCACTCTTCTATAATCATCTTATCGGATTTGTGGTTCTGGAACACTGGTGGTCTGGAGTGGGGGTTGGAGTCCACACACCCATCTGTGTAATCCATTCAGGACTACCTTTCACCCTAACAATGTGACTCAGGTAACTCAATCCCAGTGTAATGCAGCTCCAGAAACTGAATGCAACCTGGGGGTCTTTGATATGGATCACCACCAATGGACAACTTCCTCCCACCCCCCCTCCGCCACAACCTTCCCGCCAGGAGAAACTTCAAAATTTTCCACTCCAAATTACCGTGCTTATAAAAAATCAGCAGCCTGTAACCTGGGTGCAACTTCCCTGACCCCAACTCTGGGGATCAGAGAACCTTGCCCAGGAGCACAATAAAAGTTCCTGCTGGTCAGAAACATGGCCTGGCTCTTTCTTTCTCTCTCCCTCTAACTCTCTCTCTGCGTTGCTTTCCCATCCAACTGCTCCAAAACCTTCCAGGACATTCAAAAGCAAAGGAGAGATAATGGATATAAATTAGGAACATTCCAGACATGGAATATTCTACAGGCATGGTAATAGATTAAGTGAGACTACAGAGAACTAACCAGTCACAAAGAGATTGGTGGAACTTTAGAATAATTAGGGAAAGAAGGGGCCTCTCTGGTGGCGCAGTGAGTTAAGCAATGCACTATGAAGCAAACTGCAGCCACCGCAGCACAAGTTTGATTCATGCTGCTGGCCAGGGAGGGGACCCACATGGCATAGCAGACCTCTCCTGCCTCACCTGCTGCTGCCCTTGGCAGTGTGTTTCCATTAGTCTGCCTGTTCTGCTCCTCACTCTGGTGAATCCTCTCACCTCCCTGGACTCTGGCCTGTACCCCAGCTCTTGTATGCATAAATAAATAAATTTTAAAAAAAGAATAATTAGGGAAAGAAGGCATATATTCCCGAGGCTAGACTTCACGTCAGCTCTCTTTGCCCCTCCCAAGTACCTTATACCTGGGAGTCTTTACTCTTTACCTTTTTTCCTAAATCAACTTTTCTTTACTTCCCAAGACAAAGTTTGCTTCTCTTTGCTTAATTATCTGAAAAGTTTGTGAATTCCTTTTTACAGCTTCACTCGTCAAGAACCTATGGTGATTACCAGGATGAGAGGTGGTGGCAGCAGCAGCAGATGTGATCACTATAAGCTGGCACACTACTCTTCCATAGAAATGAACCCCTAAGAAATGAAATAAAATGTGTTTGTAACAGGGTGGTCCCCAGGAAAAGGGGAAGTTTCAGTATCCCTGTTTACCCTATGTAGGGTGGAGCTGAGCAGGGATAAGAAGATGCTGGTGAGAGAAGATAGAAGAGGACAGAAAGAAGGAAGAAAAAAGCAGGATGGAGAGCAGCAAGATGTGGAGCAGAGGGACATGTGAAGAAACTGCACTTGATTCTTGGCCTTGGACTGGTTGGAACAGATGTGAGTGAGAGACCCATTAAGGAACTTAATAATGGGAGCTTTTATCTTGTTTTTGCTCTTTTCCTCCCAGGTTTGTCTGACTCTTTCTGACTCTTTTCTATGGGTCTCTACTGAAAGGTCCTTTAGACTTGTGGCAGGCTTTTTGGCCTTGCTTTGGGCCAATCCTATTTGGCTGGACTTTTACCCTCAGTGAGATGGGTAACTTTGGATGCTTGACTTAGTAACGATATTCTTTGTCCTTTCTGTATTGTACCCTAATTTTATTGAAGTCCCTTTCATTAAAAGCCTTATATGTTTGTCTTGATGTGGTGGATGGCAGGTTTGGGGGTTTTGGGATGTCCCTCTCTCTACCTTGTAACATGTTCACTAGAAGGTACTTAGTGCTTAGAACCACACTTAATGCCTTGAAAATAATCTGAGCATTTTTTAAATAAGTGAATTAGTGAACAAGACCATAGACAGAATCAGATATGAAGGAACCAACAAGTTGGTTTCTAATAATAATTAGATACAAAATCAAACTTATATCTGAGGTCTTTCCCTTAGACATATTTTTTATTATTCCAGTATTTTAGTTGGCATATAATTAGAAACATTCATCTTTTGTGGGAGTGGAATACATATCCATGAATTCAGTATGATCTTGCCTGGGATGGGCGGAGGAGATGAGTACTATAAGGATTTACCTTTAGAGAAAACACATCCCATTACAAAAACCTAAATCAATATTTTGCCATTAGTAGTGACCACATTAGACACCTCCATGAACTATCCTGCCCACAAGGCAAGGGAACAAAATTATATTCATAGACTTATAACATGAATGTTCTATACAACAGCTTAAGCAGGTATTCTGCTGCCTGAAGGTAAGGATAGTCTTCATAGTCACTGATGAATAAGTGATGCTGGTGAGTGAGGTTACTGTGGTCACAGGTGCTGCTGTCATTACCTCTCAACATGGTAATCACTATGAGTTCTTGTCTCATGAAGCTGTAGAAAGTAATTCACAGACTTTTTAGATAAGTAAGCAAAGAAAAGCAATCTTTGTATTGGAAATTAAAGAAAAGTTTATTTAGGAAAAAAAGGTAAAGACTCCCAGGTATATGGTACCTGGGAGAGGCAAAGAGAGCCTAGGTGGAGTTGGGCCTTAGGGAATATATGCCTTCTTTCCCTAATTATTCTAAAATGTCACTAATCATTCTGTCATTGGTTATTTCTTGATGGTCCTGTTAGGGGGAAAGGTAGTCCTAAATGGATTATGGGTGTGTGGCCTCCAACCCCCACTCCAGACCATCAGTGTTCCAGAACCACAAGTCCGATAAGATGATTATCGAAGAGTGGATTACTGGGACCTGAGGGTGGAGTTAAGCAGCCAGGCTGGCTATAAAACCAAAGGTGAGCCTTGGGGTCTCTCTCTTACTGAGGAGCCAGACCCCTTCTTTCGGAGCCATCTCATTCGACTTGGAACCAGCCCTCAACGCGCCATTGCTTAGATCTGGTAGAGTATTTGTGGATTTGTATCCCTCTCTTTTTTCCCTTGGTATTATTATTATCACTATTTTATTCCCCATCTTTCATAAAATAAAGCCTGTTAATAACTTTTGCTACGTGTACCTGGAGTTGGGACTTTTTAAGTCTTCTGAGCACGCGGGTGGAGGACCCAGTGAGGGGAACCCATTTTATATTAGGGTTGCCCTATAACAGTGTCTAGAATCTTTGGTACCTGGAATCTCCCATACTTTACATCCATTATCTCCTCTTTGCTTTTGAATGCCCTTTCATTCCTAGTTCTAGAGTGTTAACTGACTTAACCTCACCTTCCTTTCCTTTTGTTCCAAAACTTCACTATTCTGGGGTCTCACCTACCCATTTCCCTTAAAGCTGCCTAGGCCTCATAAGGAGTCAGATACAATTTAACAGTGGGTATACAGTCTGTGTCCCTCTGCAGCATATACTCTAAAAGGAAGAGAGTGAATCCTGCACTGCTTTCCTCTGGCATCAGAACCACCTGTCTAGAACTAGAAATTCCTCCTGTCAAGAATATTTACATTTTAATGTCAATGACTCATTGTTCCTACCTAATAAATTAAGTTCAAATCTGTGTTTATTAGAATTGTTCTCAGAAGAGTAAAATATGTCTGACTGCTTCCTGTGTTAGAATACTCACTTTGATTATCTAATAAATTCTTTGTCTAACTTCAATGAGACTTTACATTAATAATATGATGTCAATGTGTTAAAAAGCAAAGGCAGAAATCTTCTAAGGTTCCCATTAAAATGCACATCTACTACTACCTTTAGGGAAGGAGAGTAACAGACATCAGTGTTTTCCACTAATATAGCTATGGTCCATTACATATCATCCCAGTTATTTGGTAAGTGTCAGGGGGAAAGGTAGTCCTGAAGGGATTACACAAATAGGTTTATGGACTCCAATACCCACTCCAGACCAACAATATCCCAAAAACACAAGGTGATTAGAGAAGAGTGGATCACTGGGACCTGAGGGTGGAGTTAAGCAGCCAGGCTGGGTATAAAACCAGACATATGAGCCTTGGGGACACTCTTGTTCGGAGCCAGTTCTCAGTGTGCCATTGGGTTCCAGTTCTGGGTTCCAGTTTGGAGGATCTTGTAGGACTTATTATAAGAAGTCCCAACTTAAGGCACACGTGACAAAAGTTATTAAAGGGTTTTATTTTACAAAAGAAGGGGAATAAAGCAGAAATAACGCCAAGGGAAAAGAGGGATACAAATCCATAAATATCCTACCAGATCTTCCAAGTTGGAATGCAATGGTGCTTTGAGAGCTGGCTTTGAGACAAGTGAGATGGCTCCAAAAGAAGAAAGAGCCCAAGGCTCACCTCTCTTATATATAAGAGCCAGCCTTATATATATTATAGCCAACCTGGCTGCTTAACTCCACCCTCAGGTCCCAGTGATCCACTCTTTGATAATTATATTATTGGATTTGTGGTTCTGGAACACTGGTGGTCTGGAGTAGGGGTTGGAGTCCACAAACCTATCTGTATAATCCATTCAGGACTACCTTTCCCCTAACAAATAAAGTTTGTAACATTGATTGTATGTCAGCCCAGTTAGGGCCATGGAAGGGGAAAATAGAAGCAAACAAGTCTGCCATCCTTTTAGGATCTTGGCAGTATGAGGGTACAAAGATCTTCCAATTTAAGAGGTCTACAGTGCTAAAGGGGTGGTATGACCAAAAGTACCCAGCAGGCTGCCCATGCTCGTTCAGGCCACACATTGGCATTTACCAAAAAGGGAACTGTCCTGCTTCAGAGCAGTTTTTTCTACCATATTGGTTACCCTGTTTACTGTGGGGAGGAAAAGACATTTTAGTTTCTTCCCTGGAGGGCAGTGGGGGCTGTGGAGCCTCAGGTATCTCTGAAGGAGGGGCATTGTCATGCTGAGGATTTTTGCCTAGATAGGTTAAAATATCTATCAAAATATGATCCTCCTCTTCTACCTCTGCCCTCGTGGGCCCTCAGGGGAAAAGGTAGGTTTATCCTTTCTCTGTATCATAAGTCAAGCCTCCTCTGCAATATCCAATTTATGGAGAGCATCCTGTATTTGGTTTTGCATAGCTTTAAAAACCAAATTAAAAGTGGTACAATTTCCATTCATCTTAGTCTGTATTTGGTTCTAAATACTTTTAAACGCCAAATCAAAAGCTGTACAATTTTCATTTATCCTAACCTGAATTTGGTCCTGCATACTTTTTTTTTTTTTAAAGATTTTATTTATTTATGCATACAAGAGCTGGGGTACAGGCCAGAGTCCAGGGAGGTGAGAGGATTCACCAGAGACAGAGCTAGGAGCAGAACAGGCAGACTGACTGAAACACATTGCTGAGGGGAGCAGCGGGCGAGGCAGAATAGGTCTGCTATGCCATGTGGGTCCCCTCCCTAGCCTCAAACTCGTGCTGCAGTGGCTGCAGTTTGCTTCATAGTGCATTGCTTAACCCACTGTACCACCAGGGAGGCCCTGGTCCTGCATACTTTTAAAAGCAGTATGATTCTCCTCTCTCATCTTCTTAATAGCTAAGGAAACTGCCTGAATTTGTTGTTGCATATTTTCAATAGGTGAAGTAGAACATCCACCTTTATAGAGAAAAGATGGAACAAATGACACTTAAACATACTACTAAAAAAATCACACAGACGTACAGACTGCAAAATGGGAATGGCTTGTAAACTACCCATGGATGAGTATAAGATTAAAATAATCTGCCACATTCCAGGTTTTACCAAGTTATTGACGTTTATAAAGCTGGTATTAATATTTAAAGGGAAAAGAGCATTTAAACCTAAGTTTGGGAGAAAACTGAAAGAACTCAAGCTGTTAGGGGGAAAGTTAGTCCTGAATGGATTACACAGATAGGTCTATGGACTTCAACCTGCACTCCAGACCACCAGTGTTCTAGAACCACAAATCTGATAATATGATTATCGTAGAGTTGATCACCGGGACCTGAAGATGGAGTTAAGTGTAAGAGTAGGTTAAAATGAGAATGGCCATCTTAAACTCCAAGAAGCCATTTCACTGAGTATGTGACTTGGGGAAGGGAAAACTAGGTAATCTTGAGGCACCAGAATGTTGGGGAGGGGGACTTGGGGAAGAAGGAACTAAGTAATCAGGAAACAGGATGTCATATCTTAGGGACCAGATGTTTTGGCTGAAAAGTTTATCTTGTCAGATCACCAGGATGTGGCACAAAGCAGAAAAATATATAGTTATGGAAAATTACTGTGAGTTGGATGTTTTGGAAAATGCTATTTAAACCCTGGTCTTTGAGTGCTCGAGGTCTTTGTTGAAACCCGCTGCATCGGGCAGATACTTGGACCCCAGCTAGCTGGAAATAAAACCTTGTTGTGTGACTACTTGCATTATCGAGAGTGTTCTCTGTCCATTTGAGGGGAGGTCAATACTGGACTCTAAAATAAGTAGCCAGGCTGGCTATAAAACCAGAGAGGTGAGCTTGGGCTCTCTCTTCCTGTGGAGCCAGCTCACTTGACTCAGAGCCAGCTCTCAACGTGCCATTGCATTCCAGCTCGAAGATCTGGTAGGATATTTACGGATTTGTATCCCTCTTTTCCCTTGGCATTATTTCTGCTTTATTCCCCTTCTTTTGTAAAACCCTTTAATAACTTTTGTCACGTGTGCCTGAAGTTGGGACTTATTATAAAAGTCTTCTGAGTGTGCGGGTGAGTCAGGGAAACCCATTTTATATGTTAGGGTTGCCCTGTAACATACTGACTATGGATGAGCAGAGAATGGTTCTCAGGAAAGCCAGGGAAGAGGCTGGTCATCTCCACCAACATGATGCAGAATCTCCAGAGTACAAGGTGGCTGCCAGTGGTAAATCCAGACTGAGACCCCAACAATGGAAGGATAGAAATGTTAGAGCTTTATAAGAAATGCTTACTGGTAGGGCTGCAGCAAGGAATTCCCAAACAAAGGAATTTCAACAAAATTCTACAGCTGGAACAGAAAGCTAACAAGGATCCATCAGAGTTCCTTTCATGAATTATCCAGATGTATACCGCCCACAAAGATATAAACCCAGATGCTTGAGAAAATACCTGTTTTGTCACTATGGCAGTCATTACACATAGTTTCCCAGATAAACGAAGGGAATTGGCAAAGATGGACAGTGTTACAGAGATGAGTCCATCCAAGTAGTAGACTTGGCGTTTAGGGTTTATAATAACAGAGGAAAGGAGACCTAGATCTGCAAATGTTTTTGTTCAGAGGGAGCACAGGACAGGGTTTCAGGGAAACAGTAACAGAATGGGGAGAGAATCCAAGAGAAGTGAACCCAGAACAAGTGAACCCCTAGGGAAAAAAACAGTGTGCTTACTGCCGGGAACAGGGACACTCAAGTATAATTGTCCCAGGTTACAAGGAAAAGGAGACAAAATAATAAAAGAAGGCAGGACAGAAGGTCAATGAGACCACAACCAGATGATTCACACAGGAGTTACAAGAAGGAATATAGATGGAGTGCAAAGAATCCAGAACCAAGGAGAGAAGAGAAAAAACAAATGATGGTACAGAGCAGAGCCTCAGATGAAGATAGGAGAGAATACAGAGTAAAAGAAACCAAGAGTCAAGTACAGAGGAAAGGAGGCAGATGATAGTACATAGACAAGGTCAGATGAAGAATAGGGAGGCCCAGGGGCTCTATTAGAACTAAAAAAGCCCATTGGAATAACCCCCTCAGAGCTGTGTGCAATGCTTACTGTGGGGGACTGTCTGATTGACTTCTTGGTGGACACTGGAGAAGACATACTCTGTTTTGAACTCAAAGTTGACTAAGGTGGCAAACACACTGTCCCGGTCACTGTTATTACAGGACGGGCACAACAGAAAGCCTTCCTATAACCTCTGGAGTGCCAGCTGAGTACCACCCAGCTCCAACACAGCTTCCTATACATGGAAGAGTGTCCAATTCCTCTACTTGGACATGACCTCCTGAGCAAGCTAAACACACAAATTACATTCTCACCCCAAGATTGGAGGCTTTACCTATATGTACCTCCAGAACATGCCCTGAGGTTTCAGATGCTACTTATTCAGAATGTTCCACCAAAAGGTGAAGTATTACCTCCAGAAATCATGGAAAGAGTAAGTAAATGGGTATGGGCTGATGAGACCCCAGGATGTGCGAAAAACGCGCAGCCTATAAAAGTAGAGGTGATAGAGGGAAGAAATACCCCTTAAGAGGAGGCCTTGAAAGGAATTGAACCGGTATTAAAAAGATTTCTTCAATCTGGACTCATTCAGTCCTGCTGATCACCATATAATACTCTGATTTTGCCAGTAAAGAAACCCCATACAGTGCAGTACTGTTTTGCTCAAGATTTAAGGGCCATTAATGGGATTGTCTGAGATCTACATACAACCATGCCTAATCCCTACACTTTATTGACTGCTATACCTGGGACTTTTGCTGGTTTTTAGTATTAGATCTTAAGGATGCCTTTCTCTGTATTCCAATAGATGTTCAGGACCAGCTGTTTTCTGCATTCGAATGGCAAGACCTTAAGTCTAAAAGCACTCTCCAGTATTGCTGGACTGGAATTCCCAACTATTTTTTGGGAAATACTAGCCAGGGAATCTCAGGAAGTTTCAGTTAAACCAGAGCATCTTCTTACGGTATGTGGATGATTTATTGATTGCAAGTCCAGATTATAAATCTTGTTTGGAAAATACCATAGTGGTACTAAACCATGTGGCAGAATATGACTACAAGGTGTCACCAAAAAAGGCACAAATATGTAAAAAATGGTGACATGTTTAGGATTTGAGATTAAGAAAGGAAAACAAAGCCTGAAAGCAGAAAGGAAAAGTGTAATTTCAGCTCTTAAAATCCCCAGCAATCAAAGGCAATTATGTGGATTTTTTGGAATGGCTGGGTTTGCAGGATTTGGATTCCTAACTTTGGACTAATAGCAAAACCCTTATATGATGCTCTCAAAGGCCTGGACTCTGAACCTTTGTTCTGTGATGGGGGCCACTTCACTATGACGTGAGGCAAAAGCCCATTATAGGGGAACTGCCCTGAAAAATCAGAGGTTCCAAAGTTGGCCCCCCTTGGACTCCCTTTTGTTTTAGCTGATTTAATAATTAAAGTTTTAAAAAGTTACAAAAAACGTGTTTGCTGAATATCATCCATGGGGGCAGTTGTAAATTTGGCTGTTTGTTAAACAAGATGGATGCAGTACACTTACTCCAACACAAACCTTTACGACTGGTAAATGCTGCCACTAATTTAAAAGGCCATGGAGCCAGAAGGAGCAAAATATGGTTGTTTTACAAAC
>JAGFMF010011791.1:7570341-7633208 GCA_019455555.1 Galemys pyrenaicus
CACCTTGCCGGATTTGTGATTTTGGGATATTGTTGGTCTGGAGTGGGGGTTGGAGTCCATAAACCTATTTGTGTAATCCCTTCAGGACTACCTTTCCCCTAACAGGAGGATATCAACTGGGATGTACCTAGCTTGCCAGTGGAACTTGTATGTTTCCAAGTAGAACAGTAACAATAGCAACAGTCTCAGTGGAGACTTGTCCTAGATCTTCCTCTACTGATTCAGCAAATGATCCACAGCAGCAATGGGGAGCATATGCATTGGGCAAATAGATTGTCTGGGGAAGTCAGTCATGTCGTGGGGGCTGTTTGTCATGCTCAGAGTGGCCAGGCATTTATCAGGAGCTGCTGCCCGTGGTTTAATGATATTTCCACTCACTCCATATGAACTGGAGTGGGGTTTTCCTCAGGGATGGAGTATAAATGCACATTATAGCTCCCAGGAGATGATAATGTTCCTGTATCACAGAAGGCTAGGGCATGTGTACCCACTAGTTTAAAACCATTGTAATTTGTTATATGACATGGCAAAGTAGAAATTGAGTGTTATACACAGAGTATAAAAACAAATTTGGATATGAGACGCTTTATGGAAAGAATGAATAACTTACTCTCTTGACATGTCTATCAAAATACCACTAGCCTGCAAATCATTAACTGTTGATTATATATTCTTCAGAACTTACAGTTTGTCTCCACAATGGGACTGACCACAGTAATCTTTTTACTGTTTACTCACTTCTCACTCTGCCTCCTTTTCCTCCTTGTTCTGTCTCTTTTCATTGGTGGATTAATCAGTTTATAGGGAACATAAAATCAGTGTCCTCCATAGTTTAACTAAAATGACTAAAAATATATGGATTTTAAATTGCACAAATGTTAATAGCTTACATATATGAAAATCAACCCACATTATAGAGAATAAGTTAAAAGTGTACAGCTTGAGTATAAAGTGACCCTTGTGTGACCCTTGTGCAAATAATGTTAGGGAAAATGACATTTTTCACATCCTATTTTACTGCTTGTGACTACCGATCAATTAAAAATAGGGACCAGTAAATATTTTATGTTGCTAATCTAGGCTAAATGATGTTTGTATATAGATTCTCTCTTGGATTAGCACAACTGAACTTCATGCTTCCCCCAGCACCTGTTGCCTTCCAGCATGTGTGTGTGTAATCACTAGTATGTGACCTTCTACTGTTTACCACTTAAATATCTGTTCCCTCGACTTTTGCCAGCTGTACTAAGCAAAGTTCCAGGTATATTTTTGGTGCTGTCAGCGATTTAAGTATCAGAAAGAACAGCTATAGATTTCCTCAAAAGTTCTCCAGTCTTTTCCCATTGAATTAACCATCTCATATTTGAAAAATACTTGATTAAAAATAAATGTATGATATTACATTCATTGCTACCTTAAATTTTTTCTTCAATTTAATCTCAGCATCTAAAACATATAATATCAAAGGGGACATATTCATGACAATAAGAAGCAGTTAAAGATACATAAGATATTTCTGAAACAAATTGCTTTAAAGTAGTTGTTTGGTGATCTCTGTTGTATTTTCTTATTATTGTTTTCCTTCATCCAATAATAATATTTGAACTAGTTGTAATAATATGAAAATGATAACATTTATGAGATTTTTTTTTTTGCCCTCATCATTATAAAAAGGAAAATTACAAGCTCTTAAAGTCTAAAATAAAGTCTTCCTTCCTTGAAGTTAATTTTTTTGGAAGTTATATTAACTCCTTCAGGCTGCATGGGTTTTGCTTACTCTTGAGTTTGTTACTTCTGTCTTTATAAATAGCCCTCCAAGAGGCTTAATAGTGATTGAAGTCTTGAAATATGCCTACATTATTAAAGAATAACAAAGAGTAATTTAGATACGTAAAGTATGTGGCTTGACAAATTACAATGAGCACTTCTTTTCTTTCAGATTCAACTTTTTTTTCCCCCAACTACATTTTCCTCTTCCTTGAACAGGATAAATTTCAACTGGCAGGGCCACTAATAGTCTCACTATCACTATCTAATGATAACTGTATTCAGATGCAATGGTCTTTGACAAATTGAATTCTAATGTTTAATGTATTCAGAACCTCTTTGTTCTTAATGTGGGAAGATGGAATCCCCTGCTTTAAGCAGTCAGAAGACACTGTACTGATTGTGACTTTTAAAATATTTTATGATTTGAGATCTATTTTTGTAGTACTGAAGAGTGTTTAAAGTCTGTAATACTTCTCTGGATTTCACTATTTTGATATTTTTGCAATACTAATTTGAAACTTTTCCCATTGACCCAATCTAGGATCCACAGCATCAATGTATTAGAATGACTTAGAGGGTTTCTCTATGGTACAATTGAATTCAGCAAGATTTTCTTTCCTCTCAAATCTCAGATTATCAATTAAACTTATGATGTAGTGGTGATTCTCTGTGTATGTATTAGTGTGTATGTGTGTTTGAAGTTAACTTCAAAATGTAGTCTTAGTGCATAATCTTGATTGAATGTTATGTTTATTGCCATTATCTAATGAAATTTATTATATATATGTGCAAATTCCATCATTGTATGTGTGAATGAAACTACTTTTGAAATCAATAAGAACTAAGTTTCATGTCTAAGAATATTGTGTTTAGTGATATAGTTAGAAAATTGTTGTTTTTTACTTCAACTTAACTTTATCTTGGGCAATATAATAGCATTACCCTTAAACTGACTTTTAAAAACAATAATGCTAGACATTCAGTGAGCTATGATTTTGAACACTTTGTAAAGCTATTTAATATTAGGACTCATGGAGAATAATTATTTCCTTTGGAAAATTTTTACACAGAGATGTTAACATTGTTACCAGAAAATCAGATTTATAACCCACATAAGAAAATGAAAATGAAAATAAGGTTTTGGAATATATTCAAGTATGTTCATGTCGCATATTAATTTTTATAGCAGATTGATCATTGACTTGGTGCTATAAAATTTTAAGAACAAGGTTAAATAGACTTAATTTTTTTAGATCATGAGAGATGAAAATAAAATGTTAAGTTTTTATTTTGTAAATAGAAAAACATGTTTATTTTCTGGAAGGGAAATTACCTCAACTCTAGTTTAACCTACTTCATTTACATATAATTGTATAATCATTGCTTATAATTAGTATTGGGAATATGTACATATATGTATATATCTATAAACTGCATTTTGAAATAATATTAATAAGGAAGTTGAATACTTCCACTAGCTTGTTATAGTTGAAGATGTACTCATTATTAATATTAAACAATATTAGAGTTTCATAAGTATTGAATGAAATACATCAATGCAGGGCTTGCAAAGTTGAGTAATAATATTTACTAGTTAAAACAATACATATTGTAGACACTGTAAAAATCACTTTTATGTGGTATTTCAATTACTTTCTAGAGAATTTGTTTTCTTCTTGGACAAGAAAATCAAACCTCAAAATGTCCAAGTATGTTTTCAAAGTTTATAGGGCTGTTAAGAAAGTGCACTGGGCATCAAATTCCAGATTCTTACAGTTTCATGCCCTTTCTACTTTGGCATAATATCTTCAATCTTTCTCTAAAGCAAAAATGGAATATCCATACTTTTAAAAACATTAGCCATTTCACATGTCATTTCTTATGTAGGAACCTCACCTAATAAATAATAAATGGAGACAATATTTTATGTTAAAGATTATACTTACTAACCTGGATGTAAAAACAAAAGAAATAATTCAAATACTTATCCACAGATTTACTGAATTATTAAACGCAAATACTGAATAGAAAGTAACTATTGAAAATCAGTTGTTTGAAGAATGTTTGATGATATATTCAGAGCTAGCGTATTCTATAGGTAGGCAGAAAGAGATTGTAATGGGGAGAAGTTCACAAAAATTGTTAGTGGTGTCTTATATAACATAATTTAATTTTTCTCAATATTCACTTTTTGAACTTAGTCCTGCTCCCAAATTTTTGTTTTGGTTGCATGACCTAGGAAACAATAGGAATGCTAGTACAATAATAGTATGCCAAAAAAGAAAGTTAATAATTTAAGAAGCAAAAACTAAAAATAAAAGGGCTTATTTCTTCTCACATTATGAACATCTCAAGGCAACTGGGCAGTCCATTGAGTCTCTAAATTAGAGCAGATTTGGATGTTTCTGACAGTGTTCAGATTTTGTTTTCATCCTCTGAGATACTAAGATTCACCAGGGAAACCTAGCATTCCAAATGTGTTAGAAAATACATAATGTGTCAACATATTGTGACATGGGAGTGATACTAGTAAAAGCTGTTTGGGTCTGTTAATAACACAAAACTAGTTCATTCTAATAGCAGGAAAAATATGAACAAATTTCAGGTTTTAATCTTTCTTTTGTCTTTTTTTTGGTGCTTATTTTCATCTATAGCATTATTATTTATATAAATAAAGAGAATTGATAATTTTTAAATACATATAATTATTTGTGCAGAAATTTCTTCTCCATTTGGAGCTGGTTATTTGCAAATTATATCCAGAACCATTTTAGCTATCCATTACTTCTCCCATTTTTATAGCCTCCTCTTTCTTTCTCCATTGTATTTTCTCTTCTGTTACATACAAATGACAAATGGGAGAAAGATAATTTACAAATCTCATGAATTGGCATAATATTTGGTTCAAACAATTTATTTGTTGACTGATCCCCTATTTCTAATGCACCTTTCCCCAACTTGATATAGAAAGGAAATAGCAAGATCAACATATAAGTGAGTTTGACCTTACTAAAATGTATCCACAGTAGGAAAAGGCCACAGATAGATGTAAATATTAAATAAGCATTGACCTGGTTCCTGTAACTTCACCTCTGTTACCTGTGTAGACAAATTGAACAGAAAACATGCTTAATGTTTTTTTAGCTGTATTCTATTAATACTAACTTCACTTTTACTGTTTTCCTTACATCTAAATTTATTTAAAAGCAACAAGAATATCTTTTTTTCTCCCCTCCTGACTGTACTCTGACTTTCCTCATTTTGGCTCAAACACTGAATTACTTCCATTTTGTCAATAAACATTTTGGAGAGGTGACAGTGAAACCTGCCTGGATGTATACTGATTATTGCAGTTTCAACAGAAATGTGTGTAACTAATGTGATATATGACAAGGTGACCCAGAGATAGTGATGGTAGTGATAACAAGTGGACTAGAAATCCCAGCATGGTGCTTGCCTTAATTTATTGAGGCAAGAGAAAGCTCTGCAGAATTTTCTCCCTTGGGTAGCTTGTTTTATTTTTTTTTATTTGTGCTTTCATTTTCATTATAAATTGAAATTATTTTATTTCCTCAATCTCATCTTTAATATGCAAAGACATGTCAAATGTGTCCCATTGCATTGAACAATTTGAATACATTCTATTTTAATCTTATTGATTATATTGATCTCATTCTACTCCTCAAACAACACAGCCAAAAATATGCCATCCATTTCAGCAAATGAAGCCTCTAGGTGAAGGTTAATTACAAGGTTTCTAAATGAAACTACTGAAAAGAGACAATGATCAATCGAAAATAGACCCTAATAGAGTATGAACATTTTCCCTTATAACACAAGAGTTGGAATTATAAGTCACAGATGCCAGTACCCAGTTCTCCATGCCAGCTGGGGGTACATTTGATCCTGCTCTTTCCCATTGGATTTGGAAACTGCTTAATTATACTTGTATTCTAATGACTGTGTTTGCAATAGAGCTTTGAGGTCTAAATCCTTTCTTTGATGCAGGGATGATTTCATTTTATCTGTCTAAAGATAGGATTACTTTTTTTCTTATGCAGCTATGTATGATACTTTGATATAGTAAGAAAAAGAAACATTTACATACTTCCAATTAAAAAATGCAGAATGCAGTAAATCTGTTCTCTCTGTGTGTGGTGCGTGTGGTGTGTGTGTGTGTGTGTGTGTGTGTGTGTCTAAGGGGACTAGGGAGAGAGAAGAAAGCTGGCACTCTTTCAGGGACAGTCTAGCTATTTGCTATTCCACAGTTGCTCCAGGAGTCTGCGGTGGCAGCTGGTAGCGCTTCTCTATGGCCATGCTTCCAGGAAATAGCAGAGAGCTAAAACTTAACCTAAAACAATAAGCTCAATCCAATTAACAAATTACTGCCCCTCCCCCATTTATACTGAACCCTTTCCAGAAAACATCTGTCTTCAAAGGTCTCCCTTTATTATGCATAGAGTCACTTCTAAAGTTCACAGATTCCTGAGTATTTTTCTATTCTCTATTTAAAAATGTGTTTTTTCCACCATCATCTGAGGACCTTTCAGCAGCAGAAGTTGTGCCTACTATTTGTTTTGTTGTCCCTGTCAAGAAGACTCCACTCACACACTAAGTAATGAAGAATATGCATGACTAGTAAGGAGCAAAATTTATTGGGGGGTAGTATTTTATAAATTAGAAATTTCATTAAAAGAAATTTAGCTTTAGTAGTCACATCTACTTCCTAGAGCCCTTCCTCCAATTTCTTATTTTTGGCTGAAATATTTTTGTTATTTTATTTTTATTCCAGGATACTAGCAGTTATTTTTTTTCCTGTATTGTTATTATTTATTTTTGGTCATAAGAATCTTGCCTTCCACTTAGATTATACATTCCCCCATTGACAGCTATGGGCATGGCAAGGTTAATTATGACTACTTCTCTTCTTTTATTGAAAGATTATATTCATTTGAAATATATTGAGATATATGTTCTAATTCAAACATGTTTTCTTTGAGAGACTTTCATTTTTTGAGAATTCTCTTAAAGTAAATACCTAAAAGGATCATTCTTTTGTTTTTTGATGTTGTTATTCTAAAATGCCTATTTTTTTTTTTGCCTGACATATGTATGATATTTTGGTTGAAGACATGATAGCTGGAACAAATATGAACTTCTCAGTAGACTATAGATGTTCTTCCATTATCTTACATTTTGCATAATTGCAAATGAGACATTTTATATATATACACATACACATTATACATGTGTTTTATATAGATGCTTTATATATATCCATTTTATATGTGTATGTATGTGTATATATGTATGTATATACATATATACTATATTAAATATTATGTACATACTTGTTTTTATCGATCAGTTGTTATTCTGTAGAAGACTTCACTTTCTTTTTATTAATAAAAGATAGGCTTTACCAAGCTACTGTCTATTCATTTTCTAGTAACAACTTGATATACAGTAAAAACATGAGAAATATTTAGAATATTTGAACAAATATTAATTGAGTGCTTACTAATACTAGTTATACTGCTAGATAATAAAATAAGTACTCTTATTGCTTATTAAGTTTAGCTTATGATGAAGAAAATGGGCAAACATTTAATTATAATACAGCAAACAAAGAAAGAACTGATTAGGGATTCAATAAAATTCCTTCTGTATAAATAAATAAGTGATTTGTTTTAGTGGATCATAGTTTTTATTTAATGAAATGAAAAGTTATTAGGGGAATTTACAAAAACCTATTCCTCTTTCTTTTAACTTGAAATGTTATAACCACCAAATGTCTGAATAAATTCTCTCAGGAAGAGAGATCACAGGGATATATTCTCACATTCAATTAGATATCCAATTGATAAGTAAATGCTAAAACACATAGAAAATATTTTTTTTTCTGAAGCTGAGATAGCATTCATATCAATCTCCAATGGAAAGAATACTCGAGGGTTTCACACAGCTCATGAGAAACTAGTGAATTATCAGATGAATATAGGGGTGAAAAGGAGGCAGGGAGATCTATTGATAGAAGACAGAACATATTTTAAAGGTGAGAATCAAGAAACAAAATGAAAAACAAATAAGAAATTATGAAGTACATGAGACATATTAAAATTTGAACCTGAATACAAAGAGGAGGCACTGAATGGAAATGAATTCATGATGTGGCTGAATTGAAGATTACTTTAGGAATCTCAGATTGAGGGTTCTGGACTGATCTAGTTGACATGATAAAATCAGGGAATCTGTGTATTCCTTAAATTGATGAAATGCTTTTCATTTAAACTAAAACAATAGCAACCAGGAAATTTGTTTACAACAATTTAATAGCACAGGAAAATAAAGCTGCAGATTAATATTCCTGATGAATATTGACACAAAAATATTCAACAAAACACTAACAAAAACTGAATTCAACAATGCATCAAGGGCCTTCCCTGGTGGTGCAAGGGGTTAAGGCTCAGCACTATGAAGCTATCCACAGCCACTGTAGCACAAGTTTGATCCCAGTCAGGGAGGTGATCCACATGGCAGACCTCTCCTGTCTTGCCCACTACTCCTCTCAGCATTCTATTTCAGTAGATTTGCCTGCTCTGCTCCCCACTCTGTCTCTGGTGACTCCTCTCACCCCCTCTCCCCCACACCGCTGGTCTGTACCCCAGTTCTTGTAGGCATAAATAAACAAATCCTTTAAGGTGTTAAAAAAAAAAAACAACCCAAAAACAATGCATCAAGATCAAGTAGGATGTATCCAAGAGAAGTAAGGATAATTTAATAGATGTGAATCAATTAATATACTATATCAAGAAAAGTAAAGATAAATCATAACATCAAGAAGTAGAGAAAGCAATACTCTCTATATGCTATTATCACACATTTAATCAATGGACCAGATTCAAAAGCCCAGAAATAAATCCATTTATATACCAACATTTAATCCCAGAGATTAAAGGGTGGGGAAAGGTGAATCTCTTTAATGAACGGTAGAGAAAACTGTATGGTCACACGGAAAAGAATAAAGCTGGCTTAATCTACAACATGCAGAAAATAAATTCAAAATGGAAAGAAGACTTAGATATGACGTATGACAATAGCATAGAGAAGGAAACATTGGTAATACATTTAATGACATCAATGATAAAAATATTTTCAGATATTCAACCTCTTGGTATTGGAAATAAAAATAAATAATTGGGATTACCTCACATTAAAGTTTTACACAGTGAAAGATAATACAAATAGGTTAAAAAGACATCCTACTGGATAGAAAATATTTATACATTATGCAATGACAAAGGCTTAATATGCAAGATAGATGAATAACTGACAATTCAAGAACAAAAAAAGCAACGCAATTAATATATAGGCAGGTATGAACAGATAATTCATGAAAGAGGATATCCAGAAGGACAATAGACATATGGAAAAACATTCATCAATGCTTTTACTAAGGGAGATGCAGATCAAAACCTCAATGAAATATCATCTCACACCTGCAAGAGTGGTACATATTAAAAAGATTCCCAACAATAAGTGCTGAAGAAGATGACGAGAGAACACTATTACTCTGTTGATGGGAATGTAAACTGGCACAGCTCTTTTAGAGAGTGGTTTGCATTTGCCTTAAATAAATAAAATGACAAATACCAACCAGGAAATCTGTTTAAGACACAATCAAAGAGCAATATTATACTATATTATACCTCTTTCTTCCTCAGTGTTTTGCTCTGAAATTTTATACTATTTCAAACACTCAGCTCTGTGTTATACCTTTTCTTGTTAGCCTGACCACTACACTCTGCTTTCTGTACTTCATGGAGTCCTGGAAATTAATCTGTATTTAATGAATGGCAGAGAAAACTATATGGTCACATGGGAAAGAATAAAATTGGTTCAATCTAAAACATGCAGAAAAATAAATTCAAAATGTAAAGAAGACTTAGATATAAGACTTGTGACAAGAGCATATAGAGAGGAATTCTGTATTCTGCGAAATACTCTCACATAGAAATGTGGAGGACATATGGACTTTTTTTTTTTTAAAGATTATTTACTTATGCTTATAAGATGTGGGATACAGGCCAGAGGCATAGGGGTGAGAGGATTCATCAAAGACAGAGTGGGGAGCAGTACAGGCAGATTGACAGAAGCACAGTGCTGAGGGGAGCAGCACATGAGGAACAGAGAGAGGTTTGCTGCACATTTCGGTTCCCTCCCTGGTTGGGCATTGAACTCATGACACAGTGGCTATGGATGCTTCATAGTATGTGCTTGGGAGGCCCCATATGGACTTCTATATGAATATTTTTCTTCTCTCAAGGATGATACTCCTCTTGTACAATATCTAAACATACTTCCAAAGCCAACACCAGTTATTCTATCACTGTCAGAAATGGAAATTTGAGTTTTTTTTTTTTTTTGAAATTTGAGTTTTAAATAGATGTTTTGGTTAATATGAAAACTTGAGTATTTGATATTTTTCTAATAGAGAAGTTATGATAATAACTATCTAATCCTTCAGATTAAATGGTGTTTGTGTTTTTTAAATTTTCCCTCTTCAAATCTGACAATTCTTTAAGATATTCAAAGGCATTTCTTTACTCTTTGTTTTATCACTAGACTTGCCATAATTTAAAGTATAAATAAAATAGGTATGTCATATTTTGCATAGAGTTAATTAATCATAATTTATTTTAATATTTTTACTTCTGTCAACTTCTCTCCATCTGCAATAACACTATCATATGTCACACCAGCTTTAGATTTGATTATTTCTTGATTTCAATTTTATTTTCTCTGCAGTTGACTTTTCATCAAGGATAGTTTGTCCATAATGTATTCTACACATTATAGTTATAGTGAGTTTTTATTTTTTTAAAAAGATTTATTTATTTATGTATATAAGAACTGAGGTACAGGCCAGAAGTCTGGGGAGGGGGCAGGTGAGAGCATTCACCAGAGACAGAGCGAGAAACAGAACAGGCAGACTGACTGAAACACACTGCTGAGAGGAGGATTGTGTGAGACAGGAGAGAGTTTTTAAAGTGTGCATAAAATTATGCCAACCCTATCATAATTTAAATAATTATTGTTCCCAAGATAATTATTATTGAATAATGTCTCTTTACTTCTCTCTTTTTAAAATATTGCCAACTTTATCTCTTATCATTCCTCTACTCCCTATCTATTATCTATATTCTATAGAACAGGCATAGTTGAAAATTGACAGCATTTCTTAAAGATACTCTCGTACTTATTAAAATGTTACTTATTCTGCATTATTTTAGTTGAGCAGTATTTCTTTTCTTTCTAAGCCTATTACTCACTTTCTTCATTCCTTGTATTCTAATCTGTATGAGACAAGGGTCACATAATATATATTAGGGATAATTAGTCAATAAATTTTATTTAATGACTAAAATCAATTGAACCATCAAATAATGTTATTTAAAGTTTGTTGAATTCATTCAATAGGTAAATGGGGTGTATAAAATATATGTTTTAAAATATACATACTTTTCCAAATTATTAATATGTACAAATACTTTTAAAATATAATTGATAGAACAGGAAGTTATGTCCTCAATCGATGAATAAAAAGTTTTAAAAATAGATAAAAATAGAGATAAAATTTTAAAAATTCTTATACATCTTATGAGTCTTATTTTTTAATCATTAAAACATTAAAAGAAAACAAGTAGATAATCCATGGACATTGCTACTGAATTACATAGAACTAAGAGAAAAACTGGTGAATTTACTGACCCTTACTTGTAGAGAAAACATTATATTTTTATGAGAAAATAGTGATAAAATTTCATTGAGTTAGTTATAGATAACTATATATTATAGTATTTTTTAAAGATTTACTTATTTATGCATACAAGAATGGGGTGTACGCCCGGGGGAATGGGTGTTGTTGAGGGAATCACTGGAGACAGAGCAGGGAGCAGAACAGGTGGAGCTACTGAAATACACTGCCGAGGGGAGTAGAGGGTGATACAGGGGAGGTCTGCTGCTCCATGTGGGTTGCTCCTTGGCTGGGGACCAAACTCATGTTGCAGTGGCTGGTGATACTTTGATAGCACTGTGTCTTTAACCCCTGCACCACTAGGGAAGCCCAATGTGTTATAGTATTTTTTTTTCTGCATAAACCAGATAAAACAACAATATACTAATGTGCTTACAATAATTTTTCTCCATCATGGATTTCTTGACAAGTAAAGGTGAAATACAGATAATTTGGAGTGGCAATAAACAAATGAACTTTTTAGAAGGTACCCAGAGAAATACTATTTAATTTAAGAAACAGGAAGAATAGATACTAGTGAAAGCAATAAGGTGACCTTCAATCAACACTATCTTTATTTTCTTGTCTGATATTGTCAAAAGTGTTTTGAGCAATAAAGCCAGAATGATCACACAGATAGATAAGAAATAGTAACTTCTTAAAATAAACAACCATATGCTCCATTTTTTGAGAAAGGAAATAGAGTTTGCAGATAAAATGGAGAAAATCGTTAAGTAAGTAGGTCAAAACAGGAGAAAAAGGAGTATGAAGAGATTAAAGCAAATTTTTCAGAAGTTTAATAAAAACAAAAGTGACAAAATGAAAAAAAATAATGTACAACATAAAATTTTTCTCATCCCTTATAAGCTGGGAAAAACAGTGCCATATTTGCTTAGGCTGCTATGACAAAATATACCATAGATCAGATGACTTAAACAAAAGTAATATACTTCTTCATAGTTCTAAAGGCTGGTTGTCCAAGACTAAAGTATCAGCATGGCTCAATTCTGGTAAAGATTCTAATTTTGGCTGACAGAATGGCAGACTGCTACTATATGTCTATATGGTTGAAAGAAAGACATAAACCAAGATCTTGCTGATTGATTCTTCTTATAGGGAAACTATCAATCAATGAATTCTTCATCCCTATGAAGTCATGCAATTCTGAATTCAAGGTATTAGAGAAAGAAGAGCTGAAGGTAGCTGTGAAAATGAAATCCTTGAATTTGAGTTGGTGTAGGATTACCAGTCATTGGCAACAAGGCTTTGATATTATCATGAATATTGTGGCTAGCAGAGTCTGTTTGATTGTTGATTGGAGTAGATAATTTCAAGTCCAGGACGTTATAGAAATCATCTGTTGGGATAGTAAAATTACCACAGTGCAGGACCAGAACAAGATTGAAAGGAACATCAGCAAACTAAGGGTAACAGTCTTCAAGAAATTTAGGCAAAGGTAGATGACTCCAACAAGATATAGTAGTTAATGGAATATTATGGTAACATTTGCTTCAAATGTTATGTTTAATCAATGCTATATTTTATGTTAGACATTGTCAAACAGTATCCAGGAAAGTACATAGATTAATATAAAATACTTAGAAATGCTTTTTTTCCCCACTTATCTCACATATCTTCATGGAGAAGTACTAGGTACTATGGATAGAATTTATAAGGCAAATGTCGGTTCTAAAAATTCAACATTTCAACAATGGTTTAGTTAAGAAAGAATGAGTGACAAGTCACTGAATGTTCAAGCAAAGTCTGTAAGACCATCTGTCAAGAATTCTGTAGAGATGATTACTTACTTTCATGGGAAGTTTCCCACTCCAGCATTTTATCCTTGGAATAGAAATAGTTGGAATGTATCACATATTGATCAAATAACTTTGTCTCTTTTTCAATTTTTCTTCTCTTCCCAACCCCTTTCTGTTCTCTCCTCCTTTTCTTCCTTCCTTCCCTCAACCAATGCCAGACACATGCTAGGCGCAGTGGATAAACAATTCAGAATGCATTTAATGATTTCAGGTATGATAACACTAACATAAGGACAGGAAATGAAGAAGTGAGTATATGTATGTATAAACATACTTGTGTGCATCAAGGATGACTTCACAGAGGAGAAAATGCTAGAGCTGGTTCTACAACAACAGAGCAATTTTGATGACTTAGTTAAAAGGCAGGAAATTCTTATGAGCTTGAAAAAGTATTTGCAC
This sequence comes from Galemys pyrenaicus, assembly GCA_019455555.1. Classification (NCBI taxonomy): domain Eukaryota; kingdom Metazoa; phylum Chordata; class Mammalia; order Eulipotyphla; family Talpidae; genus Galemys; species Galemys pyrenaicus. The sequence goes on from JAGFMF010011791.1 coordinate 7,584,124, forward strand.
AGATGTGGACTCACAGAAGAGTACATACTATGGAAACACCATAGTGTTTGGATGGATGAAGGGGCTGGAGAACTGGATGTGTTGGGGATAAGTAGAAAGAGATGAGACAGTGCATAGTCAGGAGTTTAATCTGAAGATCCTGGCATTTATACTCTGCAAGAACAGAGTTCGTGTTTTGCTGGTTGATTGGTTTCTTATTTCTTTAAAATTCAAATGCAGCCATCACTTTTTTAGTGTAAAAGTAAGAGCCATTAAATTCTTATCCTATTAATTCTTCTAAATTTCATCTATAACTTTTCACCTCATATTTTACAATATAGGCAAAATTTTTTGTGCTTTCAGTCTTTACCTCCCAATCAGGTTCTTCTAAAGCTATACACTCTCATTTGATTTAGAAATTTTTAAAACTGTTCCTCTATTTGACCAACATCCTTACCCAATAACCTCCATCATCAGCTGCCTCTAATCATCCTCTCATTTAACTTGGAAATTCAAAGTAACTTTCAAGTTACAGTGATCACAATATTTTTGGCTGACTTGGATGGATTGCTAAATCTTCTATTTATAGGCCTCCATTGGAATTTTGCTTCCATTTATACTATAGGCATTCTTTCTCCATGACATTACTAGCTAAACTTAAATTTTCTTTTCAAATTGAGACTAGGTTCTCCATAGTCTCCATTTTCTCTGTACTTGCTGGGTGAAAGCCAGATAAGTGGAGATATGAATGAATGCATACTTGACTGGAAATATGAATCAATGCTTTATCGATTCTTTTCTGCAGGTGACTGAGTTCAGTGGATCAAACAGGGAAATGACTAGAGAATTTTCTAGTCATTTTAGAAAGTTCTCTTTTGATGAATACCTCAGAAAAGGAGGCTTACAAAGAGATTACATAGACAACAACAATAAAGTTGTGAGTTAGGAGGATATATTAATGGTTTAGGGAAAAGCCTATTATGGAGAAATAAGAGAGGGCATATTGTAAAAGAAATAGGTTACAAAGTAGTTTAGAACAAAATAACAAATTGGCTCTATAGGCTGTGTGAAGGGTGGTGAAGATGAAGATGACATGATTTTGTTTGTTTAACAAGATGATGGTGTTGTTCACTGAAACAAGCATTGAAATAAGTACAGTAGGCCTTAGGATAAGGCAGTAGGTCCAATTTCAGACAGACCTAGAGTTCCTCATGTAAAAATTGGTTTTACAATAAATCTATTACTTTTGACATAGGTTTGGACAGGAGATCTAAATTACAGTGTCCATGTTTAGAAAGTAATTTTTAAGTAATGAAAATGAATAAGCTTTCTGAAGGCTAAAAAGTCAAGTGAGAAGGGAACAGAGCAATACATTACCTTTTGGTGGCTTCACCTGAAATGATGACAAAAAGAGATAAACTAAGATAGCAAAGCAACAGTACAATGAGATTTCTTTACATGGAAGTCAAAGGAAAACGAAGTTTCCTGAAGCAAGTGATCAAAAATATCAGATGTGGCAGGGAGGTCAAATGAAATAGAAACTGGAAAGTGTTCATTAGATTTCATCACACACAGGTTATTGCTGTCTATTGTCAGAGATGTTTCGGTCAAGTGGTAGGGCTGCAAACCAGACTACAAAGGCTGAAGTGTAATGCAGAGAAAAAATATAATAAAGGGTTGGTTACCTCTTAAAAAGGATCTGTTCTAGGAAAAAGAAAAAAAGGTATTCAAGTCAGTGGAAGGGTATTCCTTAAAAAAGTATTGGTCTCCATTACAATGATATTTCAAAATAACAATACTTATATCGCATAATGAAACAAAATCTCCTCAAATTCTATTACCTATAGAAAACTGAGTGCTCACTCTAAAGATATCAGTGCTTGCCCTGCTAAAATATGTTGCCTCCACATTTTTGTTTCAGTGTGTTTCAGAACTTGTACCCTAATATTTTAGTTTAAAGATTAAGGTGATAAAAATAGTTTAATAGGCACTTAAAAGTATTTTGTGACACTAAATCTAAAACCTCTCTATTACTAGTTCAACAACAGATAGTTTGGGGTGCTGAATAGGTAATGCACATGTGTGGGGGCTTACTTTTAAACTTCTACATACTCTTAGGAGTTAGGATTTCTGCTCTAATCCTTCAGTACACAATTTATCATTGATAAGCATTTCAGTTAAGGCACAGTCTAATATTTAAATACTCTTTTCCTCACCTTCAACTACTTACAATGTCACTTGTGTACTGTCATAAATATTTCATGTTGGAAATTTGTCAAGAGGAAAAAAAGAACAATAGGCAAATGGCTAATCCCTGAGGTAAATTCTCTAATAGCTAGTCTTTACAATGAAGAAATTAAGTTATATTTTATTAATTTAATATTAGATCATTCTATCTTTAAAATAATCATGAAAATTTTGTAGTACATATACATATACATATTGATATAAAATATCATTAAAAAAGTAAACTATATGGAATAATTTGGTTATCATTTTTCAATCACTTAATGCATATCTTCCTATTGGCAATATTTAGAAGATAATATGCCAACATGAACAGCTGAGATGTTTTGGATTTAAATGATATTTTACTTTTTCAGAATTTACTGCTTTTTAATAAAAGAGAATATGTCATATACTCTGTTATTGCAATTTCTTCAACTGCATATTGTTGGGCTTTTAGCAAAGGATATTAAAGTCATACTGTAATATTATTTTCTTCATAGTATATTCATCAGTGGGGAACATTTCTCTTCATGTAAATAGGTCATACATACAAACATCTCTCTCAAGGATTCTACAAGTGAACTCAGTGATTCTTGATCTACAACAGGAAAACCTAAGACATTTTGGTTTTCCTGAAGACTGTATTGTGCTCTTATGTGAGATAATTCTTGGTCACGAAGTTCCATCTTCATGGTTGATTATCAGAGTTTGTTGCTCTGAAACAGAATATGTATGCTGCTCTGCGTTCTTCTATATTATCTGAAACTAATTGTGTTTTCACCCCAACAAAGAGTTCAGAACACACAATTAAAAACAAAGCACTATTGAATCCTTTGATCAAAACAGAACTAAAACTCACTGGGTTTCTGTTGTTGTTGCTTATTTTTGAAATTTATTTTTTTTAGTTAATAAGACTTTGATTGGATATCAGGCTAATCACATAGCAAAGTAAATGGAGAGAGGAACTTGGGGCCATGTCCTGGGCAAACTCTTGAAGGTGAATATAGATCAGCAGACAGAGTGTCTTCAGATTTGTCTGGGAGAATGTGGAGTCAGGAGCCAGTGGATGCTTTGGAACTAGACTTGTGTGGACCAGGACCAGCAGGATGTCACATTCAGTTGACTGACAAGCAAGAGTTTAATAGCTCATTAATAGGCATTTTCTTACATGTGGCATCTCTTAGACTTTCCCTTGTTATCCTCTATATTTGTGGGGGCAATTCTTCAATAAATACATCATTAAAAATTGGACCTCTTTTTATGCCAGTATTGTCAAAATGAACCTAGCAACACATTGAGATGAGATGTGATATCAGGTAAAATTCTTTGAAGGGCGGGTAACATTACCCTCACCTTGAAAAGTAACTATGGAGATAGTGGAGTGACAACTTAAGGGATCGCTAGCATTTTTTCCCCTTCAATGGTCAGTCATTAGTTAATAACCACCATGGGGCTGTAAATTCCAAGATTCTTTCAGATCTTTTCAAGATATTATATACTTTCTGTGCATGCAGGCAAAGAAAGGTTTGGAATCCTGAACAAGAGGCAAGTGATTGCTGCTTGGAGAACAAACACATTATAGCAGGTTTGTGAAAATAGTAAATTGTATAGAGGAAACAGAGGTGGGACTGCATCTATATGCTACAGTTGGATATCCCAGGGTCATCCTAGAGTCTGTTGAGGTCAACAAGCAGGCCCTGCTCAGGCTAAGGCTGGAGACTGCCATGGTTGACCAGGAGTCCTGTCTGTGCTCAACCTGGCAGCTTCCAAGGTCGACCAACAGGCTAACCATGGCTCAGGCTACTGAGGTTGACCAGAGTTCCAGCCACTGCTCAGCCTGGAGGCTGAAAATGTGGACCAGGAGGCCTGCCTGGGCTAAGCCTGGTGGCTTCCTAGGTAGACCAGTAAGTTGTCCCTGGGGTCATCCTGGAGGCTACAGAGGTCAACATGCAGGCCTATCCCAGGCTAAGACTAGAGGTTGCTTAGATTGACCAGGAAGCCAGTCCAGGCTGAACCTTGAGGCTATCGAAGTTGACCAGGAGGGTGACATAGACTCAGCCTGAGGTCAACTAGCAGTTAGGCACCAGGCTCAGTCCAGAGGATGCCTAAGTTGACTAGGAAGTCAGTGTTGACTCAGACTCTAGGTTGGTGAGGTTGATCATAGGCTTCCCCTGGGCCTAGCCTGGTGAGGTTCACTAGGAGGCTGGCCTCAGGCTCAAGCTGGAGGCTGCTGAGGTTGACCAGGAAGGAGGCCTCAGCTCAAACAGTGCCTGCTGAGTTTGACCAGATGCCAGCTACTGCTCAGTCGGGATTCAGAATACCTCACTATCTGGAATGATTTTCGAACCCATACCTAATCTGCTATCTTCCAGGAACAACAACTGGTCAGACCTCTGTTCAGCCTGGAGGGGCCTGTGACAAAAGCCCCACACAACCCCAACCTGGAAATGGACCTGAACTTATTCTCAGCCTGTGGGGGGACCAATTTCAAAAAGTGAGTTACTAGACCCTAACTCAGATAGTAGCATGAGAGTCAAAGTACAGGACTGCTATCGCTCATTCTGATGGATCCCGGATTTGATGATGTGATTGTGCCAGGACTAACGGTGGAGGCTCCAGATACTTACCAGCAGGTAAATTCAAGGCTCAGCCAGGAGGCTGGTGAGGTTGACTAGTAGGCAGTCCCCAGGGTTATCCTGGATGCTGCCAAAGTCAACCAGAAGTCTGAACCCAGGCTGATCCTGGAGGTTGATGAGGTCAACCAGCGTACTTGACCCAGGTTAAGCCTAGAGGCTGGGAAGGTCAACCACGATGCCAGTCCAACCTCAGCCTGGAGGCTGCTGAGGTCAATCTAGATGCTATCCCTGCCTTAGCCTGGAGGCTATTGACATTGACAAGTAGGCTGACCCTGGTGTTCATCTCTGAGGCTGCCAGGATCTTCAACAAGCAGAACCCTCCCAGTCTCAGACTGGTGGCTGTCTAGGTGGACCATGAAGCCTGCCTGGGCTCAGTCTGGAGGCTACTGATGTCCACTAGGAGGCCAGCCCAAGTTCAACCTGCTGAATTGCTAGGTCAACCAGCTAGCTGGTAGCTGCCCTGCCTGAAGTCTCCCTAAATTAACTGTTGACCTGATAATATCCTGCAACTGGATTCAACTTGGATTCTCCCAGAGGAAAAGGCATGTTGATCTAGAGTTCAGCCTAGAGGATTCCAAATTCAGAATGCCTTACCAGACCTAGCCTGGAGGCTCCCAAGATCAACAGCTGATCAGACCTGTGTTCATGCTGGAGGCACGGGTGTAGAGAGTCCCACCCAGCCTTGACCAGGAAATGGACCTGAACCCGGTCTCATCCTGGAGGTGATCAATGTCAAAAAGCCATCAGTTAATAGACTCTAACTCAGCTAGAAGCACCTAGTATGAAAGAGCAGGACTGCCCTGGATTATTCTGGAGGACCCAGGATTTGAGAAGTTAGATGCTTCCAGGCTCAGAGTGGAAGCTCCAGATATTCACCAGCAGGCCATTTCAGGGCTTAGCCAGGGCTGGTGAGGTCTACCAGCAGGCTGGGCTGAGTCATCCTGGAGGTACTTAGGTCCACAAGGAGGTGGCCAGGGTTCAGGCTGGTGGATGAGGAAGTGATCTAGGTAGGTAGATAGGTAGGTAAGCAGGTAGATGGATAGATAGATAGATGATAGATAGATAGATGATAGATAGATAGATAGATAGATAGATAGATAGATAGATAGATAATCTGTAAATATATGTACTGTATTTTCAGTAGTATTCTCAATAAATATATGTCCTTATAAAAATATGGTCCACAGGTAGTATGACTTTGAAGGACTACATACAATGCTGATGCTGTTATGGCCTTCACACAGGACTACCTTTCTTCACAGTCTTTGATCTCATATCCATAGTACTGACAATGTTATCTCAGGAGGCCTGATTAATGTTTTACAACTCAAATAAAGACATACCTGAAATTATAGAGATTGGATTGTTTAGATAAATGGAAGAGTTAAATTTTTAATCTTATTTTATTATTTTAGTTTATATTTTTGCTAAATGACCCAAAAGAGAGGACAAAGTTAGTAGGATAAACTGGTTATATTTAAGGGAAATTCCTTGATTGATGAACATAATTTTCTTTCTTGGCACAGCTCACAAAGTTCTGATACAGCTTACTTAAGAATTAATATGATAACAAGTATACGATTCTGCTCTAGAAAAAAAAATATATGAAGTCATAGAATTATTCTATATTCAAAGTTATAAGAAATTATGGTGTCACTTTACTTAATCCTCTCATTTTTCAAGTGAAGAAGGCATATTTATAGGAGCAAAATATCTTCCCAGGAAAGTGTAGATTTAAAAATTTGAAACATGATATTTTGACTCTCAGTTCAATTATTTCCCTGACTCTTCTACTTCACATTCTATTCAATTTTAATGATGTTCCCCATTGTCATTCTGCAACATCAATATGTTTTTACATGGTTAGCACTTATGGTTTTATTTAAAAGAAAGCCCCAAATAAGATTTCAAATGTATATGCATTATTTGGAAGTTCTACAGCTTTCTATATTTATATTTAAAATTTGTTCTTATTCCATAATTAGCTCATATAGTAACCTAAGATTAATGGTTTGATTTTCTAAGTGGGTATAAAACTTTAAACACACACAGTGGTTCTAAGGAAATGTAGTACCTTTTTTCCCCTTCAAAATAGTTCCTCATAGTGATATGTGATCAGAAAGGCAAAAATCTCAATTTTCTAAACAGTATACACACACAGGAGGTCACAGTTAAGGTTACCTTGGGAGTTCTAATTCTGAATTTCCTGAATTTTGTGGGTTTAAATCATAACTTTAATGTTCCATTAATGCATGGTATTTTTTTACACTGAATTGTTTTATGTCTTTTATTCTGCACTAATGGACATTGTGTTGATTTCTGTGAATATCAAGGAGAGCTCAGTATTCTGGTAAAACTCTTTTCAGTTGTTTCATTTTAAAAATCTTTATATTTTCACTCTAAAACAACTTAAAAGCTTTTTTATCAATAGGCATATTTTTTATATAGAAAAATACCAAGCAATACTTTTCTGTATTTTAAGATATGTTTTGAGAAAACTTTGAAATATTAATGATTTGTTTTATTGTTTTACTAGATTGAGAATACTCTTAAATCTTTAGGGCAATATCTTTGCCATTCAAATTTTAACACATTAGATTGTCTACCCATAAAACCAAACCAAACCAAAAAAATGAATTTGAAAAATGTCAACTGCTTAGCAATATTAATCATAGTTATGTTTGTAGTGCAGTTCTTTAGTTATGAAATACATTGGGGATTTGTGATGGGAGTGTTCATATTTTAGTATTTTTGTTGTATAACCAATCAAATTTTTATGCAACAAATTTGAGACAGCTGCTCAATATATTTTTATTGAATTTGGTATAAGTTCTCAGATTCCGAAATTTAACTGTGTCCATTTATTCTCTATTCCAGAATGTACCTCTTCATTTTAAGTCAAGGTGGTATATTCCAATCCAATTGTCTTAATGATATTCAGAGATCAAACATTGTTTTTTGGTAAGTTAAAATAGAATAAAGGTGTTACTTGGTATTATATGAAGAAAGATCACAAAATTAGTGAAAGCCTTCTTGGTGGCACAAGGGGTTAAGTCACAGCACTATAAAGCAATCCACAGCCATTGCTGCATATATTCAATCCCTGGCCAGGGAGGTAACCCACAGGGAGCAGCAGACCTCTCCTGTCTCACCCGCTGCTCCCCTCAGCAGTTTGTTTCAGTCAATCTGCTTGTTCTGCTCCCCACTCTGTCTCTGGTGAATTCTCTCACCACATCCCCCAGCTCTTGTGTGCATAAATAAACAAATCTTTTTTAAAAAATTAGTGAAAGAACTGTGTTTTGCTTACCACTTTGAGTCAGTAGCTATAATCTAATAGTATTTAAAATTGGCTCCTTGGATCTCAACTTTTTACAAGTTATTTATTTGCAAATATTTACATAACTATGACACCCCAGGTAGGACTTGAACCAAAATTCCTGGCACTGGAGGTCAATGCCTTATCCTTAGGTCTTAAGTGTTTTATGTATTAATTTAGTATATTGTTGACAAATGTGTTTCCTACATATTTTTGGTGTGGGAGGGGTATGGTAACATCATTAGAAAAGGGGATCTTATACTTCCAAGATCCAAACAAATATGTAAGCCAATGTTATTTCAATAAAAATAACAATAATAATAAAGACCAATGGATAAAGTACTGATGACATAAAGTGAATATTTAGGTTATATTATGATTATTAAGGAGAGATCTGCTGTGCCATGTGGGTCATCTCTCTGGCCTGTGGCAGGGATTGAACTCATGCTGCAGCAGCTACGTTTTGCTTCATAGTGCATTTCTTAACCCACTGTTCCACCAGGGGAGGGCCCAGTTTTTGTTTATTTTTTAATACAAATTCAAATGCATAGTGGGCACAGAGCTGGAAAACTAATCTGTGTCAGATTTGAAAGCCCATAGATTTTTGATAGATCATATTATCTTTCCTACTGTGATACTTCTCTTAAAGGAAAATTATATGTTATGGCCATTAAAGAAAATTATTACAGAATAGTTTATTAAAAAAACATGATCAGGAAAAAATTCAGCTGTTATCAATCACTTTTAGTTTAAACATTTTTTGAAATCTAAAATGAAGGAAAACATATTTCAAATTTTAATTCATTTGAACTCTCAATGGCCTCAAAACAACTAATCATGACAGTACCAGATGTTCTCAACAGCAATTTTGATCTACCAGTTGGTATTTTCTTTCATGAGAGTTCAGAATCTGATGATTTGCAACTTAACTTAAAAAATAAAAATAATAGCGACAGAAAGAGAAAGAGAGAGAATATCCCACAACCTTGTCATTCTGTCACTGTACTCCCAGGTAATATTGAATTCTCTCACATAACAGCTTGTATATTTCTCTGCCTTTTGACAAAACAGAGAGACATTGACATTTTTTTAAGGGTTCTCTTTCTCATCTGTGCAAAATGTCATGATTTCTTGTTTGACTCACCAGGTCTCTTACAGGTAATTTTTGAATCACTCCAATTCCTTCTCAACCCACTTAATTCACTGAAATTGAATGTAAATGTGATCCATTTAAGATACAGAGTATTTGTCTGTCCTGACTTTTTAAAAACAGTAAACATACTTTCTTGGCAGATTGTGGATGAAAGCTAGAACACAACATATTTGACTTCATGTCAACGAGGATGTCAGATCAGGGGACATACCTGGACCTTGCATGAGAATTTCTCATTAGTTCCCAGCAGGTTCTGAATAAATGAATGCAGATCAGATAAGAGTACCAGTGTCAAGGGATGAAGATTTCTCTAACATGATTCATTACAAAGCCTATAACTAGGGTGGCTACAAGAAAGTGTCAGAAGTAGCATGACTTGTACATTTGCTACTGTGGGCAATAAGTTGCTGTCCATTTACAAAGGTGAACATGTGATATTCAGGAGATATATATAGTTATATCTATAAGAAAATGAGGTTTAGTTCCATACATTTATTCCACTTAGAATTCCTTGTGTAATTAGTCTTAGGATTATGTGTAAGTTCAGAATTAATGAATAAAAATAAGTACAATCAGAGATAAGTGAATTAGCAACAATCACAGGGAAAACAGGTGCCTAGTGGAGGTTTTTGAAACACTGAAATCATGTATGAAAAACCAGCAAAGGATCATTGAGGAAATAAATATTGCAATACTGCAGCATAGAGATGAGAATTATGAGGCCAGACTCTTGAAAAGTATGGTAGCACAGATGTAATTTTTATTTTTATTTTTTTCTAGAAACATGCAGGGTTGTTTGTGAAAGGCAAGCCTATAGAATAAGAAAATAAATTAGTGGTTGTCTGGGTTTGGGTATGGAACAGGGAGTAATTGCAAATGGGTACAGAGGTGTTTAAAAGAGTGATGGTATTTTCTGCTCCTGGATTGTGGAGATGTTTGCACAACTCTGAATTTACTTAAATTATTTGTACCGTTAAATGTCTTTTGATAGTATATAAACTGGTTTAAAAAGTCTTTAATAATTAACTTTTTTGGATAACAGGTTTTACAATTCACCGCCTTTTCTTTATATCTTTTTCATTATTCTTTCACTGTGTGCAATCCCTTACAGCTAATAAAGTCCCTCAAGGGAAAAAATAATCCTAAACCAAACCTAGATTCTTTGACATCATGAAAAATGATTATCTTTTCCTCTTCTCATGGAAAACAGAATTGAAAAACATACTAATATCATGTCAGGTTTCAGTAACATTCAAAAGGTCTCTAAGATGTGTGTTATATAATGAGAAAGAGGCCCCACAATGACTGCTAACCTCCATTTATAATCCTTCTTTATTTTAAAATCATACTGACCTTTTGGTCTTATTTCCATGAAAGAATAAAAGGAAGTGACCCTTTTGTGTCTTATATGTATGAGAGAATTAGGATAGAATGTTACCATAGACCAAACCTGAAGGGAAATAGAGAAGCTTTCAAACAACACCCTCCCCACTGACTTCCTAATTGTCTCCATACTTGGAAATACTGGGTTGTCAGAAAAATACTTGATGCGTTTTTTTTTCTATGTTTTTCAAAGATAAAATATGTCATGACTTTTCTAACAACCCAATAGTTTTGGAATAAAGTCCTTGCAAATCTCCTTTGTAGCCCATGAACATAACTTCTTTGTCTCTGCTCAATTTTTTCAAGTATATACAACAAAAAAATTTGGGTCAAGACTGTTGGATGACTGGACAGTCCACTTTTAGGGAGAGGGCCTGAAGTAGAAAAAGTAACATCTGCACATTCTGCCACCCTGAGTGGATAATATAGGAAGCTGGTTGGAAAATATGCAACAAATCTTTATCTCTAAGAGTGAATGGGAGGAAGCCTTAAGCTCTGAAATTCAAGTCAATTTGAAATATTAAAAAAATATTTTTAAAAAAGAGCTATGCTAATGAAATCTTGAACAATTACATATTTGTAAAACCTTTTATGTAATTTTCACATAGAAAAGCAGGCTGGGCTGGTAATACCGCTCTTCAAATATCATTTTTGTTCCAGAAATCCAGTACAGTGTAAGAAAGTAAAAAATCGAAACCCCCACTTACACAAAAATTCTAAAATATCTTTAATAATATATTGCTCAAAGAAGATCTGATAATGGATTTTAGAAAATAAAGAAGAAAACCAATGAACCAAGCCACTAATTTCAGGATTTAAAAATAAAATAAAATAAAACCAAAATTTTGTTTTAAAGATAAAAAGTTTCTGGTAGGAGGATTTATAAGATGGTTCTCAAGATTTCTGGTTATTTGTGCAAACACCCATAATTTTGGATTACCTTTTATAAATTTTTCTGCTCTTTAAGACATGTAAAGACAAAAATGTTAGATCCAAAATTCAAGTAATCAAATTTCTCTAAATTTCAAAAACTTTATATTCTTCATCTAAAATCACATGTAAATAACTGAGAATCTAGTCACTAAAGAAATATGACAGTTTGCTAAAATTTTTATTATATTATTTATGGAGAAATGCTCCATAACGCAAAGAGAATTTCTTTAAAAATATTTTGTTTACTATGCTAAACTTTCAAAACCATTTGATATATCTATACAATTTAATAATACATAGTAAAATGATAGGAATAGAAAATGACTATACTATGATACTGTGACTTCACTGCATCTCTAACTTAATCAAAACAGAGATAAGTCAAACATATGAGTGAATATATGTCAAAGTATGAGTATTAAAACTAATACTAATAAAACAAATTATCTGTTTACTTTTTTTAAAAGATTTATTTATTTATGCATACAAAAACTAGGTTATAGACCAGAGGTGTGGGGGGTGAAAGGAATCACCAGAGACAGAGTAGGGAACAGAACAGGCAGATTGAGTGAAATGCATGGTGAAGGGAGATGCGGGTGAGACAGGAGAGGCCTGCTGCATGTGGGTCTGCTGCATGACCATGTGGGTCAGCTCCCTGGCTGGGGATCAAACTTTTGCTGCAGTGGCTGCGAATACATCACAGTTTTGTGCTTAACCCCTTTCACCATCAACGAGCCCTATCTCTTTACTTTTACCTTTGTTACAGGGCAACCCTAATATAAAATGGGTTTGCCTGACTGGGTTCTTACCCGTGCGCTCAAACGGCACTTACAATGCCCCGACTGCAGGAACACACAATAAAGGTTAATAAAGGGTTTTATTTATAAGTGAAGGAGAAATAGCGTAGTGAATAACACAAGGGGAAGAGAGGGATACAGAGTGAACAGAAAGAGAATGTCACGTGTCCTATAGACCTAATGCGCTTACGGCGACCAGTGCAAGGAAAGTTACTTGGGCTGGTCAGCCACGGGTGTAACGTGGTAAACCACGTTGGGCGCCAAACTGTTACAGGGCAACCCTAATATAAAATGGGTTTGCCTGACTGGGTTCTTACCCGTGTGCTCGAACGGCCCTTATAATGCCCCAACTGCAGGCACACACAATAAAGGTTAATAAAGGGTTTTATTTATAAGGGAAGGAGACATAGCGTAGTGAATAACACAAGGGGAAGAGAGGGATACAGATTTGTAAATATCCTACTAGTTCTTTGGAGCTGGAACCCAATGGTGCGCTGAGAGCTTACTCCCAAGGAAAAGGGACCCCCCCAAGGCCCACGTGTCTGCTTTTATATTCAGCCTGGCTGCTCAATTCCACCTTCAGGTCGCAGTGATCCGCTCTTGGATAATGACCTTATGGTATTTGTAGTTCTTGGATCTTGTAGGTCTGGAATGGGGGTTGAAGTCCATAACCTATTTCTATAATCCATTCAGGAGGGTCTTTCCCCCTAACACCTTGACATGAAAAGTGATATCATTTTATAGCACTGACTATAATTAATTCATTTTAGATAAAAGTGCTATTAATGTGTATATGAATCAACAATTTTGCACTGTAATTTTAAACTAGATATCATTGCAATTTCTGTAGACTACTGTAACTCATTAACTTGAAATAAAATCTCCACTTGAAGCATCAAACTTAAGCAAAAGTGTTGAAAATGTACCTTTTCTCATCATTTACTCTTCATTATTTTTAATATTTATCTAAACTGCATTTAAGTTCAAAATTAGTATGTATAACTCAATGATAAAGTATGGCATGAAGAAATGTAGTAATATTAAATGGTCACCTACTTAAATACTTATTTTGATTCATTAGTTTAGGGGATGACTTTAGAATCTGTATTTTAATAAGAATTTTAGGGAATTCTTGTATAAATGGTCAAATTTCTTACTTTTTAAAGTTGAGACCTAGCAACCCAAAGAAAAAAGATGATAATAAAACATGTAGACTTTAGACCATTTGCCTAAACCAATTTGAATTTCCAATTCTAGGTACCTGAATGGACTCATCATTTCTGCAAGCGTTCTTTCTTGTCTCTATTTCCTGTCTTTTAACAACACCTTTATGCTCATGGTCTTCTTTTCTTTTTCTTCAGTCCTATAACAAATGTTCCATTTCAACTATCCTTAAAAACACTGCCACTTCCCTGGAATATTGCATTCAACAAACTTTGCAACACATTTTTCAGATTCACATGGTATAATGGCTTTGGTTCTATTTTCCTAAAGTCACCAAAATCATGTTACATTTTGCATACAATTTTTTACGAGTTTTCATTACCTACTAATTGAAATTTTTACATGAAACTTAGAATTATCTGTTGTCAGGTTGACTTCTCCAATCTCATCTAATCATATTTCTTGTTACACCACCTCTGTTTTATTTGCTTCAAATTACAAAACATTAAACTATACCCTATACACTACTTGTGTTACTCTACTTGCCCATGTTATGTTTATGAAAGCTCCAGGTTCCTGAATTATTAAGTTGGAAGTTGATCTTCTAATACTACATAACATTTGTTTTTTTCCCATTAATATTGTACTTAATATTATGTTAAATAATGACTTACAAATAAGTCTAATTTTCTTTAGCAGCATATGTATTCTAAAAGTGTGGAATCTTTCAGCTTCACACACCAGTAGCATCTATTTACATCTCTCAGAATAATTAATATTTTTCAGAGCCAGAAATTAAACTATATCTACATGGTCAACTAATCTAAGACAAAAGAACAAAGAATACATACTGGAATAAGAAAGTTTCTTTAATAGATGGGAAAGCTGGACTGCAACATGAAAAACAAATTGAAACTAGGCTACTGTCTCATATCATACAAAAAATCAACTCAAAATGGATAAAAGACTTGAATGTAAGACCTGTCACCATAAAATATATAGAAAAAAAAAAAACATAGGCAAAACATCCATGACATAAGCCCCAGCAATATATTTGTGGATTCTTCTCTCTAGAAGCAAGGAAAATAAAGAAGAAGATAAACAGCTGGGACTACATCAAACTAAAAAGCTTCTGTACAGCAAAAGACATCTTACTGAATGAGAGAAAATATTTGTACACATTATGACAGATAAGGGACTGATAGCAAAGATCTATAAAGAACTTGCACAATTCAATAAAAACAGACAACATGAAGGCATGGAATATTTTATGCAACATATAGATTCCAGATATTTAGATAAAGATATCTGATATCTAATCTATAGATCATAACTTGGAATCAAATCACCCAATTCATCCATTGAGGGACACACCTAGGTTGTTCTGTTTGGGATATTGTAAATAATAATGCTAAGAAAATAGGGTTACAGATATCTTTTCAAGTTAGTGTTTTCATTCCCATTGGATATGTCCACAGAAGTGGAATTGCTGCATCAGATCCTAACAGGATGTAATATGTGGCATGATGTCTGTAGTTATCACAAACGCATTATATATAAGGAAGTTATTAAGAGAGTATATCCTAAGAGGTCTGACCTAAGAGGATATATTTCTTTTTTCACAAAAAGAAAATTTTCTTTTATCTTTATGGTATATATATGAGATTATGAATGCTAACTAAATGCATTGTAGTAATCATTTCCTAATAATCAAATCATCATGCTATGAACCTTAAACTTATATAGTGATGTATATCAATTATTTCTAAACCTATTTGGATTTTAAAGTAAAAAATTAGAATAATACATACATTACTATGTACCAGATATGTTTCAAATGGTTTATCTATGATAATGTTGTTTATTCCTTATTCAAGTGCCTTGAGAAGAAAATTTTTATTTTTTTATAGTAAAGATGAATAAGTTGAAGCTCAGAGAGCTTGAGTGGTTGCTCAGCACCACAGAATTCTGTAAGTAGTGGAGTAAGAAATGAACGTTGGTAGTAAGGTGCCTACTCGTAAAGACAGGAATTAAATCAGATATTCTAGCTCCATTTTCCATCATCCATTTATTGTCATTCCCTGTTTTGTTATGGATTAAATTGTGTCCTCTAAAAAGGTATGTTCAAATTATATTTCCCAATACCTCTAAATGTGACTTTGTTTAGAAATAAGGTTATTACACATATAACTAGTAAAGTTAAAATGGGGTCATACTGAAGTACAGTGGGTTTTCATCTAATATGACTGGTGTCCTTATAAGAAGAAAAAGAGACAAAGGAGATAGTCACATGAAAACACAAGACATATAAGGAGAAGGCATCCATTTGACAATGGATACAGAAGTTGGAGTTAACACATCTGTAAACCAAGGAACAACACAGAGTGGAAACCACCAGGATAGAAGCATAGGGCAACTTCTCCCACAAAGTCTTTCAGAAGGACAACCTTTTTAGCACCTTGCTTTTGAACTTCTCATCTTTGCAACTATGACAGAACTATGTCTATTCTTTTAAGTCACTCATTTTGCAGCTCTTGTTATAGTGTCCCTAAAAAGCCAGTAAATCCCTCCAGAAATTCTCTTTGTCATAATTTAGTTTTCTTGACATTCAGTCTTTATTTTGAGTTATATTTTAACTGTTGCATTCAATCAATAAAATAACTATTATTACCCAGAGAAACTGTTGGAAAATTTAAAAAAATGACACAAGGTTGGGATAGATAGTGTATTTTTAGGAAATAGTAATAATTTATAAGGATATGCGTTAAGGAGACACACACAATACTGGTATCAGAAGTAGATCATTTTCAAATGATAGAATAGGAAAATTTGATGTTATTTTGCTTTAGAGCAGTATGTGGCATTGAAGATTTCTGACCAGTGACATAAGCACACAAGAACTTTGCTTTAAGAAGATCAATATAACTACAAATAATTAGATCTTGTGGAGTAGAAATAACTAGATGCAGCAAGAGTAGTTAGGAGGCTGTAAGTCTCAGAGGTAATAGTGTAGGTAAGACAGTGTTTAAAAAGAACCTTTGAAAGATTCTGAGGAAGGAACTTGCAGGGGTATACTAATTGCAAATGTAGAAACAGAAGAGAAAGATAATTTCATGTTTAAAAACTGGGTGAATGAAGTTGGGGCATTAGGAGACAATGTGACAACAAATGTATTTTGTTTATGTTTTTGAGGGTTGCAAATTAGAGGAAGATATCTTAAAGGTAGCTAGAAACACATAAGCTAACAGCAGCTAACATTCTTTTGGCTGACTGTGCAATCTGAGTGAGACAGTATTAAGGACTTTCAATACTGTTTTAACAATCCTAAAGTACTTCTGTGAAATGCAACCACTCTTATAAACATAAAATGAATGAGGGAAAATGAGACAGAGAAAGGTAAACTAATTTAATACCGCATGACTAGTAAGTGGACCACAGATGGAATCCAGACTGTCATATTTTAGACATTGGAGTCATACTTACTTTAAAAATGACAGCTAAGTTAGATAATTAGATAAGATCCATGGACGTTAACTTAGTGAGTAAGGAGGACTAGAATCATAGTGCTCAGAAAATATGGGGTAATACATTCCGAAGGGAGTGCTTTTCGGCTATTTAGAAGAGTAAAATCTTCCCTACCTTGCCTTGGGTGCTTTTCCTTTTAAACTAGAGATTATTTAAGTTGAAATGACCCACCGATGGCCTTTGCATCCATTTTATAACAACTGGATTATGTATATCTTGAGCTATTAGCTATGTCATAACATTGACAGTGTACTTATATCCTATTTAAGAATTTTAAATATAAGAGACATGACTCTTATAGTTGAAGACTAATCAGATAAGCTTACACCCCTCTTAACTCAATTTTAAACTTTGTAAATTCACTCTTAAGGTTCAGGTCATTTGAAAATGTGTTATTTTCTAGGATAGTTTATAAAAACATTTCAGTAAAGAGTAAATGCAATAACAATAGCAGTGTGCCAGAGGGATGTGGTATTCCACGCATGTTGTATTTCCCTGGAGATTTTGACTGAATGGATTTCCTTTTCTACTCCCCCCTTAACCAGCTTTGACATGAGTGTGGTAGACTGTTTAGTTTCTATATTTAGCCTAAAGCTCAGTGAATTTCTCTGAAGTGTGAAGTACTTTTAAATATGTTTTGTGTAAAAATTAGCTGAAATTTAAAGTGGTTTGACATAAGAGTGAATAAAAATTACTCATAACACAAATTAGTGTGATTAAATATACTGACCTTGTGTGCTTTTTAAAATATGAAATTGTGCTATTATTTCTTGCTCACATGGAGGGCAACGTTATTTTTTTTATTATACTCACCACTAAATAATTTGTACAGAAAAGAAATATCAAGCATAATAATACATACTATTTAAAATAAGTTTCATCACCATAACTTTAATAGATTCAAATGAAAAATAACCTAATATCTGTTAACTGAATGTTTTTTTCAGCTCTAGTGGAGAACTACACTGTTCTTCAGTTTATGACGGAGTAAACTGACCTGATTTCTCTGTAAGGCTTAATTTATCACAGATATTTCTAGCTAAGCCAGTTTCTCTGAGAAATACATCATCATAATCCACTTTAGAATATTATTTGGTAAGGATGATAGCAGAAATATAAATTATTTAGGAAAGGAAATATTTTTGCCATGATTTTAAGGCAAAGATGGTTATAGACTTTACTTTTAGCTATCTACCAGTCCAAAAATAATGTTAAATTATGTCCATTAAGCAAACAAAGGTGTATCTTGATCATTAAGTATCACTGAACATTGGAAATAATAATCTACTTCACTTGTGATTTGATTTTTCGTTATATAGCAATGTAATGAATGACAATAGAGTGAAATGCACTAAAAATGTTCATGTTATTTTTTCAGCTTTACTGATGTGTATTAATATTGTATTTAATATGCAGGAATTGTGCATTTTTAGGTTGTATAACTTTAACTTTTGATACAAATATAGATTTTTAAATGATCACTACACTTGAACTCATCACATTACATAGTTACCATATACTTACTTTTTGGTAGTGGGAAACTAAGATTTACCCTTTTAGCAAATTTCAAATATACAATACAACACAGCATTAACTGCTGTCATCATGTGTACATGATACCTCTCCAGAACACATTCATCCTACAAAAGTGAATCTTTGTAGCCTTTGATGAACATTTTTCTCTTTCTCCCTTTACTCCATTCTTCTCAATCATCATCCTATGCCCTACTTCTATGAGTCTGACTGTTTTTCAATCCTATAAATATATATATCTTGTACATATATACCACTGGAATTGCTGGATCACATGTTAACTCTTTTATTTGTTGGGAAACCTCCTTATGGTTTCCCTAATTATTGTAACAATTTACAGTCTTATCAACAATGTAGAATGATTTCTTATGTTTTCATATTCTGGTCAACACTTGTTATTTTTTCTCATTTTTTATAGCCAATATAATAGGTGTGAATGAGCTCTCATTTAGTTTTGACATGCATTTCTGATGATTGATGATGTTGAGCACTTACTCATGTAGCTCTCTAAACTCTATGTCCTTCATAACCTGTATGTCTTTTTATCCCAGAAATCTCTATATAGGTTATTTGCACATTTATAAAGTTTTTATAATATTTATTCAGTTACATTTCTGTGAATAGAATAACAGTAAAAAATAGTGGTAAAACTAGGAGTTGGGTGTTTGTTCCTCACCATACGGTGCTATGCTGGGAGTGGTATTTATGGTAAGGTCTTATGTTAGCTTTTTCTACCTCTTGGGTATTTTCCATTTATCCATTGTGCAAGAATCTCTCAACTAATTTCTGAATTTCTCATAATGGAAGTGATACATATGTAGTTCTTTATTCAGTGTGCCCACATTGATAAATTTAATTAAAAAATTAGCAGTCAAGTCATTTAATTGTAATTTTAGTACATGGAAATATTTTATATTAGTATTCCTCATCTTAATCCAATGCTAAATATATTACCACATTATATACAGATGACCACTGGCTTAAATTGGCTTGACATATTAATTTTTTTGACTTTATGATGATATAGAAGCAATACACATTCTGTAAAGACTATATTTCATCTTTTCCTGAGCTAGTGATTTGTGGTATAAAGCTATGCAGTGGCAAGGGCCACAGCTTCCAGTGAGTTGTAAGATCACTAAACAACTGATGGTCCATAACATACTATTTTGCAAAATGTTTGAATATAATTTGTTGTGTTTTTGTCCAGACATAGGCAAATGTTCTGAACATAATTAAAGAATACTAGGTAAGCTGTGATTTTTGGTAGCTTAAATATATTAAAAGCAGTTTTAACTCACACAATATTCAATTAGAATGAAATTATTACCAGGATGTAATTCTAATGTAAGTTGAGAATTATCTGTACTTAGTAAATATGTGTTCACTGAACAACAATAAGCATGAAGTATTACTTAGAACATGCTTTACACTTATATTAACTCTGATTTGACCTTTATTTTTCTTAAAAAACAAAATTACTGAAAGAGGAAAAAAAAACAATTGGTTGCATAAACTCTAAAATTACAGATATTATAGAACCAAATAGACTAAATTTTTGGTGTTATGTATATAAATGTTTATACTTCATAATCAATTTCCTTTTTGATTTATTTTCCTAATATAATTTGTAAATGTAGATGTGTGTCCATGACTAATGAAAACAGAAGTATTTTTTAGCATATATCACATCTAAAAGAGAGGTCATCTAACTTCAAAGGTACTCTGTTCCCTATTCCCTTCTGTTCCATATTTCTTTAATTGAAGATCAAAATATTCTCTGTAGTGTGAAAAAGAAGCAGACCATTGTTGGTTTACAAGATTTCAGCCTCTGCATTTATATATTAAGGAAAGTCACTAGATACTCTAACTAAAATATGGTTTAAAATTGGAAATGGAATTTTCTTTCACATTTTTAAAATATTTTTTTACTTATGCATACAAGAACTGGGGTACAGGCTAGAGGTGTAGGGGGTGAGAAGATCCACTAGAGACAGAGTGGGGAGCAGAACAGGTGGGTTCACTGAAATACACTGCTGAGGGGGAGCAGTGGGTAAGCAGGAGAGTTCTGCCACACCATGTGGGTCACCTCCCTGGCTGGTGACAGGGATTGACCTCATGCTGCAGTGTCTGCAGTCTGTCCCATAGTGCATTGCTTAACCCACTGCAACACCAGGGAGACCCCCATATTTCTTTTCAATTAGCAGAGAAAAAGGATGCAGAGAAAGGACAATGCATTCCATGTTCTACTTTGTAGTAAGAGAGTAGAGTATTAAGAATGTTCTAGGAACACTTTAAGATGTTGAACAGTGATTATATACTTATCTGTAATCTCTGGGACTTCATATGATATTTATGACAAACAATGTGCTTCAGTACAGTAAAACTGATATGTTCTTTTCAACATTACGCTCCTTTGCATTTGCTTCTAGGGAAATATGCATGTGGGCAATGTCAATTTTTGATTATCTATCTTGGACATGGCAATGTTACAAAAAGTCCTCCTAAGCTTTTAAAAACTAAACACTGAGAATTATGCTTTAGACAGTTGGTAAGGAAAAAATCAGTTCTATAAATGGACTGACACTCATATACATACAGTTATTCTACGTCACTTCATTTCAATAATTAGGTAACTTAAGATTTCAGTTGCATTGTATATAAATTTTTCAGCTTGTATTTTGTTTTTCTGAAATTTCCTTTTCCCTCAAGGTCTTCATTTTGTTTTCTACAAGTTAAGCATCTTATACATTTTAAAATCTGCAACTGGAAAATTGAAGTTTGTAGGAATTTTTTGGATCATTTAGTGCATACAATGACATTTCAGAGGTAAGTTTAAAAAAAAGAGGAATTGGATCCCCATGGTGGCACAAAGGGTTAAGCACTAAGCAATGAGCATCCACTGCCAGTGCAGCAAAAGTTCAATCCCTGGCTAGGAAGGTGACCCACAAGTTGCAGCAGACCTCTCCTGTCTTGCCCGCTGCTCCCCTCAGCAGTGTATTTCAGTCGATATGCCTGTTCTGTTCTCTACTCTGTCTCTGGTGATTCCTCTCACCCCCCCCATCCCCCACACCTCTGGATTCTACCCCAGTTCTAGTATGCATAAATAAATAAATCTTTATTTTTTTAAAAAAGAGGAATAAGTATAAATTTTCTAAGATCATCTAAATAGCTAGAATAGGACTCTAGTTTTCCAGTTTGTAAACAAAAACACAATTCTTTTTTCATTATGTTGATGTTTGATAGTCAAACATTTTTTAAAAATCTGTTATTCTACCATGGTAGGTAAAATACCCTTATTGAGAATATCAAGCAAGTAGTTTAACATTTTAAACATTATAAACAAAATAATTTATAAGCAAAATAATTTATAAACATTTATAAACAAAATAATTCAAGGAACTCTTACTGGGCAAATCGCCTCACAAAACTGGAAATAGAGCGTATACTAATGGGTGTATATTTATATTTTTTGAGCTCTATATTAATGTGAAGGTAAAATATTGAAATGTTATATATGAGTTGAACACATTTTTAAAAATGTGTGTATAACAGAACAGAGAAAGACAGAGTGAGATTATAAGGAGTTGGGTCACCAATTATTACAATAAAAGATTTGCTTTGCATTGGCAAGCTGGATGTCTAAGAGCATTAATTTGTAGCTTCAGTTTAAGACTAAAGACCTGAGAACAGAAAAGCTGACTCTATAAACTCCAGTGTGCAAACTTTCAGGCTCAAGATCCAAAAAGACATGTTTTAGGCAAAAAGACCAGGACACCCACCTCAAGCAGTCAAGCAGGAAGAACCCCTTGTTACTTAATCATTTGCTCTATTAAACTCTTTAAATTATTGGATAAGACTCATCCACATTAGGGGACCTGGAGGATTTGTTTTATTTAGTCTACTAATTCAAATTTTAATCTCAATGAGAATCATTCTCAGAGACACACTAAGAAAATGTTTGACCAAAAGTTAGGCATCCCAGGATAAACTGAATTTGACATAATTAACTATTTTACTGGAGAAATGATAATAGTAACTTAAAGGGAGTTTAGAATGGATTATATTAATCATAAGTTAAAGTTATAAATGACACCCAAGTCATGGAAGTGACTGAAAACATTTATAGATACTCAAAAGCAAGAGAGACACGGACCCAAGACATTTGAAGAGCTTTAATACCAAAGTGTAAGAAATAGAAGAGATTACAATGAAGACTCACCCAGTAAAGACAAACAGATATAAGAAAACAGGCAGCAAACAGTTGTAGAAATCATTCAAGTGAGATTCTTTAAAGGATAAAATGTCTAATTGTGTCAAATGTTTGTATTAGTTAAACACAATGATGACTAAATTATATTCTTCAGATTTAACTATGAGGGAGTTATTGAAAGAGATAAAAGTAATAGTGTAGTTAAGGGGGCACAATACAGACTGGAATATGTTCAGCTGTGAAAAGGATTTGATTTAGAAGAAAAATAGAGGAAAGTACAATAAAGTGGCCATGGCAGAAAGGTGATAAAAGAGGCTTTAATTCCAGAGGAACATGTGGTAAAAGGTAGAGTTAAATGAAATACAACTTTCAAGAAAATAGATGCTAGTTTTGACTCTCCTGAAGTTTTCAAAAATAATCTTTTTTAATTACTTGAACAGATTATTTGAAATAATGGCACTAGACTCAAAATAAATAAATGTATAGATAAATGTTTGTGAATGTATTATACTGAATAAATTGCTCATAAAGTTTTATATATTATGTATTGGAATTGTCATTGCTGGACTTCTAATCCAGAATATACAGAGGCTTTTCTTTAAATCTGGAAAAATATTGTAATTCTGGCAAATTTCACTTGTGTTATATCATTGTTGGTTTTCTGTAATTCAATTATAGGAACTTTCTTCAATTTCTGTAGCTCAGCAAGCTCCTTCAGGTAATTTGTCCAAGATGTCCCCTTTTCTTGAAATAGCTTTCCAACTCTACCTATTTCTAGTCACTTGATTTTTCTAATGGATGCTTACAGGTTTCAGTTCAATCACCATTTGCTTAGAGATAGTTTCCCTGGCCTTCCTTACTAAAATAATTCTTTCTAATGAACACTATCATCTCACTATATGTTTTTTGTTTTGGAAATTCCTGTTTTATTGGGTTATTCTTTACTATATACCCTACTAGAAAATTGTTTTTATTAAAATATGGCCAATTATATTCTCTTTTTATTGTATTCACAGTGTCCACAAATTCCCTACAAAGATGAGACATTCAATAAGTATATGTAGTATGATTGAACATACAAAATCAAGGTGAGTACATTTAACTAAAAATTGGAAATGTATATGAATAAGTAAGCTAATAAAATCTATTATAGTCAACATGTAATGACTATCAATTTTGCATTTAAAACATGAAGATCATAATTTTTCTAAAATGGGTCATGAAATGTTACTATATTTTTATTTACATGAAACATAATATAAAATTTATATTTGATATTTTTGGGGGGGCTAATGATTTATACAATTTTCCTTTTCTATGTGCTTTTCCAAAACATTTGGAGTCACTGGAAGTTTTTCAGAAAAACTGAAAAAAGATTCCCAGATACAATAAGGCATGTATTAGCCTATAAAATTTAATAATTTGTTTCAAGCAATTTGAATCACCTAACATAAATTGTAGAATTTAGAATTGTAAAAAAATTTTTTATTTAATACAATTACTATATGTTTCATAACCAGCTAGTGAATGAAATGTTTTTAGAGTAAATATATATATATATATATAATCATAGAATAATAGATTTTCAGGGAAACCTAAAAGACACCGGTGAAATTTCCTGAAAGTAGGAAACCCATCAACAGCATCTTAGATAGATATTCTTGCATTTTCTTCTGTAATAATTCTAAATGCTTTGGACAGAAGCCAACTCTTTAATAAAACCTCTAATTGTCAAAAAGGTCTTTCTTGTATTGACCCAGCATTTCTCCTTTTCCAATTATGAGTTTTTTATTCCTGTTTGTCTCCCAGAGCAGTTTAAGAGAAACCTAATCTTTCTTTCAGTATTACTCAAATACTTGAAAACTTCTGATTCCTTTCCTTTGGGGTAAATTTTCTTGTGCCACATAGAACATGTTTTTTCAAGAGACTTGTAACAATGCTACTCATTTCATGCGTGCCATAAGTTTCACTTCAAAAATTCACTGGTATTAAATTTTATTTTATTTCTATGTTATCATATCACCTTTTTTTTTCTTTTACTACATTACCTATCTCTCTTAGCTTTATGTAGTCTTATAAAACTACCATTTATAAGAAAACATTAAGAAAGGATAAATTTACAAAGACAAACATTCTATCACTTTACAGCTCTTCCATTTGCGAAAATCTGTCAGATTATAAACTCTAAAACTATTTCTCTCAAAAAAAAATAAATATACTGGATAACATTTAACAAAACACATTTATATGCAAAAGTGAGCTTTAAAGAAAAAAAAATATGGAAATAGTTCAGGACTGAAAATGAAGAGAAGGTTGAAAAACAGAATAGAAAGCAAACCTAAGAATGGGATTGCTACTTTGGGGTATGGGGAGAGGATTGGAAGAGAGTTTACCTAATAGTCAAATAGTTTAGATCCTAAAAATAGCAACAAAAAAACCCAACAAAACAAAACCAACCAAACAGCTTACACTGGGGAGAAATAGTCAGGGGAAAATATATGTATTCATAGACAAAAGATGATGCCAACTAAGACTGAGTGTCTCCTTCTTGGACAGAGGAAAAGATGCTCTTACTGGACAATTGTTAACCTCAGATCTTTGATGTCTGTGTGGATTTGAATTAACATTATTTGCATGATATTGTAAACCCAGGTGGATAAATCACTAGTAAATGGTCTTAGACGATAAAATTTTTCTGCCTGATGAATTAAAATTTAAAATGGTTCTTGAGGAAAATAAAGATACTCAAAAAAGTTCATAATGTCCCGACTTGATTATATTCCACAGACAGGGTCTTACAATTCAAATTATCAAGACACATTATGAGAAAAAAATGTGTTAGCAGAAATAACAAACAGCAGAATTAGACTGTAAGAAAGGTCAGCTGGTGGGAACTGTATTTTGAGAACACTGTAAATTAGTATATTAAAATGAGAGTGTTTAACAGAGACTCTCAAACAGACATAATGTATTTGTTGCATAAAAAACTCAAGGGGATAGGACCAAAAGGAATATAAAAGTGCTTATAGAGTTGAAAAGAAAAGTTTATTTCACTTAGCTTAAGTTTTTCCAGTTCTATCCATGTTGTCACAAATCGCAACATTCATTTCTTTCTTTTTCATTTCATCTCATAAACACACTTGCGTGTGCGTGCGCGCACACACACACGCACACACACACATATATATAAACACACCATCATATACACTTTACTAAACCAGTCACCTGCCCTTGGGTACTTAGATTTTTTCAATAATTTGGCTATTATAAATACTGGTACAATGAAGATAGGAATACATATATTCCTTTAAATTAGTGTTTTTTTCATTTGAAATTGTGTAATCTGTTTTAAGGCATTAAATAAATTATATAAATGAAGAACAAATAAAGGAATGCAAAATATGAACATATTTAATGCATACGAAGGCTACGAGAAGATTCAACAATATATCCCATTGTATTTGTGCAAAAGGATATTAAAATTTTTGAAGAAAAGGAGAAGTTTTGAAATAAAACACAGAGCTTAAAGAAAAAGTTACAAGTAAATAAAACAACTTGATTTACATAGACCAACAAAGGAGTAAATAAATTTTTCAAAATTTTGAGAGAAAATTTATCAAACTAGAACATAAGAATCAGCCAAAATATAATTTATAATAAAGTGAACAAATAGATATTTTTTTCAAATGATAATATTTCTGACCAACAAGTCTACAAAAGTTAATTTTATAACCTTGAATGGGAAAATAAAATTAAACCTTAAGGGAAGGGAAGATGCTCATTGTGAAAAAGAAGGGACGTATAATGAAATAGAAAACCAAGTTACTAAATAAGACAATATGATGAACCATTGGGAGTGCAGAATAAAAGAAAATGATGTTAAAATAAGAGATAATAATTACATGTATAACAGGACAAAATGATTTGAGGAAATTATTCAAGTTCTTATATTTTCTGGAAAGTGGCAAAAGCTATTTATAATTAATTTGTCAGATATAAAATACAGAAAATCATAGGGCCAGCTAATACAAGAATAGATATTGAAATTTAATTTTCAGATACAAGATTTAACTATAACTAATAAAAAAGAATATTGAAAACAAATAAGAAAAATAGATTTGTAAACAAATATCTCCAGTGTGATGTTAAGGGATATGGAAGGTAATATAAATGTAACATTAATATGTCATAAAGAACAATTTTTTTTATAAAGAAATTTTATAAAGAAATTCTATCATTTTTTTGTTCAACAATTCTTACAAAACTTCAGTTTTATGAAAAGATCATTTACTTGTGTTTTACAACCAAGCACTGAATTATTTTTCCCTGATGTATATTCATTTGCATAATTAATTTATAAAATAAGGGAGAATATAGAAAATATTCAAATCTATGTCTTCTGCTTCTAATCAGGTCTTCCATTTGCAGTTCAATCTACAATCAGTCATCCAAATAATTGTGAAAATATGAACCATGCTAAACCTACTTTACAAAACTAATATAAGATAAACTTTCATATTCCATGCTGTATCTAGTTGTATTATGTTCTGCCATTCTCCAGATATAATCCTTTAGAAATTTTGATGGAGATTATTGCTGCTTCTCTGAGTTATGCTTCCCTGCGTGATCATTGTTTCTTTATGTAAGTGGTCACGAAATTTTTTAATATGCTCATCCAAAATTTAGGAAAAGTCATATCAATTTTACACTTTTGTATTTTTAGAATTTGCATCTCTACCTCACCTTCAATTTGAAAAAGAAAGCAATTGATTTTTCCTACATCGATAAGGACACTATATGAAAGAGAATACAGGATATCTCTGCTTAACACAGTTAAAAAATTATGAATGAAATATTACCTACTCAATTCAACAGAACAGTGAAATGATCATGCACTATTCCTGAGTAATATTCATCCCTTGGATGCACAGTATATCATAGTAAATAAAAAAAGTAATAGACTACATATTAACTAAATGAGAAATAAAAGTTAAACAATCACTTTAATTTGACATAATTCATTGTCCACCAATAATAGATATTCCCAACAAATGAGTTGTAAAAGGAGAGTATTTTAACATAATAAAGGTTGCATATAATAGATACATACCAAATACATTCATTGGTGAAGTATTGATAATTTTTCTCCAATATCAGGAATAAAACAAGGACAAATAGTCTCACCTTTTCTATTCAACATAGTACTGGCAGTCCTACTGAGGACAGTTAGCAAGAAAAATATATAAAAAGCATCAAAATTGGAAAGAACAACTAAAATTGTCTCTGTTTACAAATTATTTCATATAGAAATAGAAAAAACTAAATATTCCAACAATAAATGCAAATATTTAATAATGTAATTTTATAATATAAAATATGTAATAGGAGTATTAATATCACTATATTATTCTAACAATAATAAGCAGAGCAGGACAGAGCAATAGGACAGAAGTTGTTCCTCTGTCCTCAGTTAACATATGAAGGTCTGGCCACCTGGAGACCAGGGAGAGTCAACTGGACTATTTTTGGAGAATTTCTGTTTGAGGACTCATTTAAATTTGACCCATTTCAGATCTGTATTTATTTTGTTTCAATAATTTATATGCCATAGATATTTTTGAACCATTAAAATATTGATTTTTGACTATTTTTGACATAAGGAAATGAAAATTTCATGACATTTAATCTAATAATATTATTGTCAAACTTCAAATAAATCTATTATCCAATTAGAGGATGGTATAATTTAATTTTTGCTTTTTTTTGGAGAAACATTTTCTGCTAATGTCATGATTTTACTGACTACATAAAATGTTTCCTTCTTTGGTTAAAATCAACTACAGAAGTGAGTGTTCCTATTCTTTTCAGATTTTATGTATTTGAAAACCAAAGGCTACTAGTTTTTTTCATTAGATTTTAGTTCAGAACTTCAGTTCCTTTCAGTACATATGAATTTAAAATAAGGAAGCTCTATCACCCAGTCACACTCACACTTCTGTTTTGTTTGTAAAATCATGTTTTCACCTGTTTGTTTCATTCTCCACCAAACCCTCACCCCTGCCCCCATGCACAAGTTCTCTATCAGTCATATATTATTTTTAAGTTCAGGATTTTTATATATACTTCGATGTTTCCATGATACATGCAATTATGTTTTTCTTATTACAATAGATAATATTACATGCATAGCATTTTATATTCTATGAAATCATGATTTCTACTCTACACAAATTCATTAATAATCCTTATAATATTTATTTATTGTATTTAAATTTCAAGATAACTATGTCTCTATCATTATTTATATCTAAAGACATTTTATTGGATATTCTGTAATTATTTTTCTTGTTAATTACAAGGGAGTACTTTATTTTGTTCTTAACAATTGTCATTTGATGTCACATCTGTTGTCTTCATTTATATCCTGTTTTAAAATTCTTCTGGGATATGTTCTTTCTTTTCCTCATGTTCACATTAAAGGTCTCTTGATTAGAATGAAGTTGGCTATGCCAAAAAAAAGTGAGACTCTCTTTATGCCATGGAACTTCTTGTTGTAGGCCTAAGTTACTAAAAACTGTTGTTTGGCATAATATATATAGCCAGCTGTTCATCTCCCTACTTCCATTTTTCCAAATCAAATTTTTAACTGGAAGAACAGATGAAAACTCATCTTGAGCCTTCTGCTCCTTCAGTCTCATTTGTACATTAAATAAAATAATTTTCTTTCCAAGTCAAAAATAACACATCATAAATAAAATATTATTTGGTAATCTTTAAACAAATAGCTCTCAATTGTTCTCCAAAAATAATCTTTGTTCACAATAACATGGCTATGACCTTTTATTTTTTGGTAATTATTCTTCATAGAAACATATAACAAGCATCAAGCAATACAAAGTATCGTTAATTTAATTTGTAATTTAGCTTGTTTATTAAGCTTCCATTAAATTAAATAAAACTGAAAATTATCAGAAACTAGTTTCATAAACTCAGTCAGCCAAGGAGAGAATCTTATCAAAGAGAGGCATCTAGACATTCTTCTATAGATTGCATATGTAATCATGATTACCCTTTAATCAGCCATATCTGTGGGAGAACATTCTCAAAATGGCTATACAAATCTAGCTCCTGAAGTATATTTTCTGAAGTGAACTTGCCAAACAAAACCATTTTCCCTCCATGAAAACAATTTTCATGTCCATCCACACCATCTGTTCCTCATGAAAATGGGAAATTAGCTTTTGTGTTGACCAGGCATCAGTTAATTCCATTATTTCTAACTGGTCCATTTAGAAAATGCTAGTACTTCTTCTATCAGAAATAACACTTTAGTTCTTTTTCTTAATGTAAAATAAATACAATCACTTTATCATCTTTGTGCATCACCATGTCACTTTACAAAACTTTTTGAGATCAATTCACTTGATTGTATGGCCTTGTTTAATACTTACTATACTGGTGATATTACAAAACCTATTTCCTGCTTTCTGGGATCTATAGACTCAAAATTCTCAAGCTACAGTGAGTAAAAGACTAAAACATTTTTTTAAAAAAATCTAGAATGGCATTACTCTCTATGTATATAATATCACTTTTAAAACAGCTTTGTTTGAGATTAGTTTTAAATTTTTATTTTTTTTTTTTTCATTAAGTTAGGGAATGCTACCCAAGGAATATAACAGATTGTGACAAAAGATCTAACATTTGTGAATGAATTACATTTTTTCTTCCGCTACATCTGATCTTTTAGAACTGAGTTTTGAATAATTAGCCATTGTAGATTGGGGAAATTGACACTTGAATAATATAAACATACATTTGCTATGCAAATAGAAATTATGGATTATACAGAGGGATTATTAGTGTTTAAACAGAAATCCCCCCTTAATTACTTTAGTCACTTTTCAATAGTGCACTGAAAATGATTATTGTAGAAGAAATACATTTTTACTACTCTTACAAAGGCTCAATAAATATTTGTTAAATATATGGAAAGTTAAAAAATTATATGAGAACAAGGATGAAATATTTATAATCATTATTGAAACAGTCATATCTTGAAAGGTGAAAGAACTGTCACTTATGGAAAAAGCAAAGAAATTTTATAGCAGGTTTGTTCTTAATTGTCAGAACTTGGAAGCAACCTAGATGTCCTTCAGTAGGTCAATGGATAAACTGTAGTATGTTTAGACAATGGAATTTTATTCAGCACTAAAAAGAAATGAGCTATCAAGCTATAAAAAGACATGGATGAAGTTTAACTGCATATTACTAAGTGAAAGTGGCCAATCTGAAAAGCTAGGTATTATATGATTGCAAGTATATAACATTCTGGAAAAGGCAAACCTACAGAGATAGTAAAACCAATCATTGTCATGTCTGGGGTTTGATGACAGTAAGATAGCTGAATAGGCAGAGTACACAGGATTTTTAGAGCAATGTAAATACTCTTTATGATATTGAAAAGAGCAATGTATATCATTATATATTTGTCCAATCCCAAAGAAAGTACAACAGTGAAGTGTAAAATAAACTGTGGATACTGGGGATACTTATGTGTCAAAGGAAGTTTAAAACAGTAACAAATTCACCACACTGGTGAGTGATGCTGATAAAGGCAAAGGTTACACATGTGAGGGGCAGCAGGATACAGGGACTCTGTACTTTCAAATTTGTTGTAAACCTAAGACTACTCTAGAAATATAAAGTCTGAAAACAAAGCAAAGACATTAAGGAAAGGATGGGAGTTCACACTAGATCCATTTGTTTGGATGGAATTTAAATTTATACTGATAGATGTTCAGTCAACAAGAGAACAGGGGACACAGGTAGACAATTACTGTGCATGTGAAACAAAATTGTCATGGCTTAGAGGATAAAGAACATATTCAAAAATAAGCAGAATTTGACAGTAAAAAGTTTTGGTCAGCTGTTAGTATAACCAGGCATTTAGCCTCTCAGGCACATAGGAACATGTGTACACTTAGTGGGGAAAGAGCATGAAAACTCTGCCTGTCACTCATGAGGGGCAGGGAGCATACATCTCAGGCATCTATGTTTTTGCAAAATAGCTAAAATGGCTTCTTTTTTCTGTAACTGGTTCCTAACCAGTAACATTAGGATGGAAGTTAATCCATAAGTCTCTATTTTAAAGCAAATAAAAAAACTGTGGGTATATCTGGTAATCACTAGAATGTAAAGGGTAGTGATTGAGGTCATAAGGTGAATGAAGTGAATGAGGTCATCAGGACACACACAGAAACACTGGAGGATACTAATACCATTTGACAGGAAAGAAAGAGAAGCCAAACAAAAAAGCTGGACGTGAAAGTGTGATGTTGTCTTAATGGAGATTTCAAATATTTTAAAGCCTTCCCTTTTCACTTTATTAAACTTCTTCATTGTCCCTGCATATTATCTAAACTTTCAGTATGTCTTGAAGTTGTTACCCTATTCCACCTTTATTTGCCTATCTGGTGATAGAGGTAAGCCAATTCTAAGATGCATAGTCTATAAATTATTCTTTTATTGGTGATTATAATCATTCTGGTCAAACCTAAGCATTTCCAGATATGATATTTCTCTATTCTTGATTTTGGGTAGCTGAGCAATTATGCAGAAATTTACAAAATCAAATTCTTCCAGTTCTCTACAAATTCATACTATCTAATATCGCATGTTCACACAGCTGTACGTGGCAATCTTCAATATAGTTTATCAAGGCCATTTCCTATATGTGCACACACACACACACCTTAACTCTTTTGCTTTACCTCTTAGAATACACTGTTCATTCTTTCCAGGCTAATCCTTCTGTTATTTATTATGCCTCTTTACTTTTTATCTTAGTTTCATTCATTCAAAAATTTTATTTAAATAATAAAGTCAGGCAATGATTCATGGGCTAGGATATCATAGTGAACTAAATACAGAGTTTTATTCTGGAACAGGGCTTCCTTGAATTTGCAGAGAATAGACAATGAAAATAAGACTAACCTGGTAAGAGAGATTTTTCAGGATGCTTTTTTTTTTTCCTGTGGAGGTCAGAAAAGACTTCTGTGTTAAAGAAATATTTACACAGATACCAAAGGAAAACCCTATCTTTCTATTGCTAGTATTTTATTTTGATTCATGTGAGTTATTAATAAACTTAAAGCATACATCTCTTTTTTATGTATGATATATATATATTTATCTTTTAACTTGGCTTCTGGTATGTTAGATATATATTAGTCTTCTAAAGATAGAACATAATTATCACATTTTCTTTTTATGACTTCTTGTATATGGTTAAAATAACTGGTCAATATAAAATCTTAATATTTCATTTTGCATTTACATTGTATATTTTTTATTGTTAGAACTTGGATCTGCTTGGAACTTATTTTATAATAAATGTGAACTAGTTATCCATATACATAGCAGATAGAGAGATGATAGACATATTCTAAACTACAGCACTTTTTAAAGAATCTGTTCTTCTGTACTGATTTGAGATGCCACCTTAATTTTAAGCTAAATTTATTTATATGCTTGAATCCATTTGGACTTACTAATTTGTCTCATTGAACTGTTGAGATATTACCACTAAATATTAAGTTAAATGATATTTAATTATGATATATTATTTTGTAAGATAAAAATACAGTGAAAATATAAAAACAATATGCAACTAACTTGGTTATAGGTCTAACAAGGTCCAGCAAACATAGTATGGGTAATTTGCTGCATGCCTTTTAGTTTTTGGAGTAACATTTATACATACAACTTTTGTTCTGTTTCAGTAAGACCCTTTAGCATATGCTGGTTAAATTCTGTCTTCTTGTTATAATCTAAATCTGTTTTCATTCAGGTGGTTGCTTTATGCCTCCAAGCTAAAAAAAGGATTTTTAAAATCTTGAGAGAGAAATGATTCACATTCTCTTTGGCAGCCAATGCTGCAATCTTTGCCTTTTGCTCACTCTTTGGAATTTGATGAACTAAGAGTTTAAGACATTCATAACACATGTATAAAACAAATGATTTCAGTTCTCATACTGACAACACAATTGTGTGTGGCTTCTCAGATAAGTCACTCACTCTGTTGTTATAACTATTTTTGTAGACTAAAAGTGATGGGAACCTGTCTTAAGTATTCTTTTTTTTCTGTTTAAAGTGAAGTAGAACTAAAATAAATAAAATGAAGCACAAATGGATTTTCCTATTGAAAAGGTAAATTCTCAGTGTCAAGTAGTGTAACACATGAAGAGTGCACAATATACCAGTTGGCTTCCTTGTGCATCTCCAAGATAGAAACTGTAAACCATAATAAAGTTTGGTAACAGCTATGAAAGGTAAACATGAATCAAGGAGATACTGAGGCATATACTTACTAGCCTACAACAAATTTTTCCAAAAAGAAAGTGAAGTGTAAGTAGTTTGTTTTTCATTATATACAAATTACTGTTAAAATTTAATGAACACTAGAAATAAGAAACTGGAATGAAGAGTTTTATAAAGTAAGCCCATGAACTTCAGGTTTATTATCTAATTAAAAAATCATAACATCACTCTCAAGTAAGTGTGTTACCATGCTCCTAAGTATGAGAATTAAATCCTGAAGAATTTACATCTGGTTCCAATTTTGCTACAGTGCATGAAAGGTAGTAATATAAAGCCAGACTGTAGAGGCCCAAAACCTTTGTCAAAACAGTGTTGTTAAAAATACAGCCATAGTCTTTGGTATCAGGGGCTAGAGTCCTCATAATGTGACTCGCAGTCTGAATGAACTTGTGCAGGGCACTTAGTCACTGTAGACTGAGAAAAACCTGTGTCATAATGCCTTTCAGGCAGTATATTTGTAGGGAGATATATTTGTAGGGAATAGAACATATTCCCTACTCAGGATTCCCAGGTATGCTTGGATCAAAAAACCTGCTTAGAAGAGGCAGAGGGAGAGGAAGACTTGGGAGGCGCCCTGTTGCAGCTGTGGCAGCCCAACCCAATAACCATGACAACCACAGCTAAAGAACAGACGCCGCTAAAGGAGTGTGGAAAGTGGTCTGGACTGATAAACTTTTTGGACTTCTTAGCCCAATAACCATGGCAACCACGTGGAGTGACATGCACAGTGTGAAGAATGCTATGGACTAATAAACTTTTTGAACTTCCCAGCCTCAAAACTTGCAACCGCTTAAAAGTGATATGTGCAGTGTGAAGAATGTTATGGACTGATAAACCTTTTGGACTTCCCAACCCCCAAACTATGGCAACTGCCTAAAAGTGACATGCGCAGTTAAAGAGGCGTGAAGATGGCCTGGAGTGGTAAGACATTACTTCTGTGCGTGATGTTTTGGAAACTTGGCGTGTAATTGCTTAAAAAAGGACGCAATTGGCAGAGGTATGTGATGTGACTGGATAGTAATGAGGTAACTAGAGGTAGAATTAGGATAAAAAGGGCTCAAAACCAATGACCAGTTGAGCTTGTCTCTGACCAGCTAGCCTGCTCGGCAGCGTATTAAGGACGCGCCAGAAATGCAAGGTCTCAACCGGATCTACACCAACCCAAGTCCCAGGTGAAAGACTGTGCTCACACTGCCGCCTCGCTCTCATTCATGCCTGTGCTGTTCCATTGTGCCCTCTTTGGAAGCCCTGATTCTATCATAGACTGGGCCATGCCTGCAGCAGATCCCCGAGCCCAAGCTTTGAGCTCTAGCAACAAGGGACTGTTACTGAAATTCATCTCCAACCTTAATGTCGCGACTGGTAGGTCCCGAGCCACAGACTTAGAGTTAGACTTAGGCTTAGATTTAGAGGGAAGTGATGATATATAATGGTCAATGGAGAGGAAATAGTGTTTTGCTTTGTGGTGATAACTTTTGGATGTTTTCCCTTATACTTTACATATTGCATAACTGTGACAAAATTTTTGAGCATTTTAACAATATTGTGTCCGACCTTCTAATTCTCTACCGTCTAGCTTGCGACAACATTCAAGAGTGCATATGATATTTTGGAGCATAAATATACAAAATATACAATGAAATTTAACTGTTTTCAATATTATTATGAAAATTTTGTCTGTAGAATTAATGTACTTTTAGAGAAGACCCATTCTTGTCCTTACAAAACTTGCAATTCAGGATTTGAATAAATTGTGTATTAATCACAATGCATTGCAGCATATTTTATAAAGATAAAACAAAGATAAGTAATAATAGGTAGAACATAGACACTAATATAAAAATCAGTTATAGCCTGTTAATAGGCAAAAAAATTAAGCAAATGTCTATGACTTTTCTCCAGTAAAACAACCCATGCCCCATAAATGTTTACAATATTCAGGAGGGAATTAAAGAAAATCTGCCAATTTTATGCTTCCTTCTTGTACTCAGATACATGTGTATATAGAAGGAATAGTTTTGAGATGAGCATGCCAAGACTGAAAAGGTAAAGTTTACCAGGTGAAGACAAAGGTGTGATGGAGAAAAATGTTAGTGAAAGAGAAACAAAGCATAGAAATACCTTGATAATTTATGTTTTAATACTTTAAATAAAATTGTTTGCAATTCTAGTGCTTGGGATCTAAAAACAAGAAATAACTTGGGACAGTTTTAGAGCTGTATGTATCAAGTAGAACTTATAAAAAGTGTACTAGTATTTGCATAATAATCATTGAAACACAAGTTTGGAAATATTAACTAGGCTAGTGTAAGAGAAACCGCTATATCATTCTGTGCGGTGGCAGGCCGGAAGTATTATCATCAGTATTACAGAATAAATGAAGTGCAATTTGGCATTAAGAATCTCTTCCAGAGTTGATTGCTTTGAGATTAATATTTCATGTTTTTAATGTTTGTTTGTTGCCAAATACATGTTGGTAGCTTATAGTAACATGCCAAAACAGCACCCCTTAATTTAACAATATTGTCCATACATACACCATATATTATGGGTATATTAACACAAATTATTTTCTTTATGAGCTTATGGATGCTTTAGACAAACATTCTGTTAAAAGCATTTTTGCCAATTTAATAACACTTGTGATAAATTTATGAGACTAAGAAAATCTGGAACATTGAAATTCTTTTTAAGATCACAATTTAATAACCTTAGGAATGTAGTGGTGTTTATTGTACATCCATTTCCCCTCTAACTATATGACTTCTCATTGATTACTCAGGCTTCTCAGGCCTTTATTAGAGTATTTTAAAAAATGCTGCAATACTGACATTATATACTGGTTATATGTGGTCAAATATTATAATTGCAGTTCTATCAAATGCACTTCTCACAAGAATAAAAGAATCACACTTTATACAAATCAGTGAAATTAAAGAATGGAACATACAAGCGTATAAATTAATTTATTAAAAATGTGATTAAAATCTACATATTAACTGTGAATTGTCTATGTAAGGCTACAGAATTCAATTGCCTGTAAAAAAAAAAAAGTAACAGCAACATTTAAGGACTTTCCTCCAGATTAAAAATAATCCAACTACTTTTCACTAAGAATTCACTAGGCAATTTAAAAGAAAAAATTCCATTTCAAAGTTTTATGATTTCTTCTTATATTCTGATATGTTATTATAGCAGTGCTCCCTCAACTAAAGTTACATAAACATCACCCAAGGATCTTCTAAAAATGGAGATTGTGATTTCTTTTTTGGGGATGGGACTGAGATTTTACATGTTTGACAGGTTTTTAGGCAATGCTTTTCTGCTTTTTGAGGTTTACAGTCCACACAATAAGGTGTTAAGAGATTATCAATATTATCTCTCTGAATGCTTTGCTCTCCCTCTTTGTTATTCTCATCATGACTGCTTTCATCAATGTTCTGAAAGCCCTAATTAAGATGGTTCAATTGTTTGGACCAAAAAGCCTAAAATCAACCCTTTTCTTACATCTAATGTTGAAACAACCTTGACACATATTCATAATATGATGACTTCTAGTAGAACTTCTAATAGCACCAAATGCTGACATTCTGGTTGAAATCCTTTTAACTTCTTGCTGGATTATTAGCATAGTTTCCTAACTGCCTCCATTTATATACCCTTGCCCCTCAAAGTCTGTTCTCAATTTGTCATCCTGTGTGATATTTTTAAGTCAGATCATGTGATACCTTTGCTCAAAAGAACTACAGTACCCATTTAACTATGAAGTAAGGTTATTTATTTATGATATCCTAAATAAAGTTACACATAACCTTGTTTTCTATCACATCTGTAAACTCATCCTCTGGTATGCCCTCACTCACCCTAGCCACACCAGTCTCTTTGGTGTTTATTGAACATTATGTTTGCTATTCACATACCTATTATATTCATTTCCCTTGAATCTTTATTCAGATACAATTTTATCAATAAAGATTATTATGAGAATTCAGTTGAAAATTGTTGAACTCACTTTCAGTTCAGTCCTGATTCCTTTTACCCTAGCCATCTTCATTTTTAGCACTTTTGTTCATATATATATATGTGTATATATATGTATATGTATATACACATGTATATATATACACACATACATACACACACTTATAGGTACATACACACATATACATGTACATATACATTCACCAACTTCTAACATACCTATTGTATTCACTGATTTTCTTTTGTAAGTATGTCTACATACAAAAGTTGAAGTAGAATATAAATGACTTTAGGTCAGGAATTATGTTTCTTTATTCTTACCCTGACTGACTAATCCAAATAATTCAGCAGTGACTAGAATATATGGGGTAATCAAATGTATGATGAATGAACTAAGTATGTGACTGGGAGACGTTCCCTTGATCTCAACTGAGAATATTGTGAAATTGAGGTAGTATTTAAAAAAAAAATGGAAAGTGGAAAAATTAAGGTAGCTTATAATTAGAAGCATACCTGAAAGAGAATCTGTGGGGACTAGGGTAAGATATTTATAGTCCATTTTTGCCATTTAAAGAAACCAAAATGTGAGTAAAATTATAGATTTAGGGAAATGACCATCCAACATAAAGCTAACTGTTCAAGTCATGTTTCAGAGGCTATTTGAGAAAAACAATTTAAGAAGTTGCTGTCAAATGGGAGCCTACCTGCATTTTTTTCAAGGGCAAAATGAGTAGAGAAAGATATACATTATAGATTCAAGGTTAGGACTTGAAAAAAAATTCACTTCCATTTATTTCAATGATATTAATTAATGGAGGTTATGTGGTAGAGATTATGAGAGAAGTGAAAGAGGATAATGGAAATTTCAGAGGATTGCTGCTTAGCACAGAGAAAAAGACAAAGATTATGAGTGTTAGAGATACCTGTCCTTTACATGATCATCACTTCACAAGGTATTTATTTGCATTGCTGAAATGATGCTGAGCTGGAGCTTTGCTTAGTGGCAGAGAGTAATAATGGTTCAGGAGATCAAACAGTAGATCTATACTATGTGCAATTTGCTAACACCCAGGTAAATTTATCAGCTGTCATGTATGGGAGTCAGACTAAAACACTGAGGAATTACACTCAGATCTGGGGATAATACAGTTTAAAACAATTAGAGTGGTTTATTTAATAGAGTATGATTGCCCTTGTTAAGGTTGTATATGGGAGTAGCTAAAGAGCATGGGTATGAAGAGAATTAAATAGTTAAGGAAATTAAGAAAGCAATGTAAGGATAGCACTGACTTTTTATGGGTTTTAGTTAACTTCTAGAGATTTTTGCAGCTCCTGGGAGTTTCACAGAGTTGATATATATTTGACTGCTTTTTTGATAGCTAAACTTTGTTGATGAAGTTCATAAGTAAAATATTAGCAAGGCTCAGACAGAATCCTCCACCCAATTTAAAAAACAAAACCCAAAACCTTTTTTTTTCTTCCTTCGTTGCTACAATATTGCCCCAACTTATCATTTCTTGTCTATTTTATAATGAATTCCCCTAGCTGCTCTTTGTACTTCCAACTTCCTAATTTATTTACACTTTAATGTACATTAAAGTTTAGAATTTAGAATTTAGAAATTACAATTTAGAAAATACATTCTCATTTGTCAATGGTTATACAGTACAGAAAAGACACAAATTATCACTTTTTCAATCCCAACCTGACATTGTTCCAACTTTATCACATTCCATTTTTGGCCATATTGACTTTTATTCAGTTCCCAAATCATGCCAAGTTCATGCATTCTTTAGAGTTCTCTCATGTTCTTCTGTCTAAAGTGCACACTCCAGGATATTTACATGGTTATAAATGTATGGTTGGTCAAGAATAATGTCACTTTTCTTTTTTTTTAGATTTATTTGTTTATGCATACAATAACTGAGGTATAGGCCAGAGGCATGGGGTGGGGGGAGGGGTGACAGGATTCACCAGAGACAGAGCAGGGGAATAGAACAGGCAGATCGACTGAAGTACACTGTTGAAGGGAGCAGAGGGCGAGGCAGGAGGGGTCTGCCATGCCATGTGGGTCCCCTCCCTGGCTGGCAGCAGGGATCGAACTCATGCTGTAGTGGCTGTGGTCTGCTTCATAGTGAGTTGCTTAACCCATTGCGCCACCGAGGAGGCCCAGAATGTCACTTTTCACATAGTCATAATCTGACTATCAAATCCAAAGTAGCGCTTCCAAGTCTTTATGTTATTACAATCATAACGAGTTGTTTTATTTTCTTCCTCACTATTGCTATAGTCAGAGCTATCTGTGTTTGTGCATACTAGACTATGTTTATCTTCCTGACCAAAAAAAAAAAAAAAAATGGGATATTATCTTTATAGTTAATACTGTTTTCCCAGTATCTAGAATTGTGTCTGGGACAATGAGTTGTTTAATAATTACTTATAAGAAAATAAATTATATTTATATAGGAAAAATATCTAAAACATTCAAAGTTTAAGTTTATAAATCTGGGAAAATAATTTTTTTCATGTTTCTTTTTTAAAAAAGATGGAAAACGATTTGGATTTGCCCTGATAATTAGTGAAAGATTAAGTAACCTAGCATAAATAACAGAAATCTGTTTCTTAGTATTTGAGATGGATTTATAACTCATTGGAGCCTTTGTAGGTATATGGGAAGATTAGAAAGATGGGAATTATGAAGAGATTTTCCTATTAAAACCAACAGGGATTAGAGATAGCATATCATAAGGAGCTTCAGTAAGTAATGGTTTGGAGATTTCTACACTCAGAAGACATCTGCACATTCCTTAGTGTGTTTTATTGGGAATTAGGAATTAAAGAGTTGCACAAGAATTGACCATATACCTTTTACCTATGTCCAAATTTGCAAAACTCAGTAATTAATTATATGAATGGCACATAATATTCTAGACTAATCAAATTTAACACACATATTTGATTATGCTTATTTTATATGCTTATTCTTCAAACTTTATTTTCATAGGGTTCTTTAATTATACTTTTGCTTCTTTTTTCATTTATTTTTGCTTCTTTTTTTTCTTTTTATCTCAGGTGTGTGCAAATAGATTAATAAAATAATCATAAGTCTGTAGAAGCAAGTTTTTCTTCTGTTATTTTCATTGTCAATGTAAGAGCTCTAATATTTGATCATGACTTATTTTAACAATGATACATTGGAGCACTTTTAAAAAGTGTGTGTATTTTATAAGCAAGGATACTATTCTCTCTCATGATGTTTAATCTTCATATTTAATGTGATAACTTCATTCCCTAAAATCATCCCAATTACTTAAAAAAATCAGTATATATAAGAACTTTTTATATATATATAAAAATCAGTTTATTTAAGTAAGAACTACTTTATGATTCAGCTATTACCTTATGAAGTAAGAATTATAAAGATTTTCAAAGACACATCTTGGTTATATTACAAATAAATTTGCCAAATAAGATTTTCACTTTCTTTTCTTCCCCATTTTTTTTTTTTTGCTGAGCTATAATTGACATAGAACATTGCATAAATTAAATGTATAATGTGTCAATTTGATACATTTATATATTGCAATATGATTAGTACTGCATGTAGTTATCCCTCTATTCTCTAGAATTAATTTATCTACCAGTTACAAGAAATTTTGTGTTTTTAAACAGTAGCTCTTCAATTTCCTACCCTTAGCTCCTGGCATCCATCATTCCACTCTGTATTTTTACAAATTCAATTTTTTTTAGTGTTTACAAATAAGTGATATCATATTTAAATTTCTCTCTTTCTATTTGACTTAACTCTTAGCATAATGCCTTGAAGTTCCATACCATCTTTATCCATTCATCTATTGACAGATAATTAGGTTACTTCCATGACCTGGTCATTGTGAATAAAGCAGTAATGAACATGGAAGTACAGATATCTTTTTATCATTTTTTTTTTTTTGGATATAAACTCAAAAGTAGTTGCTGAATCATAAGGTAGTTCTAATTTCTGAGAACATTTCATATTGTTTTCTAGAGTGTCTGTACCAATTTATATTTCACCAATTAGGCATAGGGTTTTTCTTTTCTCTTCATTCTCACAAAGTATTTTTCACTTTTCTTGGTAATAGCCATTCTGACAGGTGTAAGGTGATTTTATTGTGGCTTTGATTTGCATTTCCCAGATGACTAGTGATGTTGGAAATATTTTCATGTACCTATCACTCAATTTAAAGAAATGTCTATTAAATTCTTTTGCACGTTTTTAATCATATTATTTGTTTGATTGCTTGTTTCTGTTTTTGAATTAAATAATATATTTATATATTTTGGATATTATTACCTTATCCAAATGTGATTTATAGATATACTTTCCTATTCCTATTCTATAATTTACCTTTTCATTTTTTTTGATTATTACTTTGGTTGTGCCAAAGATTTCCAATTAGATATTGTCCCAATTGTTTATTTTTGTGTTTGGTGTTATTCCCAAAGAATCATTACCAAGACTAATATCCAGGAAGTTCTTCCTTATGTTTTCTAGTAGTAATTTTAGAGTATTAGGTTTTATGTTTAAGGGTTCAATCCATCTTCAGATAATTTTTGAGTGGTATAAGACAGGAATCCAATTCTATTTTTCTGCATGTACTTATCCAATTTTCCTAGCATTTGTTGAAAAGATTCTTCTTTTTCCACTGAGTGCTCATGTGCAGTGAGAAGCACAAGTAAAAGTTTTCAGGCAAGCTCAAGATGAATAGACTGGTATGGTAAAGGTAGATCTAAAGAGAGGGCAGAATAGTTGGAGCACAGATTCTGAGATAAGAGTATGATACTTAGTGATACTTGAGAGGGTGATGGAGAACAGATGAATCCAAGGTCTATGTGCCAGGCTAAATTAAAGTCTTTGTCCTTAGAGTAATGGATATCAACATAATGCTTGTTGTTAGCTTTCACAGCATTCACAGGATGACACTAAGAGTTTCTTGTGTCTTTTAAATAATTAAAGATGCCTTGCCCCCTGCTCCCCACCAAAAAAATTTTTTTTCCCTCAGATAAATCACCTCTGCCTTCTAGCAGGAACTTTCACATTAGGCATAGGGCTATAATAAAAATTTCTTCATGACAAGCATAAAACAAAAGAAAATATTTGGGCATGTAATTTATTAAATAAATAAGATTAACTGAATGTTGATGGAAAAATAGCTAACAGTTATTGAAAAGTATAATATATATAGTTTATTTTCTTTAGAATAACATTTAAACCATACCAACTAAGAACATATCTAAAAACATAATTAGGAAATTTCTAGAAGAATCTGAGTGCAGTGTTTTTAAAAAATCACAGTTCTTGAGCTCACTGAGTCACATATTCCTCACTCCAGTAAGAAATGTCATGAATTGTGGACATTATTTTGGTGATGTAATCACAAAGACATAACTGAGCAAACCTGAATCTATTACAAACAATATTTAGCAACATGTTCTTATTTCTGAAATGCCACTTTAGATATAGGAAAATTATCAATATTTATATACAAAGCAATAGAACTTGTGATTAATGAATACTATAACTCATCAAACACATCCAGATACTTCTTTTTAAGTCTGAGAGAAATTTGTACTGTTGTAAATTATCAGATGAAATCCAGCTGTACTGTAATCCCATTTCAATCTATCATCACACAAAATATTGACTATTTTTTCCTGCAGACATGCAGCTGTCAACTATCCAACTATGAGTCTAGATTTATATTATAGTTTTATTTCCTACCTATTCATTTTCATCTAAAACACTTGTTCCATGAAAGAGCTTTTGCTGTCTGAAAAAGGAAGGCAGGAAGTGTGGTCTCATCAAACCTGTCAGTGAATGTTCATGGGCATAGCAAATAATATATGCTAAATTTAAGGAGATGTATCTCCACTTTTAAGA
The DNA here is from genome assembly GCA_019455555.1 of Galemys pyrenaicus. NCBI lineage: Eukaryota > Metazoa > Chordata > Mammalia > Eulipotyphla > Talpidae > Galemys > Galemys pyrenaicus. Next base: position 7,628,268 of record JAGFMF010011791.1, read on the forward strand.
AGTGATAAAATCACTACTTATGTACATGCTTTGTTAATGTCATACTTATCATTCCAGTAACAATTTCATTTTGTGCCAATATGTATGACCATCTGCACCCCCTCCCCAAGTTAGTCTATTACACATCAAAATACCCACAAAGTTTATGCACTCGATAGGAAACTAGGTGAAATTATAGACACTCTTAAGGGGTTACACAGACTTTAAGATCTCTGGAAATCTTAAAGAAGATTTGTAAACAATAGTAGAGAGTATATGTATCATAAAGATTAGTGAAGACAGACAAGATTGTAGTGGTAATTAAATTCAAATGCAATTGTTTAACAGAATAAAAAATTTCTCATAAAACAATTCTTAGAAACAATTCTGATGGAACCACTCTGTTTTTTCTGTGTGGCTTTACAAGAATACTAGCTGGCTCACAGATCAGCTACATTATATGGTATCATAATACATTACACCACTTCTTTGGGTATGGAATGAGAGGTCACTGAGATGGAACATGAGCTTCTTAACATGTCCAAAGGTAACATGTGTCACATTCATTCACTTTTTATTGGGAAGAACTAGTCATATGATCACTCAGAACTTCAAGGGAACTGAAAACACTAGTTTTTGTCTAATTATTTAATTTCAGGCTATAATTATATTATGTAGTTGAAAATGATTTACAGGTAGCTTCTTGTCTTTGATACAGAGATAAGTTCCTATTTAATTGTTCTGGACATAAGAGTGTTTTTTTTGGTTTTTGTTTTTTTTTTTCCTGTTTATATTTTGCCTGTTCACTTTTCTGGCCAACTACGTATATATGAAACCCCAAAATACAAAGTAACTCATACTGGGAACAATTAGTATGGAATAAATCTACAAAGTCAGTATATAGAGTTCATCTCACTAAACAGAGGAAAGAATTTAACCCTATTTTCTATATCAGTCTAGAAAATGCATGAATGTTTGTGAATAAGTTAAGTTGATTTTAGACTTTGAGATTAATGTAACATTCACAGTGATGATATACAAAAATATCATTTATATTTTACTACATTATTATAAAGACCCATTATATTTTTGTGTACAATGAATAACATTAAATATTCTGATTATTATAGAAACTTTCAGGGAAATTAAATAATGCCCCAAAAAAACATGCATAAAATGAATTGTCTTCATAAAGTAAATGCCAAATTTGGCCTTATTTGGTGGCAACAATGTATGACTAACTAAAATGGTCTAAAAATTAGAAATGCTTGCTAGTAGCCCCTGACCTAGTCTTTTAACCTTTTTTCTTCTAGGAGAAACACTCAGTAAGTACAAAGCAGTTATTTTTCAATAATAAACACTTTCATTTCACAAACTAAAAGGAAAGAAAGAGGGCTCATTTGCATCTCTGGACCTGGAATTTCAACAATATGCACGATTCTTGCCAGGTCCCAATACCAAAAGCTTTCCCTATGGTTTTTGTGCTCCAGAAAATTTGCTGGACTTGGTTTTCTTTTCCTTACATGATTTTTTTAATTTTTCCTTTCTGGATTTATTGGACTACTTTCTATTTAAATTTTCATCTTTCTCAAATATCTCGCTCTGCTCAAAGTGACCCATATATCTATAGGTAGAGTGTACTGATGATGAGGACGATACTGGTTTTCATTGAATGCCTTGTAGACTATATCTATGGTTCCAGTTTTATGAGATATACTTTTAGAACCCTAAGATAACTGCTCCAGGACCAGGTACAGATCACAGTACCTCTTAACATGTTTCTGTCATAGACTGTGCATATGTGGGGCTGGACTCAACTTACTTTTCTGGAGGACAATTCAGCACATACTTCAGTTTCAGGTGGTGGAAATTATCTCTTGGCATTGTCTTGGAGTACTTAGGAGATACCCATTACACAGCTCTGGATAAAGGAAAAATTTGATTAGTAATTAGAGCACTTTATATTTATATGTCTCTATACTTACACTCCCCTAGAATAAACCTAAAATTTCACTAAGATTTTCATGATTTCCTGTAAAAAATTTATTTCAAGGTATTAAAGCCTGCAAACATCTTCCAGGCAGATTGAAATACAAGGATTCTTTTTAGGATAAATAGAAAATGTATGAATCAGAGTACTATAAGTGCATTAATTACCATTATATGGAACACTTATTTATTTATAAATTAAAATTATAATATTTCATTCTATATAAATCAAAATAGATCATTGCTGTCATTTCTTTTTGAATGCTCAGCAGTTATTAGTGATGAAAAATGTGGTCATCCCAATAGTTTAAGTTCAAATTTAAATTCTATTGCTCATTTACTTACTATAGAGTCTTAGGAACATATTTTTTTTCTTTTGTTCCTGTCTGTGGAATGCAGGTAATAATAGCAATAGCACATGACCCTTGAATTAAATGAAGAGAAAATACATGTGTATATGTAAAAAATTCATAAATACACCAAAAACATAAAAAAGCTTACATATTGGTATTTTTCATTTCTTTGAATAATTAATCAAGAATCTACACAAAATTGTACCACATTGTTTATTTACTAAGTATATGATACTAATGAATATTATAAAAACAGTCATTAATAATATGTAGCAATGAAACTGCTCTCAATTAGTGGAGAAAAAGTAAATTTCAAGAATTCATTGAAAGTAAAACATTAGGAATGGAGATAAAAAAAATCTACCACATTTTTTTTATAATGATCAAAATGTATAGTTATGAAATTTGGGGCAATTAAACACAGGAAAAGGTGAATAAAAATGATCTCTTAGATATTCCCATTTTGTAGATGATATAAGAAGTGGATATAATTATACTCTATTTTACATATTTTAAGATTTCACGTATAACTAAAACATGCTTATTTCTTCCATGTTTTGACATTTAGCACTACCAAATTTTGGTTAAAAGTACTTTATAAGAAAGAAACTTCCATTTAAACATGATTATTCTTCAGTTAAGTAGACATTTCTACCAGTCTTTTCTTGTTTCACTTCTGAATGAATATGAGAGCTCAAGGATTATTAGACCTCAGAGAACAAAAAGCCACCAGAAAGAGCAATAAAATGAACAGAAGCAAAGGAATTAGAAGAAATAGGCAAAGTAGAAAAAAGGAGTTGAAAATTGATTTTTAATATACTCTGGGGAGGGAATTATATATAAGATGCCATAAAAGGGAAAATTAGGAAATTAAAGTAACCATAAGCAACTAAAAAGAAGGTAAATTTTAAAACTCAAAACTTCACTATAAGATTGGAAGATTAAGATATTTTCTTCCAAGTGAAGACAAACAGAAAATGAAGAGGCTACTTTGAGAGAAATGGGATGACACATCAAGGGAGAAATCTTTTACTTCCAAAGCACTACTAAAGATTCAAATTAATGGTATGTCAATAAAAACTGAAAATAAATAAAGAAGTTATAGAATTAAAGATGAATCAAACATCCATCTTTTTGAAATTCTATAATAAAAACAAATAAAAATATGTCATAAAATTAATGTTACCATATACTCCATGCTTAAGTGCTCAGCATAATGAATGCAAAATACCTTAATATTATAGATAATTTTGAGTGAGAAGGAACAATCTTTTAAAATGAGAAAAAATTAAGGAAATTACAAAGTTTTTAAATAGAAGAATCCTAATAGTAGTGGATGCTAGAAGAAATGAATAAATATCCCCCCCAAATTTGAAAGATAATGTACTTGAACTTTGAATATGCATACATACATAGGTGAAATAATGTATCAATCTGGACAGTAAAGAAATTTTTTCACAAAAGCTGTTTCTTTGAAAAAGTAAACAAAGTAGATAAACTTCTAGCTAGGCTGATGAAGGAAAAACAGGAGAAAACACAAATAAACAGGTTCACAAATGAAAGAGGAGAAATTACAGCAGACTCAAAAGACATTAAAAGAATAGTCAGACAATACTATGAGCAGCTATATGCTAACAAGCTTAACAATCTAGAAGAGATGGACCAGTTTTTAGAAAGATATGACCATCCAAAGCTAAACAAAAAGGAAATAGAACACTTAAACAGGCCAATATCAAGTAGTGAAATTGAAGAAATAATCAAAGCACTCCCCCCCAAAAAAAGCCCAGGACCAGACGGATTCACAAATGAATTCTACCAAACATTCAGAAGTGAACTAGTACCTATCTTATACAAACTCTTTCAAGAAACCGAGAAAGAAGGAATACTACCTAATACATTCTATGAAACCAATATTACACTAATACCAAAAACAAACAAAGATAATGCAAAAAAAGAGAACTACATACCAATCTCCTTAATAAACATGGATGCAAAAGTCCTCAACAAAATTCTAGCCAACAGAATACAACAATGCATAAAAAGGATAATTCACCACAATCAAGTGGGATTTATTCCAGAAGCTCGACGATGGTTCAAGATCCAAAAATCAATCACCATAATACATTATATCAACAAAAAGAACAAAAACCATATGATCATATCAATTGATGCAGAAAAGGCATTTGACAAAGTCCAACATCCATTCATGATAAAGACTCTTGAAACCCTTGGAATAGAAGGACCATAACTCAACATGGTAAAGCTATATATGACAAACCCACTGCAAATATAATCCACAATGGTGAAAAATTGAGAGCATTCCCCTTAAGATCAGGAACAAGACAAGGATGACTACTCCCTCCACTGCTATTCAACATAGTACTGGAAGTCTTAGCCAGAGCAATAAGACAGGAAAAGGACATACAGGGAATCCAAATAGGGAAAGAGGAGGTAAAACTATCATTATTTGTAGATGATATGATAATATACTTGGAAACCCTAAAGGCTCTACAGAAAATTGAACTAAAACAATCAATCAGTTTAGTAAAGTAGCGGGATACAAAATAAATGAACAAAAGTCAGTAGCCTTCCTATATACAAACAACCATTCCGAAGAAGA
>JAGFMF010011791.1:7633278-7644131 GCA_019455555.1 Galemys pyrenaicus
AGTAATTAAAACAGCCTGGTACTGGAACAAAGACAGACACACAGACCAATGGAACTGTATAGAAAGCACAGAAGTAAAACCACACAACTATGGACAACTGATCTTCAACAAAGGAGTAAAGTATCTGCAATGGGACAAAGGTAGCTTATTCAATAAATGGTGCTGGCAAAACTTGTCCACCATATGTAAAAAAATGAAACTGGACCGCTATCTCACACCATGTATGAAAATCAACTCAAAATGGATAAAAGACCTAAATGTAAGACCCGAAACTATAAAATATATAGAAGAAAACATAGGTAAAACACTGCAAGAGTTACACCTCAATAGCACTTTCGAGGTGGCAGTCCCCAAAGCAATAAAAATGAGAGGGAAGATAAACAGATGGGACTACATCAAGATAAAAAGCTCTGTACAGCAAAGGAAATATTAAACAGAACAAAAAGAAACCCCACTGAATGGGAAAAAATCTTTGTGCTCCACACAACAGACAAGGGTCTGATCACAAAGATATACAAAGAACTCATAAGACTCAAGAAAAATAAAGTAAAAAAAAATAAAAAAATGGGCAGAACTTAAAAGACACTTTTCCAAAGAGGACAGACACATGGCCAACAGGCACATAAGAAAATGCTCAGCATCCTTCATAATCAGGGAAATGCAAAGTAAGACCACAATGAGGTACCACCTCACACCAGTAAGAATGGCACACATCAAAAAAACCAAGAACAACAAATGCTGGCAAGAATGTGGAGAAAAAGGAACCCTGGTACACTGATGGTGGGAATGCAAGCTAATCCAACCACTATGGAAGGCTGTATGGAGGTTCCTCACAACAACAACAAAAAACAGAGAAGAAGAAGCTCAAGGAAATGGGTCATTACATCCAAAAGCAAACAAAAAGCTCAACAATTCTAAAAAGTCAATGATAAGCCACGGGGACCATGGTCGGGGAGGGAAAGGAGGGTAGGACAAAGACGGGGACGAGGGCAGAAAGAACACAAGGGACTGAGGTGATGGTGCACAGGTGGAATGGCAGTGGCTACTCCCTGGGGAATACAAATGATGTCAAATATAATTAATTAAATTTAAAAAATTTTCCATAACTCTCCAAAAGTTCTGCTCCAATGATCTCTTTCATCAGATGGTTTAAAATTCTCAGTACCTACATTAGAAAAGGGAAATATGGGATCTTAAAAATAGAGCATTTAATAAAGGACAATGATAAGGAGCATCCTCAGAGTGAGATTATAAGAAAACACTGAAATTGGGGCATCCTTGGATACATAAATGACCAGATTTAAGAAAGAAAACTAGAAGCAGAAAGGGGGAGAGGTGTGGATTGCATATAGTGAATGTATTAATGGGCAAAAATTTTAGTTTAAAATACTATATTGAGAGTCTGTGTGAGTCTATAGAACAGTAGGTAAAGGAGCAATTGGTACATAGAGAAATAAACACATAAAAAAGAGGAAATTGATTAAAGGGAAATGGAAAAGCTGTGGATCTAAGAAGTAAATGTAAACATAGTGAATTAATTGACTAAAGTAAATGATAGTTGTATCGTCATAATAATGTCAGTGTTGATTTAACCAAAAATTGGGCTACAACTGGATTGGATAGAAACTGAAAGAGGTATAGAACAACCTGAGAGTTTACATGAACTGACTAAGCCATTTTAGCAAGTCAAGCGATTATGCTTAGCAATGTAAAATAAAATAGCAAGATAAGTATTACAGTAAAAAGTAGAATTATGCCAGATGAAAGAAATAGCATAATACAAAGGAAAAATAATATAATAATCAGGATTTGTATATAGGAGGATATTTTAGTCATATCTTATTAGGATTTTTAAAATTTAGTACTCAGTGCTTGTCTTAGTTTAAAAAAATTAAAATTAAAAAATTTTATTTTCTTTTTCATAACTAACTTAAATAAAAGCAAACCTCCCATTCCTCAATGGTCCCAAGCAGGGGACTGTCAAACTTGCTTTCTATTCTAGGTCTCAGTTAATTATCCCCTCTATGGGATATGGAATAAGTGAACACTAGCAGACTCTCCAAATGTGGCTAAGAAACCATGCAGGGAGCCTTGCCTTGACAGGAGGAATAAAGAACGGAGGCAAATCATTTCCAAGTTGTCAGGGACCTGAATTAGAACTGGAACAGATTTTCAAATATGAGCCAAGGAACTTTGTGGATTTTTAGCCTGGGGTTGACAGATCAGAGTGGCCAGTTCCCACTTATTTCCATCAATGCTTTTTGCTTATGACCAGAGGCAAGGAGGAAGATTGAACACTTGATGATGAATATTTTCCGAAATATATTTTGAAGTTTATACACTATAGCAGAGGTCGAGAAACCAGCTCGCCAGCCAGATATCACATGCTGCCTATTTGTGTACGGATGGTCATTTACATTTTCACATGGTTGAAGAAGAAATCACAAGAAGAATATTTTTGTAATATATGAAGATTATAAGTAATTCAAACTTCAGTGTTTGAATAGATAGAGTCTCATTGGAACACAGCCATTTCCAATCATGGCTGCTTTGGAACTCCAGCAGCACATTGGAGCAGTTGCCAAATTGTCTATAGGCATGCTATGCTTAAAACACTGAGTATCTGATCCATTACAAAAAACGTTTGTCATCTACCCTCTGTATTGTAAGACAGCCTATTCCACTAGGATATTTAACTTTTTAAAACAATGTTTCTATTCATTGTCCATGATAAGAATTTTGATAAACAATTTTGGACTATATTTAATATCTCCTCTCAGGTGTAGTCTTCACAACAGCAGCATCCATGGTCCATCATTACAGTCCCTTATGCCCTTACCTCCTCTGTTTTGACCCCTCTTCTTCCTCTTCCCTACTGTTTGCCTCAAGATATATGGTCTGCTTGCTTTTTCCTGACTCTTCATTCAGTTTCTCTATTTTCCATATATAACCGAACTCATCTGATATTTATCCTTTTCCTTCTGACTTATTGAGCTTAGCATAATCCCTTCTAGCTCCACCTTAGTTTAAACTCTTTGTGCAATTCGAGAAGTCTAACTGATAGGTGTAGACAAAGCTCACCCAAAACCGAATATCCAGTTAGATATTGGAGAGTTAGCTTCATTATTTCAGCATCAGATCATTTACTTAGGAACTGGAGATTTGTATGAACTGGCAAGTTTAGAGGGATCTTGTGTACAAGAGGAGAGTTTTCTAGGATTTGAAGAGGAGTCACTTAAAAATAATTTTATTGGAGTAAGTGTCTGATGCAATGGTTCATTATTCAACTAGTTTATGTTAGTTTCTACCCAATGTAGAAAGTGACTATTCAGTTGGAGACTAAAAAAAAAAAAAGCCATAGAAATTTAACTGAAGAAGAGTCTCATGAAATAGCAAAAAATGACACAAAACAATGAAGTAAGTTTTTGAAATTAAACTCCTCCATTGCTTTAACCCAGCCATTTAAAAGATCACAGGTGGGGACCTCCCTGGTGGCACTAGGGGTTAACCACCACACTATGAAGCATCCACAGATACTGCAGCACAAATTTTATCCTCAGCCATGGAGGTGACTCACATGGTGCAGCAGATCTCTTTTGCCTTGCCCGCTGCTCCCCTCAGCAGTGTACTTCAGTTCTCTTCCACACTCGGTCTCTGGTGAATCCTGTCACCCTCCCCCACACCTCTCACCTCTGGCCTGTACCCTAGGTCTTGTATGATTAAATAAATAAACTCTTAAAAATAAATAAATGAAAAAATCACAAGTGGGTCAGATTCAAACTGAGGCAATGCTGTGACAATGTTCTCTTAAGAGGGCAAGAAGTGAATGGAATGACATATTCAAAATAGAGATAAAATAAACTGGTTAAAAATAGTATATCCTACAAGATTCTCCTATAATATGAGAGAAAAATAATGGTCTTTCTAGAAAAATAAAAACTGAAGGGGTTTATTAACACTAGATATTCTCTGAAAGAAATGTTAAAAGGAGAGGTTCTCCTGTATTAATTCAAAAAGAATATGCAAAAAAGTTGAACAAGGAAAGAGACAGAACTAGAAAATAAAGGCAGTAAAAGAAAAGATCCTTTAGCCTCATTTATCAATAATCACTCTAAAAAATAGAAATGAAGTGAACTCATCAATCAAAATGCAGAGAGAGGCCAGACTTGGTTCAGAAAACAAAACCCAACTTTCTGCTGTCTCCAGGAGACCGATCTGAGCTCCAAAGATAAACATAAGCTCACGGCTCAAGGTTGAATTTTAAAATGGGTACTCTAAGTTTTCTTATGTTCAATATTTTGCAGCATCCTGGTAAAAATTTCTTCAGATTATCACAAACTTTCATTAGAGTCACATAGCATTCATTTTATTCTCATAAAATTTTGGAGCCACTCCTAATGCTAGCCAGCATCCCCTTGTTTTGGACATGAATGAAAACTAAGGCAATATGCAATGGGATAATTCCTCAATCTGTAGAAAATAGATGGACACCAAAAAATAAATGAACATGTAAAGGCTTGGGTGTTTAATGATTGTTGCTGGAAGTCCGAATGAACAGTCTCTGTTGGCTGTTTCACAACTAAATTGTTCCTCACTAAAACAGCAAATAGGGCCTCCCTGGTGGTGCAGGAGGTTGAACACTGCACTGTGGAGTTCAGTAGTTATACATACTGAGAGTGCACATCTTAGAAAGCAAAACAAAACAAAAAAACTTAAGGTAAATATATGGTTGACAAGAAGACAAATGAACATGCATATATACATACAATGGTCTGATCACACAGCCAACAAATGTGCACACTGAGACAATACTTGGAAAATAGAGGGACATTTACTAGATACTATTATAAGTAAAGTTGTGTTAGTAGCACAGATGAAGAAAAGAAACTTTGACATCTCTTACATGGTGGACTGAGCTATTAAGACAAATTATGATGTAAGAGAAAATAGAACTCAAGGAAAGAAATATCTTGTAAAAACTGAACTTGATAATTTTAATATAAGAAGACAAAGATCTCATGAAATTCATTTATAAAACTGTGAGCATTTATTGGAAAGAATTTTTGCAAATATCCCAAAGCAGAAAAAAAGGAGATATGCTTTATATTTTCAGGGCAAATAAAGTTAATATGAACATAAAAATTATATGATTATATTTTTTCAGATTTTCTCTGTACTGGTTTGTTATTGATCTCTTGCATATATAAAGGAGCTGGTTTATGGATATCTAACAGCATATCATATAACAGTTCTATGACTTTAAAACATTTTTACATGCATCTATATATCCATTATTGTTCTATCAATACTCTTAACTTATGGACATCTTATATTCATGTTTTTTGTTTCCAGAATACTTTCTGTATACTCTTATATGTGTTCAATGTTACTAAAAATTACTTGTACCTTTTATAACTTAAGAGCTATCAAATCTATATTTTTTAAAGATTTATTCATTTATGCATACAAGAGCTAGAATGCAGTACATAGGCATGGGTGTGTGTGTGAGAACATTCACAGGAAACAGAGTGGGGAGTACAACAGATGGAGCTACTGAAATACACTGCTGAAGGGAGTAGTGGGTGAGACAGGAGAGGTATGCTGCACCATATGGGTCAGCTCCCTGGTGGGGGATAGAAATTTTTCTGCAGTGGCTGGACAGCTTATTAGTGCTGAGACATAACCCCTTGTGCCACCAGGGAGACCCTGAGTCTATTTTCTAATGGAAAATTGACCTATACATACTAATCATGTTTATATTTTCACTATCCATGCCTAGAAAGAAACATTAACAATGGTATTCTTAAATGTAATAGGAAAATATATCCCATAGTCTTCTAACACAACTTCCATTTCCAAACCCATCTAAATATTTTTTTTTTCTTTTTTTAGTGAAATTTTATTTTATTTTTAAAATTTATTTATTTATGCATACAAAAACTGGGGTACAGGCTAGAGGTGTGGGAGGTCAGAGGATTCACCAGAGACAGAGTGGGGGGCAGAACAGGCAGACTGACTGAAATATACTTCTGAGGGGAGCAGCGGGCAAGACAGGAGAGGTCTGCTATGCCATGTGGGTCAGCTCCCTGGCCGGGACTCGAGCTCATGCTGCAGTGGCTGCAGATGCTTCATAGTGCAGTGCTTAACCCTCTTTCTTTTTTTTTAAGCAAAGTTTATTTGGGCTTTATATTTAGCCTATAAATGTTAGTTGAATCATTATTTTTAGTAAAAATTCAAAGTTTTGAAAGTGAAACATTGTAAATTATTTAAAATTGGTTTTATTTCTAAATTTATTGTACTCTAAATTGCTTCACTATTTCTTTTTTCATTATCAGATGTATAAATATTTTGATGATCTTCACTTTTCCAGGTAATTTTTAAATTTTTATTTATTTTTCCCTCTTTTATCCAGTCATGAATAGTAACTTGCTTCAGTATTATCAATCTCAATCTTCCCTTCTTCAGAAATCTGCAGAACCTGCCTTTTTCAGTTATGCATCTAAGACTACCAAAAAGAAGATGTGATTTTACTTATTTCTTTAAAGGTGAACAGAATTTTCTGAATGATCTCTGGAATTTTATTTTTAAAGATTTATTTATTTATGCATGTAAGAGCTGGGGTACAGGCCAGAGGAAGGTGAAAGGATTCCCCAGAGAGTTGGCTGCAGAACAGGCAGATTGACTGAAATACACTGCTGAGGGGAACAGTGGGCAAGGTGGGAGAGGTCTGCTGTGCCATGTGGGTTCCCTCCCTGGCTGGGGATCAAACTTGGTGCTGCTGTGCTGCAGATGCTTCACAGTGTGAAGCTCAACTCACTGCACCACCAGGGAGGCCGGATCTCTGGAATTTTTGAATATTCTTTCTAAACTTTGTATAGAAACTTCACCAATTTCATCTATCTATCAACTCTTTGTTTATCAATCAACTTATGATTGATAGATCTATCTATCTATCTATCTATCTCTCTATCTCTCTATCATCTATCAGTCCATCCCTCTATCTACTATCAATCAGTCAATCAATCATCTAATGTTTTTTCTTTGCTTTTTGTTATCTTCTCTTGTACAGGAGCAGCAACAGATATTTGGATTTCCATTGGTTATACTCCAAAATTGATTACAATTTTATTTTATGTCTTCAATTAATTTGTATTTTTGTTCTCAAAACTATGTAAGATTTTTCTCAAACAGGTTCTCAATATCTGTGATTCATCTGTATGTTTTAATTCTGTTGTTTTCTCTTCCTGGTCATGTTTGTAAATTGTACAATAGCATTTACATCTTAATTTCTTTCATCATTTTCTATTACTTCATCACTCCTGTTTTAAAAGAGTACTTTTTTTGGAGAATTTCTGAAAGAATGAGTTGTTTTAGCCTGTAATTTCATTTTATTTCTGTTGCAAATCATCCAACACATGTTATTCATTTCTACACTGTCTGACATTTCCTTTTTTCCATTTTTTGTTACTGTATTTGAAAAGGAACTGTGTAAAATTCATCTTGTTGCTGCATTTTTCTTTCCATTTATTCATCTATGAAGAAATACAATTCTATCTGTGCTTAATCTTTAATCAAAAATACTGTGATTACAATTGCATTTATCCTTCCTGTTTATATGTATGATTTTTAATATTTCTTATAGAAATTGCAAATGTTTGATCTCAGGGTTAATGTTTTACATATTGTATTTAATTCTTGGAATGTCTGTGTTCATGGGAGAATAAATTGGGGTGAAAAGAAATCAACACACTGGGCAAGTATTTTGGAATGATCATTTTTGTGTTTATCTAACTTGAATGGTATTTGCATATGGTTCCCATAAGATGAAAGCATGCTCTGTCCAATTGTGGGGGCCCTCTGAAAATGACTTAATCTTCGTTAGCACTTTTTTCCTGGAATTATTTCTTACAGCATTGTGTCCTTGACCAGCATTGCTTTCTCCTCTCTTGTAGATTGTACTTTTCAGATAGAGTGAATATGAACAGAGTCCTGTGTCCTATATTTGGAAGTAATGAAAATAAATTTTAAGACAGCGAGGAAGCTAATTATCAGTCCTGACTTACTAATACACCCATACATTCTATTTTCAAGAAGATATACAACCTTTACATATTATGAAAACATTTTAATTCTTTTGCTTTAAGGATACAGTTTCTCCTTACCATAAATATAGTACAATATGAATCAACTATGTTAAATGATGTCAGATAGAAGTTATTATCTCTAACTAGACACACAATTCAAGGTCAGGAAATTGTTCTTACCTTTTATGACATCTGGATTTACAAATGATTAAATGTTGAGATCCAAGCATACATCATTCTCTTTATTATTTGAAATCATTTCAGTAGTCTAGCACCTCTTTGTTATATGTATTAATATAGAGAAAAACGTAAACATTTTTCAGAAAGATATTTTAGGAAATTGGAAGTTATGTAACCATAATACATCTTACAATAAAATGAAATAATCCTTTCTCAAAAACTTAAGGTCATTAGCTGTTATATTTGCTTATTATTTTTTGTTTCTGGAGAAAGAAAATGAATAACCATTACAAGTATAGAGTATAAAAGGTTGCTGAATTTTATATATAGCTGTGTCATATATATAATATATATATACTTTTAACATAGAGGGGTGTGAAAAATAAGCAAACTAATCTTTGATAGAGAAGTGTGTTCTGAAAAGTAATAAAATAGAGATTGAAAACCTAGTGGAGTTTTAGAAACCTCAAAGGTCACATTTTATCTGAGTTTTTGTGAGTAGATATTTGGATTCACATCTTTGGTACATGGGTGGGTGTCTGTGAAATGTGGTCTTTAATATACAGATTTTACAGCTCACCACAGTTGAGAGAGTTAAAAATGTACATATCAAACTTAATTATCTTAACTTTCATGCTCATTTACACTACCTCTTACAAAAGAAAATAAAACTTGAGAGCTTGACTGAACTGTAAAAGGAGATATTTAAAATCACCCAATCACAATTGTATTGTTTAATTTTGCTAATGGCATTTTAAGTACATAAGAAAATACAGAGACATTTTGTGGAAATAAAAGAAAGTTGGTTTCCTGGGGGAACAAAGAGAATTTTCTCTGGTATAATAACCACAATAATGGCCCCCTGAAACCAAGTTCTGATCCTCAAACCTGTGGATATGTTACCATACACATGACAAAGACTGTAGATTTGACTAATTTGTGAACTTTGAGGTCATCCTGGATTATCCAGGTAGCCCAGTTTGATAACATTGTTATTTAAATCATGTGGTCTTTCCTGGTTATAAAGAGAAGTAGACATCATTATAGAAAAAATACTCTGAGATGCAATATTGTTGGCTTTGATGATAGAAGAAAGAACAAGAAGTCAAGAAATGTGATTGGCCTATGAAAGTTAGAAAGGCAAGGAAACGTAATCTTCCCCAAGGTCTCCACAAAGAAATACAGCTTTGCCAATATCCTGATCTGACCCTTCTGAGACCTGTGGCTGATTGTGACCTACAGAACTGTAAGGTAGTAATTTGAGCCATTATAAGCTTGTAAGTGTGGTAAATTTTTATAGCAGTATAGAAAAAGACACCTAGTAAAGTTTTCAAATGAACAGATAGATACCGTACTTCCGTTCAAATACAAATAGAACTCACAAAGTAAAGTGTGATCCGGCAGGTATTACAGACTTCTACCATTTTTAGCTGCTGTTCAGTCCTTAGTTACTTTCTTCTGGAGGTTTTGGGGTAAGAAGTTTGATATCTACTTATTTGAAAGAAGAAAAGGGCAGGCGTGGTCTCCAGGCAGATGACTTCAGGAGAGAAGAGCCATCGCTTGGCAGGATTGGATGATGTAAATATTCCAGTTATAGTGCTCTTTGTGGGGTTGCCACAAGTGGGGACTTATCTTGGATGAGACATCTCTATGGGGTGATATTGTTATAAACACTTGGCATCTGGCATCAGCACCTGCTCTTCTCCACAAGATTTGTTAGGCAGCTGCAAATATAGCTCATCCCCAGGACTCATTCTTCCAAGGTAGGAAACTAAATTTGAGACATGCTTTTAATTGCAGTTTGGCAGGACTGTGATTTTATTTTTTGGCTCTTTCATTATTGCTGTTAAATGTAGAGTATCCCGCCCACAGTCTCTGCAGCTTGGCCTTGACTCCAACCCTTACACCACCAAACCACAGAATAGACACATTGATGTCAAATTCTGGGCCACATCATTTGTACTGCATCATGATTTGCAAACAGAAAACTTATATGTTGAGTGGAGAGCCTCCATTTTTCTACTGTATTTTAAATAACAGCTGCTTTTGGATGTTTGTAACATCCATTTTAGGATCTCAGGTATATGATGTTTTAGTCATGCTTTTATGTCAGCTTCAGGTAAGGGGATTTTTAAGAATGATTAACAAAAAAATCTTTCCCAGAAATTCAAGTAAGCTTGTCAAAGTAACTGAGCCTATAATAGAAAAGCATTTTCTTCTACATCAACAGCAGCAACTTCCTAAATTATCCAAGCTTCTTACCATTTTGTGGGGAATGGTGGAATTTTCTGGACAATGGATATTCAGAAATTATTGAGGGATATGTAATTTGGTCAATAGATAAACAGAATGAACAAAAATTTAGGAACAAAAATAAAGTATGAAAAGCTATGGAATAATGCAAAGTTATAGGTCTTCTTTATGAAGTATCTAAAGATTGACCAAACCACAGATGATCACTTGTATGTATACCTACATAGTAGCATTAGATTTTCTTTTTTTTTTTATTATTAGTTATATTTGACATCATTTGTAGTCCCCAGGGGGTACCCACCACCATTTCACCCGTGCACCATCACCTCAGTCCCT